>JAWNNO010004160.1:0-570604 GCA_035044985.1 Lordiphosa fenestrarum
ATCAAATGCCCTTTTACCTTCGAAGTCTCATGACTTTATTGATGGACTTCTTGATTTGTCAATGGCACAGGTTAACCCTATTCGCAACTCGATAAACAGATCACTTGACTTGATTTTCCTGCTGGATCCCCCCAGCAATGTTGCATCTAGGATTGACCCATTGGTTCTTCCGGAGGACCCTTTTCATCCTACATTGGATCTTTCCATTGACTTGCCTTCTCGTGTATGTTCTGCTCTTAGAGATTTAACGGTTAAAACCCGCTGCTTCCAAAAAACTGACTTTTCAAAGCTTAACGACCTAATATTTCATACTGATTGGTCTCAGCTGTACACTTGTACAGATATAGACGTAGCCATACAACTTTTCTACGATACCTTGAATTCTCTTTTTGATGTTTGTGTTCCACTTGAGCGTCCTCGTTGTACTGATAGTCAGCCTTGGTTCTCAAGGGAGCTAACAAACCTGAAGAACAGGAAGTCGAGATATTTTAAAAAGTATAAGAAATCCGGTAAATCATCGGACTTCTCCCGTTATGTGCTTGCCCGTTCTAGCTTTAATGTGCTAAATGCTCAATGCTATAAAGATTATCTTGACCGTTGCAGGCTTCAGTTTACGCAAAATCCTAAGCAATTTTATGCGTTTGTTAACTCTAAACGTATGTCTTCCACTCTGCCCTCCTCGCTCATGTATGGTAATGCTAAAGCAAATACTGATCAAGCAATAGCCGATCTGTTTGCGGAGTTTTTTAAGTCAACCTACTCTTCTTCTAGGTATTGTGTGAATCAGACATACCCTTATCGGTTGAATATGTCTAATTGCATTTTTAGCCCCGTGATCACTGAAAGCTCGCTCCTTTGTGATCTTAGCTCTGTCAAACCCGTGTACGCACCAGGCTCTGATGGAGTTCCTGGATGTGTACTCAGGTTCTGTGCGGGTGCACTTTGTAAGCCTATTCAAAAATTATTTGAATTGTCATTGGAGTCATCCTCTTTCCCATTGCTATGGAAGGAATCTTTTATTATTCCACTCCATAAAAAAGGTAATAAGTCCGATGTTGAAAATTACAGGGGAATTTCCAAGTTGTCTGCAATTCCTAAAGCTTTTGAGAGAATTATAACATCTCAACTGCAACATTTATGTAGTGCCATTACCTCACCCTTCCAACATGGATTTGTGAAGCGTAGATCTACTACCACTAACCTTTTAGAATTCACATCTTCAGTGATCAAAGGGTTCATTGGTAAGATGCAGACTGACGTCATTTATACGGATTTTAGTAAGGCTTTTGATTCTGTTAATCACTCCTTGCTGCTCCACAAACTGGGTTTAATCGGCTTTCCAACTAACCTTCTCAGTTGGATTTCTGATTACCTAAGTACTAGAACCCAAAAAGTTCTATTTCGTAATTCTTATTCTAAGTGTATCCAGGTTACTTCTGGAGTTCCACAAGGTAGCCACTTGGGTCCATTGCTTTTTACTCTCTTCATCAACGATCTTCCTTCAGACTTGGCTTACTCTCGGGTGCTTATGTATGCTGATGATGTGAAAATATGTTTAACATATAATGATCTGGTTTCCCGCTATAATTTGCAAGCAGACTTAGATGCATTTCACTCATGGTGTCAAGATAATCTTTTAAACCTTAACAGCTTAAAGTGTAAGGTTATGACATTTTATAGAAGCTTCCCACAATTGGTCACTTATATGCTTGATAATGTGGCATTGCAGCGACTAAATGAAGTAAATGATCTAGGGGTAATTCTTGACCATCAACTCAATTTTAACTCTCATGTAACCGCTACCGTTAATAAGGCCAGAAGTGTCCTAGGGTTTATAAAGCGGTGGTCGAAAGAATTTGACGATCCCTACACCACCAAAATTCTTTACACTGCTCTTGTCCGTCCTACTCTTGAGTATGGATCATGTGTGTGGTCTCCGCAATATTCGATCCATCAAGATAGAATTGAATCTGTGCAAAAGCAATTCTTATTGTTTGCTCTTCGTGGTTTGAACTGGAATCCCGAGGTCCGTTTCCCATCTTATTCTAGTAGACTACTTTTAATTAATCTTCCTTCCTTATTTAACCGTAGAGTTATGCTTGGTGTAATGTTCATACATAGACTAATTAATGGTGAAATCGACTCATCGGAATTGCTTAGCCAAATTAGTCTCAATGTTCCTTGTAGATTGTCCCGTAACTTTGTCCCCTTATCTCTGAAACGTTGTACTACTAACTATGCAGTGCATGATCCGTTTCGTGTCCTCTGTGTTGATTACAATAAACTCTACCGCATAATCAATTCGGAATATTCTCTTCCCGCGTTAAAAACCTATATTTTAACTTATTTAGCCCGTAGCTAAATTTTTATTTTTTTTTAAATTTTTCTTCCGGTTTTCGTGTCGCTCGTTGGCGGCTGCGCCTCTCGGTCGGTTGGGCGGGAGGTGGGCTGCTATTTTGCCTGGGTTCGCGCGTAACAAGCTTCGGCTTGGTGTCGCATGGGCCACTTGAACGTACTGCGCATTGTACGACAACGTCCATCAAAAAAATTGATCATAGTATAAGTTCATAAATTGTTATGTATTCCACTACTTTTTTATCATTTAATTAGCTGCTATGAGTAAGTGATGTGACACAAGCTTCTGTGTAAAAGTCGGTCCTAAGATAAATGCAGATTTTGACCCTTGTTATGCCTCAAGTATCTTTCAGCTCAAATTACAATAAATGTAGATATGATGGAATGTTAACGATAACAGTAAACATTTAGCACTCAGCAAATCATCTAGAACAATCAACAACCCTTTATTAGTCTAAAAAAAAACTATTTTGTTTCTAAATTTCCGGTATTATGAGCTTAAAATGCATTAGTTTACCCTTTTTACGCTCGTTTTGTGAAAAAATCTACCGTTGTGTTGGCTCACTATAATGATACCATAAAGTACTATTTGTTGCTTTAAAATAAATAATCCCTTACATTTCTAAGAATTGTTTAAGCCCAGTTATACCATTGACCATACGTCTGCCAGTAAACGGCATATCTTAGCTTAAAAAAACTACAGAAATATGTGTGATGGTTTATTTTTATGCTTAGAAGTAAGACTTAACGATAGCATCAAAAAGAGCTAAACAAAAGCAAAGGATACTTAAAACACTCTCCTAAAATGAATCAAAAGGTCACATAAAAAAGAACCAATTAAAATAGCCACCAACACTTTTATGTATTGGGAAAAGTCTAATCTTGTTGCCTTGTGTTATCAATCCACAGTCTAGACCACTTATCCTAAAGATCTGAGATCTAGCATAGACTTTTGTTCAGTCGTGTAGGCGCGGGATAAGGAAATATAAAAATTCAAACTCGAAGTGAAGAAAAATGGAAAAAAAATACAATTCAATCAGGGCTGCAAGCCGGTTTTGAACCGTTCGGGTTCGAACCCAGAATTCCGACTTTTAATTTACTGTGAACCAAACCTTAAACCGAACCTTTTTAGAAATTAAAGCTGAGCCCGAACCTGTTCCGAACCTAAAATTTCGGTTCGGTTCAACAAAAATGATAGACACTTCATCTGACTCCTAAAATGGGCAGGAAAGCGAAAGAACCATCTGGAAAAACGTTTAGATTTCCTTATAAAATCCTCACCCAAAACAGTCTCTGTTTTTGAAGCTCCTTGACTCTAAAGCTTCTTAAGTAATTCTCAAAAGCAAGAGTCTAACATTATTTTGGTAATATTTTTCTAAGTAAAATCCGAACTGGAATTTTACTTAACTGTAAATTGTACATTGAATATTTCCATTTGTTCTACTAACTAATTCCGACCCAAAAACCACTCTTTTCCCATTTAATTTGAGAAGATTAGAACGTAGAACACAAAAATTATTAATATTGTATAAAGCATTAACTGAACCAAGGTTCGAACCAAAATCTTCTCCAAAAAACCTCGAACCGTATATTTCCGAACCTGAACCATTCCTTAATTTGGGTTCGAACCAGAGTACCGGAGATCCGAATATTTTTTTTGGTTTGTAGCCCTGATTTTAATACACTTGAAGTCGATAGTTCGTATGACAGCTACAAGAAAAAGTTATTAGCA
The DNA here is from genome assembly GCA_035044985.1 of Lordiphosa fenestrarum. Taxonomy (NCBI): domain Eukaryota; kingdom Metazoa; phylum Arthropoda; class Insecta; order Diptera; family Drosophilidae; genus Lordiphosa; species Lordiphosa fenestrarum. The sequence continues at coordinate 4,088 of JAWNNO010004160.1, forward strand.
GTGTAGAGTTAAAAGAAACCTCTGTGAAAACAACCGCGACATGCTAATATGCTTTGAACACAGGATACTGTTAATACCCTAAAATTATGGAAGTGTGGCTTGGCTGATAAATTCATATAGTTTCAACTCATGTTTATGGTCTGTATGAATTCGAAAATGGGTGCGGTCAAATTTGGTATCAAATGTATCGGTTTTTCGTGGCGTTACACTTTCACTTTAGATCAAATTTTATTTTTCGCTATTTTTATATATTTTTTAGAATAATCAATCAAGGTCCTAAGCTTTACCTATATAGGCGAAGTCCAACCTCTTATCTTCGGTGAAACTTTCACAATTGTATATATCTTGTTTTTCCAGCCAGCAACATATGTGGTATAAATTTGCACATGAAACGTCATCTCGATCTGATCTAAATAAAATGACGTTTTGCTTCTAGTTGCTCCTGGTTTCGCAATTTATTGTTGCCGTTGGTAGAGCTTTTTCATTGAGAAAAACTAAGCTTAAAAACAGGATTGTTCTTAAATGATCTGGTCCCACTTATAGTTGCCAAGAATAAAAAATTCAATATGTTTTCTTGATCAGCATCAGCAGCCGAGACGATCAATTAACTTTCGAAATCTAATCGTTCTGTTATATGCAGAGCTATAATCATTTCCTAACCTTTGAGTCACAATATTTCATTGAAATGTCTGTTTTCCCTCTGTTTCGACGCGAACTAGCATAAATTGTCCGCCTGACTAATAGGTATATTGCAGTCGCACACAGCAGTCTTTCACTAACGTTGTGGTTCTATTAACATTTATTACGAGAGTGGATCAATAAGTTCAGAAGTTGGCAGGGAAATATTAGGTAAATATTTTCCAATTTCATCCTAGAAAACGACTAAATAGACATGGTATTTGTCTACTTTGTATCATGAGCTTGATTATTTCATCTGAGAATGAAAGAAATTGCAGAGACCATCCATCTGGAAACACCTAAGAAACGACCAAATTTCGCTATTAACCCCATAAAACTAGATCCCAAATAAAATAGTCCAATAAATGATTACTCTACTCTACACCATTTGTCCGAGAGACATACATACATTTGGGTATCACAGTTCTATACCCATAATCAATCTTCCAGTGCTTCTGCTGGCCGCTTACCAATCTCTTTTATTTATAATTTGGATATTGTCTGCACTTCTATTGACCAACTTTAATGTCTATGAGCGAAATTGAGCTTTGGAATTTATTTGTCAATCCAACGTCCATTCTATTGTCAGTTTTGGATCTAACTTTTTAATCGACCCACGTTTGACACCCATCGTTGTATGGCTGGCGATGGCGGCCAGTGATAACTCATGTCCTAGTGACATTTTTGGGTCAAAAAACTAAAATATTATGTGTAACTGCTGCCATTTTGTTTGTTCGTCTGTGTGTGTGCGGTGTGAGCGAGTGTGGGTAACTGTGTGTGTTTTTTGTTATATTTGCGGTTTGTAGTCATTATTTCATCTGTCCCACAGTCTCCCCAATGGCGTATTTGTGCGTGTGCTTTGTCCGCCTCGGCATTCCGGCAGATTAAAATTGCATCCGGCTGGCAAACAAAAGTGTTGAGTATACGTTTAAACATAGAAAACGACCAAAAATTAACACGTATAGCGGAGATTGGGGCCAGTAGGGGCTCTGGCAAAGGTTCAAAAGGGCGCCACAAAACAAAAAGGCGACAAACAAGGCAGGGCAAAGGAGAGAAATAAAACAAAAAAAAAAGAAGAACGAACGAATTCATAGTAAAAGTCTTAATTGAAATTTTTGCTTGAAATGTGTGCGGAGGGATTTTTTATGCCACCTAAAATGAAAGCGGACTGTGTGTGTGTGTTGGTGAGTGTGTGGACTTTGTTTGCCAGTCATGACTAAAAAGTAAAAGCAAAAGTCGTGGCCTGTGGTGTGAACTGAGGGGTGGCCTGGACTTGGCTCTATTCTTTGGCTAACTTTCTATGTGCTTGTATCATATTTTTTATTCAACTTGGCTTCGCCTTTGTGTGCGCGCGTGTCGGCGCCTGTGTGTGGGAGTTTTTGTATTTGTATTTGTCTTTCGCTTTGTATGAAACTCGTCGCTCACAAAAGCCAACGGCAATCAACGTGCCAAAGTGCTAAATGTTTGATTAGAGCTCTTTTGCCTTTAACACGTAAGGGAAATTACTTTTTAATTTAATTTAATTGTATTTAAATTTCCTAACAGCATACTTATTTGGGAGCGCTTAGCTCGGAGGTAAATGAAAAGGGATCAAACGGGATGGCTTGATATAAACGAATAAACAAATCAAATATAAAAAAAATGAGCTGAGAAGAAAAAAGGAATAATTAATTATAATTACGTGGATAATTTGTTTTGAGAAATTATTAAGTTTCTTTTGTTGAGACGTAGGCAAAAAGGAAAACATGATTTCAGCGCTTTACAGGTTTTAAAAAATTTTATTTTTATACCTTTGCAAAGGTTTGAGAAGAAGTGTGCCACTCTGAGCCACTTCTGGGCGTTTCTGGAGATGAGAATATCTCTCTTCTGAGAGATAAGAAAGCGATTCTTCTTGTGGTTAACAAAGAGTTTCCTCCAAGAGTTCCAAGAAAGCAAGAAAGGAGATAAAAACGAGAGCGTAAGTTAAAGTCGGCCCTGCCCGACTTCGAAATACCCGTTACTCAGCTCAGCTCGCATAAGTATGCAACATTTTTTTAACTCGGCCATTTATTATCCGATCCTTTTGAAAATTTGTGAGATTGTAGATATTGGCCACATAGACTACATTGTGGGAGTTATTCAACATTTTTTATTGCGGGGGCGGGAGGGGGCGTGACCAAAATTTGAAACAAACTTGATCTGCCTACAGACAATACTAGCTTATGTATAAAATTTGGTTGCTCTAGCTCTTCTAGTCTCTGAGATCTAGGTGTTCATACAGACGGACGGACGGACGGACGGACGGACAGACGGACATGGCTATATCGACTCGGCTGTTGATACTGATGAAGAATATATATACTTTATGATATCGGAGATGCTTCCTTCTCCCTGTTACATACATTTGCACGACTTTAGTATACCCTTTTTACTCTACGAGTAACGGGTATAAACAGTGTCTGCTCCGAAATACACAAAATTTCTGCTCTGTGGTATCAGAAGGCGTTTCGTCCTGGAGATCCGTGAACAGTGTTAGCTAAGCCAATACAAAGATTCGATTTAGAAAACCCGAAATTGATAATAAAATATTGTAATTTGGTCCTCAAGACGATTTTTGAGGAATAATATTGCGATACTTTATATATTTTGATTGTGTAGGTCGCCAAAATAACTCAAAACTCTTCCAAACAAACCCTTGAGAAAGATCTTATCAGGCAGGGATTACTGCCAGAAATGCAATTCGGGATAAAATTCCGTATTTGTTTTGATATGAAATTGAAATTCGCAAAGCCAAGAATGGCTTCAAGTTTGATCATATCATATCAGTTCTGAGATAAGAGTCTGGTCCGTTTTTGAACCGTTTTCAAAACCGTTCTTGAACCAGTTTAACATCTAACTCTAAGGCTTTGTACCAATTAGAACCGGATCAGCCGGTTAACCTAACTCACCCAGACAGAAAGTTAAGACGCTAAACCAATTTTAATCCGATATAAGCCGGTCACAGACTTTGAGCATAGCTTTTGATACTTTTCTTACACATACACAGAAAAAAAAGATACAAAAAAGACCTATTTGGAAGGGATATGTCTTAACAATCCTGTCAAGCATCCAGCGGAGCTGCAAAATCATCCAAATGGTAATTTTCATGATATATGTCATATCCTTTGGATGATTTTTAGATCCGTTGGATGTTCAAAAAGAATATTTAAGACATATCCCATCCAAATGGATACCGAAAATCATTCAATGGATATTTTGTAATATCCAGTATTTTCTCTGTGTATATATTTATTATTCAACCGGCAATTATTTTTCTTATTATTGAAGATTATTGCTACATTTCATTTGCATTTACCCTAAATGGAACAAATTGATTAAAATAACGTTTGAAGAATTTTACAACTTGTCATAAAACCTTTTACATTCAACACTCTGCCAGTGTCTTGATATGTTGTACGCCCTTTTCGCATAAAAGTCATTTGCTGGTGAACTAAAAACGGGAAAAAAATTTGAATCGAAATTTGTGTTGTGTAAATTTATGTGTCTAAGGCAAAAGGATTCTAAAGGCAGAGGCAATTTCAGTACAAATGTGGCGCAAAGATGAGAAAAAGACGAATTAAAGGTGGGGCATTCACGCCCCCTTACAAACGCCAACTCTCACACACACACACGCAATTACACGCCCACTTTGCTTTATCTGTTGGCTTTTCTATGCTTCTCGTATCTTTGTGGATGCGGATGATGATGGGTGTGGGTTTTGTTGTGGGAGTGTTTATCTTGGCCAGGAGCTATATAGTTTATCTATGTGCATGTTTGCTGATTGTTGCCGCTGCTGTTGTTGGTCGGACTGGTGTACACTTTTCCGCACTTATTCCATATTTAAGAGGCAATTTATATTCCCTTTTTTTGTGCTCTTCTACGTCTGCCATTCAACTTTCAGCTAGAAACAGTTTCCGTTGTATGCCCTCCCTGCCGGGCCGAGCCTCTTCGTCCGGATTGTATTTCTCTGATTCTGTTTCTGATTTAGCCGCCACAAAAAGTCGCTTCTGATGCTGAAAGCGAGTGCCGCCCACTTATCGTATACAGAAACTAAGCTGTCTACCCACCCTACCCTACCCTACCCTACCCTACCCAACCCTGCCCCTCCCTCTGGCCATCTCTTCGGGGTTGTGTAGCCAATTATCATTTTTTGAAATGAATAAAAACGCTGCTCGCCACGTACCTAACAGGATATATCTTAAATGGCATTTCCATAGCCACGTCCTTTTGCACCTTACGGCGATTGCAATGCGGCTCATTCTGACTTTCTTTTCGTTACGTTTCCTTTTATTGTGTCATAAATTATTCAAACGTAAACATCATCATCAGCAGCAGCAGCAGGGAGTTGGCAGCAGCCAGCCGGATCAGGATAAAGATGCGGCTCAGCCACGCAGCACTTCGTGCCGACCTCCTTCTCTCATTATCAACAACAGGCATTTAACGCACACACACACACACACACACACACACACACACACACACACACACACACAAACCCACAATCAAGCACTCACCCCGCTCTGAAAGTGCTTATTTTTGTATTTTATACACTCGCTGTCCCCCACAGACACCATAATCTGAAAGCCTGAACACTGGTCAAGGCTGATGCTGAAGGGAAACTGCAAATTGAAGTAAATACATTTATAATTTATGAAAAATAATACAGAAATTAATTAACAAGAATATTTAGGGATCTAAAATCTTCAAGAAAAGTTAGTTCGAAGTAGATGAAACCCTTCACGGCGGCTGACTGATGCGAAGTTGGATTATATCCCTGAAAAAATGATGAAAAAAAGCTTTCTGCTTTAAGATTCAGTAAGCCAACTATGGCCAAATTCGGTAAAGCTGATTTTAAGAGTAGCTTTAAATTTTCATGACTAAAGTACACTTAGGTTTGCTTGCAATTTAGTTCAAATAGGCAAGAGAAATGAGAATAAGCAACTGAGCAGAGAAAGAAAGCAAAAAACTAAGAGAATAGCGTTTAAGCCTGTCACAAAGTTTGGCTTATATGGTAGAGGGGTGATAAAGAGAAGCTGCTAATGCTAATTGTAAGCATAAATGTTGTTCAATGCTTATGTGGAAATAAAACTAGACCCTAAGCTAAAGTCAGCCCTGCACGACTTCGATTTACCCGTTACTCAGGGGAATTAATGTTAAATAGCCTTCAGTTATGTTAATTAACACAGCCCTAACAGTAATGTTAGCACACACCATTATGTTAGCAAGCAGAGCATACTGCTTTGAAATGTATGCAACGGTTCTTATATTTACATGTCTTTTTGTAGAGCAATCGAATCGAAACTTGGGTTTATTTGGAGAATGGGCGAACTTACTTTTGATCCAGCCGATCTTGTGACTCAAAAGTAAGCGATCTTACTCTTGAATCTGCTAAACGCCTGCAGTCGGTAAAGAACTGCTATAATATACTTAATACCAACGAAAGTGTATGCACAGCCAGAATTTTGATGCTATCATTTGCTTATGACTTGATGATTAACAATAGATCCATTCTTTACCAACTCTTTGGGAGGTTCAATACGTGGTCTTGAGTACTAAACATGTTCAGAAGGAGCAAGCCTTTTACCAACTTCTATCTATCTCTTAGATCAACAATTTTCATTCTTTTACATCGTACATTTCTGATCGAAGTATGAAATTCTCTATTTTTCATTTAGTTTAAGGAAAGGGTTAAGCTTTTGCAGAGGAGTCCTTGCCTGTCCAAATGGAATATTATTTGGGTGTTATTCTGTGTCGTCGGCGAGCTTTGTTGCTTGGCTTATTCATGATTTTTTTTAAGGCGATTCATCTCAAATGTTTCCACCAATTCAACTCAACAAGAGTAATTAAGTTAGGTTAAGAGTAGTTTGAAGAGAGCACAAGAGTTCTTATTGTGGCTACAGGCTAAAAGAAAACTTAACATATGGTAGTGTTGGGTAAAATATGTTTATATCACTATACAGGTTCGCCTGATCTTTTTTCAAAGTAAGTGAACTCACTTAAATTGCTCAGTTGTTTAATTGTCCAGTTGTAAATAGTTGTGAAATTGTGAGTAGCAAAGTTGTTCAGATGTTGAGTTATTCTGTTGCCCAAAGGCAGAGTTCTCGTTGTTTCTGTTCTGTCGGACTTGTTAACTTGCAGCCAGGTGCTTGCTTTTGAGGGGGCGGATAAGATTGCTTTGTGTGTTGCAACTCAAAAGTTAAGCTGCAATATTTTACTGAACCAGTTACTGAACATATCATTGAACAGCTTACAGAGTAAGAGCGACTCACAAAATAAAATCTAAATTGTAAATTTATATCGAAGTAGCAACATCCTTCCCGATGGCTGCAAGCTGAAGGGTCGGGATGGGAATGGAAAGCTACCTTTCGAATTTCTAGTCACTCAAGTGTTGGTGGAAGAGGTCAGAAAGCATGAATAGTTGCACTCCCACCCAAAGTATCCTGAGGGTGACCTGCAAAAAAAGATGTAAATTCTAAAAACTAACTTGACCATTCACACACAGTAGACAGCCATTAATCTATGTAAAACAGACAACTTCCACATCACCTTTGAAGTATTGAAGCAAACATTATAAATGTTTATCGACCAGGTCATCCAAGTGAGGTCATCACACCGTTAAAAGGTCAATAAAATCGAATGCCAATGATAGTTTATGGTCAGCAAGTTAAGTTGGGCAAAACAGAAGTTCAGCTAAGCTGACTGTCCGAAGGGTGCCGCAACAAAATAGTAAACATTTCCTGTTTTGCAGTTGTGAACAGTCCGAGAAGTTGACTTCGTTTGTGTAACATCAATTAAAAATCCCTTTTGAAAGGAGAATGTGAAGAAGAGCAAATAAGTTCTGTAAAAGACGTTGGGTAACACTGTTTGATGTACACACATTTTCCATTTTGTAGAAGCTTATAAATATTCACACATTCTTTCTTGTAGATCGAGCATTTTAATTGAAATTTTTTGTACGTATTTTGATGCAGTTATTAAACATTTTCCCTCATACTTATTCCGAAACATATTTTCCGCACCACTGTGCAATGATGCGGAAGTAATCGACTGACCTAGCGGGTGGCAACGGGCACCGGCAAATGCTGGAGCAGCAGCACTCTCATACAACTCCCGCGACTTCGCACTCAGCGCAGACTTTCATAAATAAAGGCGGCAGTGACGTTGCCATCGCCATCACTTGGTAAATAAGTAGTGCACGTAGGCATTCGGGATAATGAAGCGAACGCCCTCCATTTCCTGTCTTTGCCTTTGGCCACAGCAATTTGTATGGCCCATGCTGCGTATACGTAATCACGCATTGATATGCCATTTACTTGCACGACAGCAGAAGAGAATTTTTGAGCGACTGATTTATGCAGTTGATTTTGCACTTTCAACTGTATTGTTTTTTGTTCTGGTTGTTGTTGTTGCTTTTTATGACACAATTATTTCTTTAAATGCCAAGTGCAGCCTTCTGGGAAGGGGAAGTAAATTAAATTTATGCCACACGCAGCAGCGCTCAATTCCAGATATTTATGGGCATACACAACGAAGTCGTTACAGCACTGATTACATGTTAATTATCTTATTGCATTGAATTGGCCTTTTGTACACAGAATCGATGCATTCAATATACAAGTATTTAATAACACTATCAAATGAGATATTAACATATAAATTTGGTTGGGAAATTGTGTGAAATACAAAGAAAATGCTGTAGAAATTGTAAAAAGTTGAAAATTAAATGAAGCATACATTTTGGGGCAGTCGAGGCAGGCGATTTTAGTTTCAGTTGATGCTGACATAGTTGAAGCCTGAGGACAGAAATGAAAGATTGGAGGACAAACTATGGCAGAAAGCCTTTCTTAAATCGATAAAAATCAGAAACAAGCGTCCTGAAACCAGAGCACGTAATTACTGAGAACAGCAGAATAAATTGCATTAGCAACACAAACTGTGTTGCTCCTTTATTCATGTGTCCGACAAACAACCTGAGAGTGTCGACTTCAAATAAATTGTGCAAGCATTTTCATAAAAATTTTTATTAAAACCATTTTATAAACTTCAAGCACTGTAATATTAAAAAATTTGAGCCCGGATCGGGGCGGGACGATGAAGAAAAAAGGTAATGGCTGATATAAAAAAAAATGGGTCGAAGTTTTTTTGAAGGTGAATTGTTGGCTGAAATAAACGAGCACAAAATGCGAGAACTGAGTTTAAATCAGGAAGCTTTAAAACAAAAATCTAGAAACTCTTGGCTGAGGTCGAAGTAAAGCATAGCGAGTAGTAGAAGAAGCAGATCGAAACCCAGACAAAGGAGAAGTCAAAAGGCTCCAAGGAAACAGGAAAGCGAACAGATTAAACTTTCAGTATAAATATGGGAATTTGGGAGTCCTCTTGTTACATTTGCCAACTGTTTATACTGTTTCGTATTCGTAAAGTATTTTATGAATTAGGATATTGGTTCCCTTTACATATCTCCTTCTACCATTATCGGCAGACTTCTCCTAATGTATGAATAATGCTCATAAATCACCATTAAACCCAACCAATTCCCCTCCAACATTTAACAAGTTCACAACTCTCTTAAATCTTTCCCTCTACTATCATATACATAATTATGCCTATGTGGTAGCATTGTTTCATAGTTTCTAATTACTCCCCAATGGAATGCAGATGTGGCCTAATGACCCACACAAAAGCAAATGTAAAATGCAAATGAGACAAACGTGGTCAATTGAAACATATTCTAAGTTGATTTACACACTTGAATAATACCAAAACCAAGAAGGCGATTAACAAGGGAATGAAGATGAAGATATGCTAGTCGGTGGAGCGGGGGGGAGAAGCTGGCAAGTTGACCAAATTACGGAGGCATAAATAATTTATGACTGCGGCAACAGCACATGCCTCCCTAATAGTTGCCATGTTGAACAGTGTAGTGTGTCGTTGTAACGGAAGGGGGGGCCTCGTTGTTAGGGGGGCCGCCTGGCAACAACCACTTGAGTAAATGTAAACACGCAACTACTCTGCTCGACTGTGCTCTCCGCTTGTATTTACTATGTACTTAGTATAATTAAATGGGCTTAATGCAAATGTGAGGCCTCCGAAACAGCTCCATACATCATCATCATCGTCCCAGGCCACTTGGCAGTTTGTCTGACGCTTTGTATTACTCTTTTTTTGCACAACATTTTGTAACTCTATTCTGAGATCGTTTGGTAATTTAATGAATATGTAAATGAAAGGATGCGTTTAATGGGTAAATGTGTACATTTATATGGTGAGTACATATATAGATATGTACTGGCATATGTACTGGGGGTGTAAATATATCCAATCGTAATTTATTGCTGCCATGAAGCGCAAAAGTTTCAATCGGTGCCAATGGAATTAATCGGCGTCTGCGCACGCACACACACACAACAACAACAACAGCAGCAGCAGCTCAAGTGCTCTCTCTATGGGTGTGTGTTTTTGTGTGTGTGCGCCCGTTAATGTATTTATGCATGTATCTAGGTGTCTGTATGTGTGTGCATGTGCTTCAAGTATTCATACTTGTTCATGTATTGTACGTGTACTTGTACTCAACTAACAAAGGCAAAAACAAGCGCCAAACACACGTTGAAGTATCGTTGCGACAACACAATTTTCGGCATTAAAACTTGTACGTGGCGTGTGGATTGTTTTGACAGGATTTGCATTTGAGACTCGTCGAGTGGAAAATTATCAGCTGTAGGTGAGTCTTGATATCAAATTAGAAAGTTTCTGTGTGGATTAAGCCCTCAAATGATGCAAATTATGCCGAAAAGTAGGCTACAGAAATAGTCAACTGAAAAGCTCTTTAGTGCCTCAAATCCATGATTAGACTGTAATGTTTGTTTATGGTTCACTCGACAAAAAGATTATCAAAGATTTAAATGGAAATATGGTTATTCTCTAGCGCTACTAGAGAGTGTCAAATACAATTTGCGAGTGTCGACCAATTTCACAGTCCGTTGAAAACATGAATGACCTCGATTTCCTATTTTGATTAATTTAAGTTTTCTAAAAGGAAATCTGTTAATAAAGTATTTCCTCTTCGATAAGTTTTCTTAGCTTACAGATCTGCGGTTCGAAGCAACATTTCAATAATTTCCTTAAGCCATAAAAGATCTCCAACTGCTCCTAGATATGTACTTTCTTTTGCTCTATATCACATATGCAAAACACATCTTAATTGTTGGAGTTGACTTTCACTCTTAATTTATTTTGTCGTCCTGTTTAGATTCATTTAAGTCAATAAATCAACACACATATTACACCGTTCACTTTGGTTAACTTCTTCAGGCATTGAAACATCACAGAATTCAAGGTGGCTAATTTAATCTTAAAACTAATAAATACTCTTGGCTTCTATTATATATGCAAGTTTGAGCTGCAGTCGTAAAGTGTCATATTCTAATAGGATTCTGGTTATATATTTTAAGTGCGGGCTATAAGAAAATACGGAGCTCCTTGTAAGCCAGTTTTTAAACAGTACTAAAAGAGTATTATTGCTTTATGTTTTTAGCCTTGGCTTCTTTATGTGCAACCAGATCTGATTCATCACTTTTAATAAAAAGCTTGAAGTCATAGCATAAACCTTTTTGGCAAGGGGTGAATCTGACTGTAGAGTAAAATTGATATATGTGCAACGAAAAAAAGTTGGTCTCAGCATTCCCAAAGCAACTATTTATGTGTCAAACATTTTTTGTTAAGTTTTCATAGGCGCAATAGGGCCTAAGAATATTTAAAAAAATAACTCGTACGTCATGTTTACCATATACAAGTATCTACAAGGAATTGAATTGAATTTCATCTTTTCAACTGAAATTTTGATACTTTTATGGAAATATGGCAGCAGAGGCTTCAGTGTTTTTGGTGTGTGCCAACTGCCATGGCTCAAAATGCACAATACTTGTAGTTAAGGAAAGTGCAAACTAGTGGCTTGCCAATAAAAAACGTCATCAAAGCAAGCGCAAATTTCCATAAGACCCATTCATCATTTACAACTGCCCTCTGCCAAAACTCTGTTCTATAAAATCAAGTAAGAATATCAATTGAGCCCGCTTTTAATATAAGCAGCAGCAGCTGAAAGTAGGTACGAACCATCTATCTACAAAGCTATAAGTACTTTATGTATGATTCGCTCTGTACATTTCAAACAAAAATTCAAACAAAAATTAGCCTGCATCGTTATATTTATATTGTTGCGTACACACCTCTTCAATATTTTGCCACAGGAATTGCAATTAATGTGTATGCTCCTGTTTTCGAAAGATAATTAGCTTAAATTGCACAAATATCAATTTTCTATAAGAAGCATGCTTGTTTCGCTTCCTTCATACCAAAGGTAACCTGATTTCAGTGGTGATAAGAAATAATCACCTGACAAGCAGAAGAGAAACCCTTATTGGTTCATAAGAAATAGCAAACAAAAAAAATATATATGTTGCACATATATTAACTTTACTAAGGAACCCGTAATAAGACTCTTTCGGCTTCAGCGGTTACAGTTCTCCCGACATACTAATTACAGTACAATGCATTACTCATTGGAAACCGCCTATTGGCTGCGCACGTGGTCACAAAAGAGAACAACTACAGGCATGGCGAGGAACCAAAAGATATTGACACCCTGTGCAATTAAGGAGCGAGGCCAAATTATCTCAGGGCAACTGAGTTGGCACTGCTGGAAAGTGCCACGAATATCAAATGCCCTTAAGCTTTGCTCTAGACGCTTAAAAATGTTAATAAATGCTATACCTTCAGATAAACGGTTCGCCTGTAGCTCTGAAAGTTATGTTGGAGCATCTTAGCAGATGGTACTATATTTTTTAGAAAATTCATAAAGTATTTGCTCTTGCCAGGGGAAAATATACAAATAAAAGGCACTTTCAAATCAGCATAAGTTTTCTTTAAAAACTGCTGGCTGTGGTTTTATTCAAGTTTTTATTGACTCTTTCATCCAGCCCACAACAAATATGTCGAAGACCCTTGTTAAAAATTTGAGCTGTCATGAAAAATGTGAAATTATTATGTGTAGCTCAAAAGTCAGCAGTGACTGCAGAGGCAAATTGTTTTAGAAATTGGCCAACGGTTCAGTTTCACGAGGGACCGCAGCAGACTGAGGCAATTTCAATTTCGCAAAAAGGAATTACGTCCTCTCTTTTATTTTTATTATTTAAATTATAATTTTCATTTGACCTTTTTTGTGCTAACTTGATTGAGTGTATGTGTGTGTTTGTGTGTGTGTGTGCCAGGATGCGGGCTCTACGTCTGTTCAAAATGGCAAAAGGCGTAAGCTGCGTCGTCAGGCCAAAAGCACCAAAGTGGAACTACAAAACATTTCAAATGCCATTTAGTGCCAGCCGTCGTTGCACCTCTCTCGCACACACACTCACACTCACACACATGGCCGGAACTAGGGGCGGTGAAATTGCAGAAACTTTCCCCCTTTCATTATGCTGCAAAATAAACGAGGTTACATGCCTGCTTGATTCCAGCATCGAATGAGACAGGAGCCGGCAGCAACTCTTGGCAAGCGGTTTTTTTTTTTTGTATTTTTTGCTTGATGCTCTGATGCTCTCATTTTGTAATTTTGTTATATTATGTATTGCTACTATATTTTATTTGCCAACTTGGCGCATTCCGCCCTGTGTGTGTGTGTGTGTGTCAATAAAACTGTTTAAATCAACTGCCCTAAAACTTTCCGTAATCGCAATTAGGAAATCAAACCAAATTGTTGACAAAACGGAACTTATTGCTGGTTGACCTTTACAGTTGCTCACATTAGTTGTTTGTCTATGGAGCGGAAATTGAAAATAAAGTTGCACAAACATGTTGAAGGTTAAATAAGTTTGTTTGCCCTGCGCCTGTATGTCTGTTTTTTGCGCTTAGGGAAATTGCTTTTTAATGGGTTTTTATTTTGGATTTGTTTGGCAATTTGTGTGCTTTCCCCAAAAGACCCACTAGATTTGCTGAATGCAAAATTCTATGACCTACCTTTCCGGATAAATTGAATAGGTGGCATTTAATGTGTTATCTCTGGGGGGCATCCCCAGCTACAGCTGAGGCTGACAAAAGAAATGAATTATTCAGTTGCATAATGCACACTTTAAGCTGCTGAAATAATTTCATAAAGTTTTTTTTCTTAACATAATAAGTGTGTATGAATCAAATTTGTAAGTTTAAGAGGGTTTGAGGTTTAATAAGGAATCATAGAAACTTTTTTTTGTAAATTTTTGTATATTTTATACGAGAAAAATATAGTAATTGAAATAGCACTTCCTCTTTAAAATAGGTTTTACTGTTTTTGTTGGGCAGAATCTTCGAAAGCATCTTATGCATGTAAACTGTTAGTGTGTATGCGTGCTTGTAAGCTTCTAACGTTTCAAAAACACAAAAAATAGTTAAGAAATAGAAAGTTAAGCTTGTTTCTAAACAACGTGTTTCTATCTAATTTGAAAAACATTTCTACTGACAGCAAACAAGTTTTTCTCTCTAAGACTTCTTTTTCGACTCTACTTTTCTATGACAGCTTACTATATAAATGTCTGATTTGGACTAAACTTAGTGGAACCATGGGAAAGCACAGCAAACTAAGAAATACAAAGTTTGAAGGCGTTTTCTTCCAAAACAATAAAGTTTTTCTCACTAGAACTAGTTTTTCGAATGATCATTCCTATGGCAGCTATTACCTACAGCCATCCGATTTTGACAAAACTTTGAAGAATTGTGTGAAAGCTTATAAAATATTATATATATATGCCAATTTTAAAAAGGTTTACATTGAAAACAAAAAAGTTTTTCTTACTAAGACTATTTTTCTATCCTTACTTTTCTATGGCAGCTATACTATATAGATGTCTGATTTCGACCAAACTTGGCAGAATCATGGAGAAGCATAGAAAACTAGTAAATACGGAGTTTGAAGACGTTTGCATTGAAATCAAAAAAGATTTTCTCACAAGAACTAGTTTTTCGACCGTTCGTTCCTATGGCAGCTATACAGATGTGCAGCGTATTTGTACCAGAAAACTTCGTGCAAAGTTTGGTCGCGATAGCTTTAAAACTGACGGAGGAAAAAGCACAGACACATACGAACAAGGCTAAATCAACTCAGCTCGCCATGCTGGTCAAGAATTTATAAGCTTAAACATCTGGACAATTTCAATATATCTGATCTGATACCTGGCTCGATTTGATTATGTTCAGCTTCTGAAAACCAAACCAAATGGATCCTTTCCATATGATATCATAAGACTGCTTCGTTTGATTCTCTAATCGAGATAAATAAATAAAGAGTAGCAACTCATATTTATTTGTACCTGTCATTTGGTTGAGCAGACAGCACAGAGCAAATTGGTTGACCATATTTGGCCAGCTGTGACTCAAAAAGACACTTGAAGAAACCAAAATATTAGCAAGCAGTGGTAAAATATGGTGCGAGCTGACTGTTTGATATTTTACGCACTGTCCAAACTGAAAAAGTCTAAGTGAAAAATTGATGCAACTAATTCAAGTTAATGGATTCAATCATGAACATTTTGGTACTAATTTAGCGGAAATTATTTGATGGCATGCACAAGCATTATAAAATAAATAACAACAAAATTATCAAACTAAAACACTAAGCTTTAATATAGTTTCCTCATTTCGCTTGACATTTTCCCCTCATCTACAAAACTTCTCTTTCCCGGGCACACTCTGTGCTGCTGTTTGAAGAAGAATCAATTGAATGCCTGACTAAACTCAATATATTGCTTGGCTCTTCAATTTCCTTGAACGTTGTTTCTGGATTCAGACCGTCAGACAGACAAGCTTGTTGCAGTTGGTATTATTATTATTATTGCCGATTTCTTGCTGCTTCCCAGCATCGTTGACCTCAAATGAATTACGCAGCAATTGCAGCTCTACTCGCATCCGGAAATTCATTGCACACTTATGAAAAGACGTACAAAAATTTCAACGTTAAATCCGTGCCCAATGACAACAATTGCCATCAACATGGTTGTCTTGGCAATTCGCTTTTTTGCCATTGCAAACTGTAAAATGCAACAATTTTTTAATGCGCTTGCAACTTTTATTTCCAGTTTAATGCAAAAAGTTCTCCACCCCCACCCATACCCCGCGCCATTTCTTTGGAATGGGAATTGGAAAAGCAGAACGAGAGTGTGCTGTGAGTTTTCTTTTGCCACTTCTTGAGCCGGTGAAGCTCAGTGGAAAAATTGCAATCGCTAGAGGGTAGATGCGGTTGGGGAAAGCTTGCAAAGCTACTTTATATTAAGCAGTCTTATTTTGGGAAACGGAAATTGCAAGAAAAAGCATTTTAAAAGAAAGAGGTACTATTGTAAGTCGTCCTAATGTGTTATTTCTCTACGTAGTCTGCTAGTAACTCAACTTATGCAACTGTGTTATATTTTATGTTTAATTTCGTTACTTAAGCTGTAATATAATTAAGCTTACTAATGGGCTTTAATAATTCAATTTTCTGAGGGTTTGAGAGGGCAGAATTGCTGTGAAAACAAACGAAATTTACATTGCGAGTGGTTGAACTCATAACATTGTGAAGGGCAAACGTAAAGCAAACAAACTTTGAACAAACCACCATAAAATAATTCTCATTGTTTGTCTAAGCAAAACCAACGTCGATCTACTTGCCTAGATGCTCGAAATGCAACTGACTCTGCGACTCTGGATTTCAGAAATAGTCTGCAAAATGAGATTAAACTAAACTCGGGGGTTTGAAGTTAGGATGTCACTCTAAAGAACTGGGTATCTGTGGGTCTTCCCCAAACTTTATTCCTTCCCTACTGCGTTCTGCAACTATAGTTACACCTACTTTTTATTGTATACAATTTTCCCTTTTTCTTATTTTCTTGGCATCAAGTTGAAGTTGGCGAATTGCAGAGCGCCAAGAATGCAACATTTCCTGTTTGCCATTGCCATGATTTCCAGCCATATTCAAGTTTCTTCCCTCTGCCGTGTGTGTCTGTGCGGTTCTCCGTTTGCATTCCCATCATCTCTTGTGTGAATAGATGTGTGGCTGCCTGGGATAAATGTCTGCGTTGCTTCCTACCCCTCAGGCTCAATGGCTTTCATGCAAAAATATGCAATTTTATCGGTCTTTACAGATTTTCCATAAAAAACCGTAGAGGAAACTATTTCAAAAGGATAGAAAATAGCGCATAGCTTGAAAGACATTTGCTAAGCAAAAATGTAAATATTTATCATTCCGGAGACTTGCTCTAAAAAATGTGTCTCTGGAAATGCCACTTAAAGCTTTTAGTTAATTTAAAAGTTGAAATTTATTTGGAAATCCCATAGAATTTTCTCATTCTCATGACTCACTGGCACATTACGACGTTAAGTAAAGAGACGAACAATTTTCGTTAAAAACGTGCCGACATTTTGGTTGTCAACACGCACACACACACAAACACACCAGTCCGAAAAGTTGCCCTGATTTGCGGATGCTGATGAAAAAAAAAACAAGAAAATTGTCAGTGGTCTCTGGGACATAGTTAAACTTTAGTTTAATGGCTGCAATTTAGTGAAATTGTATGTTTATTTTAGCTCAACGTCTCGTCACGACATTGTTTTATTTCTGTCAATTGTATATATAACTCCGCTTAGACCGAAAGATATATGACCCGCACACAGAAACACACACACACACACGCAAATGGATAATGTGATGGCCGCAAAACCAGCAGGAAAATGTGCTGGCAACAACAATTGTTAATGAGCCCCACAAGAGCTTAAAGGAGTTCATATCATTTGTTATGCTTTCTGATTTGTTGTGCGAGTATTTTCTCGTTCCCTCTTTTTTCACACTGGGCAGAGCATTAAATTAACACCTAAAAGGTTGACGGATTTACACTTTAGGCTTAACTCTGTAACTGTGTATGAGAGTTTGCTGGATAAATCTCCATCATGTTGCGGATTAGCATTGTAATATGATAACAATGATACGGTAATTTGTACATTACAAATTGCATTCAAGTGTGAGTAATGGGGTCGTATGCTTCACAAAAATAACAAACTCATTAAATGGCCCATATCTAAAGTCGAATCTGCGAATGTTTTCATTCAAATATATGGGCTTGTGCGCCAACCAAAGGATAGCTTGTTGTTAGAAATATGCTGGAGTCATTTCAAATCTAAATGCTTATGTTGTCAAACTTTTTGCTAATTGGTTTATTTGAATTTGATTTTATTTATATTTTTGTGGCCTAATCCTTTTGTTAAAAAGTTTGTATTATTTTGCTGAAACTTACTCACGACATTTTGATGTACGAAATGAAGTCGCCAAGTAGCCAAGGCTCGAAATTGAAAAGGTGGCTCAAATCATTTCAAAATATTGCACTGCCAAATACTTCCAAATTGTTTCTTAACAAAAACATGTAATTTTAATTGGGGCATAGTTTCAGCGAGAAAGCTAAGCTAACATCGACTGTACCGAAGTTTTTATATCCTTTGCAGGTGCTCGCTTAAATATTTCAAAAATTATCTTTTTCCCCCAACGATTCCTTTTTCCGACCGATCGTTCGTATGGGTGCTATATAATATAGTCATCCGATTGGGACAAAAATTTGTAGAATTAAGTGAAAGCATGAGAAACAAACAAATACAAAAATCCAGGAAGCTACCATTAAAAACAAAAAGGTTATTCTAGCTAAGAATGTTTTTCAGACCTATCTTTTGTATGGCAGCTATACCATAAAGTTGTCCGATTTTCATCAAACTTGGCAGAATTATAAGAAAGCATAGAAAACCTATGAGTACAAAGTTTGGAGACGTTTTCATTGAAAAGAAAAAAGTTTTTCATACTAAAACTAGTTTTCCGACCGATTGTTCCTATGCGAGGTATGAGATATAGTCATCCGATCCGGTCGGTTCCGATATGTTAGTAGTAGGATAAATTACAATTCGCTGTTTAACCCTCTTAAAGGGACACCTCCATAGACCGATTTCATCCTTAGCGATACAGAGTTGATGTAGCTTCTAAGTTACCATTTTAAAAAATGTGATCTTGTACATGTCCTGCACATTCCAGAGAATCCGATTTAATTAATGAATCGATATTCTCAATTATATATGACATTTTGCTATTGTAAGCACTTACAAATATAAGAACTTTAGAGGTTTTTAACTGATTCAAAGGAACTCAATTTCTAAAGTGTATGAAAAGTCACATATTCACTATAGAAATTATAATTATACCCTTGAAAAGGGTATTATAATTTTGCCCAGAAGTTTGCAACGCATACAAATATTCATTTCCGACCCCATAAACTATATATATTCTTGATCAGGGTGACGAGCTGTGTCGATTGAGCTTTGTCCGTCCGTCTGTTCGTCCGTCTGTTCGTCCGTTTGTTCGTCTGTCTGTCCGTCCGTCTGTCCGTCTGTCTATCTGTTTCTACGCGAACTAGTCTCTCAGTTTTAAAGCTATCGAGCTGAAATTTTGCACAGTCTTCTTTTTGCTGCGCACTACTAATATGTCGGAACCGACCGGATCGGATGACTATATCTCATAGCTTCCATAGGAACAATTGGTCGGAAAACTAGTTTTAGTATGAAAAACTTTTTTCTTTTCTATGGAAACGTCTCCAAACTTTATAATCGTAGGTTTTCTATGTTTTTTTATAATTCTACCAAGTTTTATTAAAATCGGACAACTATATGGTATAGCTGCCATACAAAAGATAGGTCAGAAAAACAGTCATAGTTAGAAAAACTTTTTTATTTTTAATGGTAGCATCCTGCAATTTTGTATTTGTTTGTTTCACGTGCTTTCACATAAGAGAGTATTTTTTGAAAATATTTAGGCAAGCTCTTGCAATGGTATAAAAACTTCGACACAGACGAAGTTAGCTTAGCTTTCTCGTTTTCGAATATTAAATGGGCGTAAAACGTTACTAGTGAACCACTGATCCGAACTCAAGCCGCAGATCAGTTAGCTCCAAAACCATCTAATAAACCAAACATAGACTTGAAAGCTACTCGAACCACTGAATCGAACCAGTGCTTATTTCCGAGCGGACTGTATCCCGTTGCATGATATACCGATAGAATTACTCATTTATAGATGTTAATTAAACCAACCTATGTATGTACATTACATAATTCATGAATACCGTCTAAAAGTATTGAGTTAGAAACCAAAAAATCAAATCATCAAGAGCTTTTGTTTCGCGGTTTCAGGATTATTAATTATAGATTACAAATAGCCGTTATCCTGTGTTCTTGGTAATTAACTTTTTTGCGCCATTTCTGTGTGATTGAGTAATTCAAACATACAAACTTTCACATTTATAACTTTTTAATCGTATATCCCAGACCTAATCTTAATTAAAAATTGTTCTCACACTGGGTCAAACTCTGATACAATAAATTGGCTTAATTCAAGCCCAGAGGTGCCGCATATCAATTTATGCCACAGCCGTTGTTAAGTGCACGGTTTAATTCTTAATTAAGTTCTTTGGACTAGTTCAGACCGATTCAACCGCTTGCATCGCTTGCATTACCACCTCATTTCGCATAAAAACCTGAAAACTCAGGTCAAAAGACTGGCAAAAGCATTGGCAACACATTTTGCAGCTGCACCGCAAACATAAAAGTGGGCGCGCACCCCTCCCGACGGTACGAATGAAAAATCCCACCCACCCCCTGGCAGCCGGCCCGGATGCATTGACCAAGCGAAGGCTATTTAAGGATGCTACGCTCTGATGCGTTGCACAGTTAAGACCAGAACTTGCCAGCGGAAAGGTGTCTGTGTGCCTGTGTTGGTGTGTGTGTGTGTGTGTGCGGTGGGCAAATGCAATCTCATTTCAACACGGAATAGCCCAAAAGAAGAAAAAAAAAACAAGAGACAAAAGTTCCTACACTGAGAATACAACATTTGGGCGAGTTTTGTAATTAAAATTATGCAAACAAAGCAGGGAAAAGTTTTGTTAAAGTTTCAAATTGCACTTTGGATTTTAAAGCCGAATATTTAAGAATACAGAATTTTAATTTTATTAAAAACCCAAAATTTCATTCAGCTCGGAGCTAAATACTGCTGTAAAAAAGATAGCTCTGCAGGGATTATTGTTATAACTCTGAATTGCTTGCCACACATCAGCAATGGCTACCAAAAAGTGCTTAGCTCTAGAAAAAAATAAAAAAAAAAACAAAGCTTTGCATATTTTGTTTGGCCTGTCCATGACTTCGTATATAGTTTTTGTTAGTCGACGTATTCTATATATTGCTGACGCTGCAACTGTGAGCCAAAAGAGCAAGCCAATGGAGTCATATTTTTCATATTGTGCTATTGCTACTTGTTGTTTGCTTAAATTCGAAGCAATATTGCAAGGCATTCTCAAACAGTTTGCAGAACAATAAGCCGAACGTCTGCCTAAAAGCATACTTAGAACTATATGCTAGGCGTTTTGACTTGGGAATACCCAAGTCTTTACTCTACTCCGGCTATGGACGGAACAAATAGGCTAATGGTTTTGTGTGTATAAATTAGACTGATGACTGAGATTTGGTAATTGGCAACTCTGGTATTTAAGCAGGCATCGGTGCTTGTGTTACGCTTTGATATTTAATGCCGCAAATTGACAAAGCAAATAGCTTCTAAAAGGCAATATCAATAAGACAGAAAATCTGTTAATCCTTACTGTAATGTTCTTACATGCTCAGTAGCTGATCTCTTACAATCGCTTGGTGGATGGAAAACTAATGCTTATTACAAAATATCATCAAAAGCTACAAACAGTATTCAAATTCAGTACTGATTTTCCGGATTTTAAAGTATTTTAAAGTCTTGACTAATACTAAATTTCGGTAGGTTGTTTATACACAACAAATTATTTGTGATTAATGCCCTTCAAAGTATGCAAACTTTATTTCCCTAAGTAATTGTCTATTGCCTTTTGCTAGTCAGTTATAACCGCGTCAAAGATAATCGACACTGCAAATTCACCTAGATTGTTGTGTTATGTTATGATTAGACAACAAAATGTTCAGTTAAGACATATAAAAAACAAATATTTAATTAAAATTAATATTTTTATAAAACATAGCATACTTTAAAGGGCATTAAGCATGATATACTTTGTGTAGAAAGAATAATTTGACTATTGACTTAACCTTGACTTAACTATTAAGCAGACCATACACTTTTCTTCAAGTGTACTTTTATATTACTTCACTTCAACTAAATAGCACAAAGTTAATTTGCCATTTCCTTTACTTTCCTTTTTTTTTTTTGTTCCCCCATTTTGCAGATATCTTTTGGGCAAGCAGGAGACGGCACAGGATTAAGCTGCAACCTGAAGCTTCAGTTTTTATCGAGACCACGTCCCGTGTATAATATTTGAAATCAAAGCATTAGGATATGGCCATGCCCCAGCAACATGTGCCGCACAAGCTCAACCAGCGCACGACGGCTGTCAAAATGAAATCACCAGCCCGACCAACCAATTGATGTTGACAAATCCAAATCAAAATCGAAGTATTTACGGTTACTTTCTGCTTGGTTCCTTGATGAGCTACATTGGAGGCATTTGTGCAGCGTTGGTGCAGCGACAGCAAATCAAAACGGAAGTGGATGTGGGGAATGAGGAAGCGGAAACGGAAACGGATGCCCGCACTATGACGACGGGAATTTGCATTATAAGACTGATAACATTAAAAAGATTTCTAGAGATTTTCACACAAAAAAACGACATACACAATCAACGGCAATCAGCAGCAGCAGCGGCAGCAGCAGCCGCCGCCTCACAACGACTACGAAATCCACCATCCTGTTGGCGTCACCAGCTGACACCGGGCACCTTGCTAATGCTATTGCTGCTCTCCACCCTCTGGCCAGACTGTTGCCAGTGCCTGCACGGTGGCAGTAATACGGTGAAAACCAAATACGGTCTGCTACGAGGGATTGTGGTCCGCTCCACACCCCTGGTGGAGGCCTTTCTGGGCATACCCTATGCCTCGCCGCCGGTGGGCAGTCTCAGGTGAGTGCTTGGCGACAAAGATTACGTACGATGGGGTCACATTGGCGCCACTTGGCACCAAAGTTTTTGCCACCGACGACTTTTATGCAAAGCAATTTTAATAATTATTCTCGTGAAATATGCGAAGCGAGTGGGTGTGTGTGTGTGTGTGTGTTATCCTGAGCCAGCGGGCCCATTTACGCCTCTCTGGGTTTTGTTTGAGGATTTAAAGCTGCAGCTTGGGGTTAGTAATGAAGGCAAAAGTGCGCGTACTCGGAATTAATCTGCGACTTATTTTACAATTAACAATTACAAAAAGTTTTAAGCCTTTTGGGGGATAAAGCTGCGGTTGAAAATGCAGAGTGGAGAAGTCAAGTTTTTAAAATTATGAAGTTTTTATGAAAAATACACAATTTGAGAATTTGTTCGTCCTAAAAAAGGGGTCAACGGCGATTCATCTTATATTTTAGGAAAATTGTTACTTATTATAGGACCAAGGGTAGATTTCTTAGCTGCTGGATAGCTGATAGTGTCAGATAAACTCAAATTGATAGATAGCTTTATGTAGAAGATGCGAAATCGGCACTTTGACTTTCTAAAATTTAGAAAAAACTACCCAAATTTTAGCGTTTGGATTCGGGGTTAAGCTGTAGGTTCCTTTCTCTTGGGTGTTAATTAGAAGCACACAATTCAAGACATTAGGAGAAGCTCGGCTCTGTGTTGCTCTTTGGCTGTTACCTTCTTCCAATCAGAGATGTATCTTTGCAACATCTCTGAATACCTAGAACATACTTTCTCATTTCGTTTATGAAACTTCTTCTGACACCTTAAAACTGTTCTTTATTTATATTTATGTTATACATAAATGATTTCATTTAATATTGCCTTTTTAAGATGTATGGGGGGGGACACTTATGGCATTTTTCATACACTTCAAAAGCAGAACATTAATTTTGGTCAAAAGTTTTAAGGCCACTTGATTGATTGCCCTGCACAAAATAGTTTCTCGTGTTGCCATTTTGCGGCCAAAAGAAATTCAAAGTACACTGAAAGAATCGAAATTTTGTCACAAATCGTTTTCAATTACCCGAAAACCGATTTTATGCCTGATGTCTGTCTCTAATTAACCAAATTATACACAATTAGCAACAGCAAAAGTTTGCTCAGTTTTCGAATAGAATATGCAGCTAAAAGTTCCGGCACTTCTTCAAGAGTTTTCACCCACTCGACGACGAGGTGAATTCGTTTCGCACCGCATTTGAGCCACACAAAAGTTCGATAAGCCATTTGAGCATTTGAGGCTATTAAACGCCAAACGAGTTGGCCAAACCCCCCCAACACCCAAGTTTGCAGAATATTACAAAAGTTTGGTCCGGGCCGGGCCGGGAGATTCGAAGGAGTCAAGTTTTATGTGACACGCATGAACAACAAGTGTGTTTGATGATGAAGTGATTGGAAGATGTACAATACAGTCCGCCACTTGTGCGTGTGTGTGTGTGTGCAGGCATGTACTTGGCTACAATTCTCGAAAATTGTTCTTTAATTACTTCCTGTGGCAAAAGCCCTCTCTCCCTCTCTCTGTCAATGAATTTGTTTATCAAAGTGGTTCATTAACATGCAGCAACAGATGCCAAAAATTATGCCACAAAAGTTAATCAAATGCCAATGAGTTTATTTTTTGGGGAACGATATGTAAGTTTCTAACTGGGGGGAAAAGCTAATTAATCATTGTAGCTTGCCGGAGACCATCTGTCGCCAAAGTTTCTAATCGAAACTTCGCAGTATATTGATAAAACACAACAACAACAAGGAAAAAATGGGAATAAATTGTGTTTGATTAGAAACTTTTTTGTAAATTGCATTTAAAATTCCAATTGCTAACATACGGCTGGCCATTGCCACAGTTGAATTGTGTGTATTCTTTTATTTTATTTATACAAAAGAGATTAAATTGATGTTGGCAATTTTAAGGCAAACTATTTGGTTTAAAAATGCAAAAAAAAAAACGTTCAAATGAAAGAAACATTTTTAAATAATCCTTTTTGTAATCTCAGTAAGCCCATTGATAACACAAGGCCACAAAATTAGACTTTTTTCAGTATATCAAAGGGTTGTTGGTGAGGCTGGATGACTTTCGTCTGCTGAACACGAATCTTTTTATGGAAATGGTCCATTACGTCTAGATTTTTGGTGATTTGAGCTTAAAGTCACTTAAAATGTATTTGTTGACCTTTTTTTGGCTCGTTTTGTGGGAACCAATTCTCTTTTGATATACCCTCTTGATAAAATCTTTCAGAATTGCTTCTTAGTTTTAAAGTAAACTATTCCAAACATTTAGGCGAATTTTTTTTAAGGGAGATATACCATTTTGAATTCAATATGACCATATTTTGCAGCCAACCATAATGATTTTGCATAGCATATTTTTAGAAAATATAATACATTTGAAATCGTGTATATAAAACGGTATATCTTCGCTTCAAATTCTTTCAAATATTTGGAATACTTTATTTTAAAGCTGAGAAAAAGTACTTGAAGATGGTATCAAAGTGAACCAGATCAGGCAAAAAGGTTCCTCACAAAACAAGCCTAATAGGGTCTGAGTATCTTTAAGCCCAAACTACCAAAAATCTATACGTGATAAACCATTTCCGAAATCAGATTCAAGTCTATCACCGCACGATAATAGAATAGAATGTAGAATCCTCACCCTTCAATATAATGGACCTTGTTGCCTAGGGTAATTAAGTGTGTCGACTATATGTAAGCCTATATCCCGCAATAGAACAAAATATTGGTACTATCTTTTGGTTTTTTGCCTTTTCCATACATGATAATTTCTTAAAATCTTCGAAATATTTCACTGAAGACCCTAATCTAAAACCGCCAACCCATTTTTCCAGGTATCTCAAAAGTATGGTTTTACCATTCAAGTTAATCAATGTAAAGGGTTTTTGCTCAAGAAACATTGTGAGATGAGCACCCAAAAAACAAGCATTGTTCAATTTTTGCTACAATTCACGAGAATTTCTCATTCTTATATTTTACATACACGAAAAGATGCCAAAATATTATTAAATTAACGATTTCACATAAGTAATAAAACATTTATAATCATTTTGTTTGCTTAAAAAGCCTATAAATAGACTGAAGCCTTTGTGTGTGTATGTCTTATAATGTCAGTTTTTGCACTTACGCTGCTTTGAAATTCCCAAGTAGTTATAGCAATGCTGGACTGCAAAGACTGCTGATGATAGAACAGGAAAGTTCTTAAAACAGCTGTAAAGTCGAACAGCATAATTTGTGGCCTTTTGGGTGAAACTTAACATGTCATTGAGCCGGCTAAAACTGACTAATACTTATACTAAGAAAAGCTACTTAATGAAATAGACAAAAATAGAAAATATAAAAAACATTTAGCTTAGATTAAATTCATATTTTCCCTATTTTTTCCTAAATTGATATCAACTATCTAACTAAACCTTGAAATAAACCAACCAACGACCAAGTTGGAGCCATACACAAAAGCGAAAAGAGTTTGGAAAACGAATTACCTAGCAAAAGTTTTGAGCTGTTGCTTAAATAACTTGATTGTTATGCGTATGAATCCATCTTGTTTAACTTTAAGAGTGAAAAACAAACTTGCTTAACATTTTAAAATTAAATTATAGCATACCAAATCTGGTCAAGTTCAGAAAACCGTAACTAAACTCGGTAATATACAAATTTATTAAATTCAAACTTTTTCTCCCACGAAAACTATTAATCTCGACCCCAATGCACATGCCGAGGCAAAAACTTTGAAAACTTTGAAACAGGCGGATGAGTGTGGATGCGGCTATCCACAGTCACGTAGAGCTGAAAAATTATGTACGCTCCGGAAAATGTGAGCTTTTTGTTTATGCGGTTCATTGTGTTTGCCAGCCTCAGATAGATGGCAATGATTGGTGGATGGTGGAAGAAAAACAATAAAAACGTTTCGCGTCAATTATCGTGTCATAAAATCAACATAGAAAATCGTCACTGGGGCCCACTTTCGTACACATGTCTATCATTTTGATCGATGGATTTTAACGCAAAACAATCAAATGAAACAATTAATCAAGAGCAATTTCACAATTTTTGATTGATGGACGGTACTTAGTTTTCTGTTGTTTTACGAGCCGCACAGAGAATCCTTTACAGGAACTTATTGTACATTTCTTTCCCCTTTTTTTGTTTTTTGTATTTCTGTTGCAGATTTATGCCGCCCATCACGCCCTCAACATGGAAAACTGTTCGCAATGCGGATCGATTCTCGCCCGTTTGTCCACAAAATGTGCCCATACCACCCAATGGACCAGAGGCGCTGCTGGAGGTACCGCGCGCTCGTCTGGCGCAGCTGCGTCGCCTGTTGCCGCTGCTAAAGAACCAATCGGAAGACTGCTTATATCTAAATATTTATGTGCCCTACGAGACGCAACGCCTCAGACGTAAGTTGGTTTCTTAAAGTTAAGTACTCACTGCAATAAAGCAGCTGCCAAAACACACAAGTAACAAAAGTGGCAGTTATTTGGTTTGGGAGTAGTATAGACAGTTTTGAGAATGTAAGCATAACATATGGTTACATTTCGCAGGGCATTGTTTTTGGCTACGAGTAGGAATAGAAGATTTGCCACTTTAGAAAGGCGCACACACTACCCGCTGCACCACAACCGGTATTAATTTCTCATTTTATTCAAAATTTTCAAATTGATTTGAAGTTTCTGGATGATTTGTACTTATCCTTAAAAAATGTCCTCAATAAATGATACGAAAATGATTCCAAATGCACCCGATAAGGCACATCGACAATGTCCGATACCTCATGAAATAACTAAGTTCTAAAGATTCTTGAGCTACCAGAACAACCCAGAAAACATGAATCTAGAATTTTTGTGGTTTTTACTTGAGTCATTTTATAAGTTTCTAAACATTTTCGAGACTTTATTAAAGATTCAGACAATGTAGCTTTCAATTCCGTAGTGCATTGCAGTTGATTTAAGCAAATACTGCGTGCGGTGCGGACTTGGCAGCTCTGATGTCATATCAACATAACAACTGAAATGAGGAAGTCCTAGAGAGATCGGATCGGATCTAAATTTACAATATACAGATCCCGAAGCAACTCTAATGTTATTTTAACTTTAAATAGAATTTCAAAACAATCTCAGTTGGAAATAAATTTGACCACTTACCTTAGTGTTAGGCGTTAATGAATCAGTCAATCAGTTGGGCCAAGAGATTTTGTAAATGAATTTTAAATTAGAATTGCTTCTTGGCTTTTTCTTAAAAACATATTTCTTTCTCCCGCTTCTTAGGTTACCAGAGCGCCACGCCGAATTCAAATCCAGATGTAAATAACGATGATAATACCAGTTCCAAGCTCTCAACTGTCATCTTCATTCATGGCGAGTCGTATGACTGGAATTCGGGGAATCCATATGATGGATCCGAGTTGGCCGCACATGGTAATGTCATTGTGGTGACAATCAATTTTCGCTTGGGCATCTTTGGGTTCCTCAAGACGGGTGGCAAGGAGAGTGCTCAGGGCAATTTTGGTCTCATGGATCTGGTGGCAGGTTTACATTGGTTAAAGGAGAATTTGCCTGCCTTTGGTGGTGATCCACAGAGTATAACGCTATTGGGCTATGGCACGGGAGCTGTATTGGCCAACATACTGGTGATATCGCCTGTGGCGAGTGGTTAGTAAAGAGAGAAAATGTTTGGTGAAAACAAATGCTAAAATACATATTTTTCTACTTACAGATCTCATACAACGCACAGTTTTGATCAGTGGCTCTGCTTTGTCTCCGTGGGCCATCCAAAAGAATCCACTCTTTGTGAAACGTCGTGTGGCAGAGCAAACTGGTTGTCATGGTGATATGCTGTATGATGATCTGGCTCCGTGTTTGCGTACAAAAAGTGTGGCGGAATTGCTGGCAGTTAAGATAGATCATCCACGGTGAGGGTGCTTTCATTATTGTTTTATCTGCGTATGATATTAATTCTATTGAAGTAAATATCAGTAAATGGTTTTCATTTAACGGAATATCAATCGATCCTTATAAAACAACCTAATTTTATTAGATCCCCACTTGAGATCGCCGCTATATCGATCGTTGCATTATTTCGCCACAGAAAAAACCATCTAAAATATATTATCTCAGCAAAAAAACGATTGAATTGTAACAACACAATAGGTACGCGGTATATCGTTTTGGTAGTTAAAACGAAATATGTTACAAAATTTACCTCATAATACCTTCAAAATTATCGTATTTTGATCAAACCTGTTTTTCGCTTATAGTTTACAAATTACCTACTTAATTTCCACATTAACAATTAAGAAATTCGCTGATACCCGACTGTAACTTACTTTGTATCTGCCAAAGTGTATGCACAGTAGCAACAAACAGCAACTCTGCCGTAATGCGGCCGCAGCTAACTTTCTTTTGGTCATAACCTGACTATCGTTTAGCCTATACTAACCAAATCTTTAGTTAATCATTAAAAAAACTCAATGTTGCTGAAAATAATATAAAGAATATGAAAAATGATCATCCTTTGGATGAATTTCAGCTGATTTGTATGATTAAAAAGATGTTAAAGACATATCCAGTCCAAATGGATCTTTATTTTTGTCTGAGTGGTTACCAAACATGTCTAGAAGTTAAAGATTTGATTGAACTATGTTGTATTCTCTTTTTTCTAGCTTCCTGGTGGGCTTTGCTCCATTTGTGGATGGTACTGTTATATCTCCTGGTGCAAATCCATTGGGTAGCACTACGCTGCCCCTGGGATCAGCTATTGTTAGGTAAGGTATGAACTCAATTTGGAAAAATGTTTTCGACCATAGCTTTTTCTTCTTCTTTGCCACAGTACTTCAGGAATTGAATATGCAAACTTTCCGAAACGTGACCTCATCTTTTGCCTTACCTCGGTGGAATCCTATTTGGATTTAAGTGCCCAAGATTTGGAATTTGGCTTCAATGAGACGCGACGTGATCGCATATTGCGAACTTTTGTGCGGAATAACTTTCATTATCATTTGAATGAGATATTCGCCGTTTTAAAGGTATGAAGATATCAGGGATAGCCCGTTACAAATTAAAGCTTCATCTTCTCTTTTTTTTTAATGACTAGAATGAGTATACGGACTGGGAGAAGGCCATACGCAATCCTCTGAGCTCACGCGATGCAACTTTGCAATTTTTAAGCGATGGTCATACAGCTTCTCCATTGATTAAGTTAGGGTATATGCATAGTTTGCGAGGTGGTCGTACATATTTTTTGCACTTTAAGCATAAAACAGTGGAGGAAGAGTACCCACAGGTGGGTTCAAGTATGAGTCTTATGGTTCAAGAACTTTGTTAACTTTAATATACAATTATTCCCTCAGAGAACCGGCTCCGTTCGCAGCGAGGATGTACCCTTTTGGTTAGGCTTACCCATATCTCCTCTGTTTCCACACAACTATACGACACAGGAACGTCAAATTGGTCGTCTTATGTTGCGTTATCTTTCAAATTTTGCCAAAACCGGGTGAGTTTCTTAACCAACGATTCGTTTAGCTAAATAAACTAATTATAATCTCATTTCCTTACCCAGAAATCCTAATCAATCGACGCCAAACGATGCTTCACCTCAGTCCAGTCTGGGTAGAGATGCTGCCTTGTCCTCACATGTATCGAAAAAACGAGCCGCTATTCGATCTTCCCCAGGAGGTAGTGAGGCACTCAATCTGGCCGTCCTCTACAATCAGCGTCGTAGCAATGCCATGCATGAGAAACGTGCCTATGTGCGTCGACGTCTGCGTAGCAATGATGGGTCAACTGAAGGAGGTGTTTTCACTCAACTAGGCCTGGGAAATGAGCGTGATGTAGGTAGCTATGATAATGATGAGTTACCCTTCTGGGATGCCTATGATGTGGTCAATCAGCTGTATGTGGAGTTGGGTAGGCGAAACTTAAATTAATCACTTTCCAGTGCACTCGTCTTAACTCGTTGCTTGTGGCATTTTCAGGGAATAAGGCGAATATCCAGAGCCACTATCGAGGCCATAAACTATCCATGTGGTTAAATCTAATACCCCAACTGCATCGTCATTTCAATATCAACGATCAGTCCATGAGGCATCATCAGTTTCAGGATGATATGAACAATCGGGATCTCTATGAAGGTTGGTGAATTGTGTAGCTCACTTATTTAAAAATTTACCAAGTCCATTTGGCTCTTCCTAGGCGTGGTGCGGCCGCAGTTGCAGATTAAGCCAGCAGATGATGATAATATTATCATCATACAAACGACTAAGACTACGACTACACCGCCTCCACCGCCACCAGTAAAGACTCAAGGTCCTAATGTTACACAGGATTTGAATACAATGACAGCAACTACCACAGGTAAGAATATTAAGTAGGAACTAAAGGCAAAAAAAAAGAGTGAAGAACGTGTTTTGTTTACTTTCTTTTCTCTCTTTTGTACTTCTTTTTGCCCTTCTTCGTTACCTTATATTCTTTATCGTACTTCATTCTAAGGTTTTAGTATTTTTCCCCTTAAACTTTCATAAATTTCTTGTTTATTTTACTATTTACTGTGTTCCTATTTTCTCTACCTCCATTGTTCCTTGCTTTCTTCTTTCTTATTTCGATCTTTCTTCTTTCATCCTTCTGCCTTCCTTGCTTCCTTTCTTACTTCTTTCTTGCTTTCTCTTCAACACTTCCTTCCCGTTCTTCCTTCTTTTCGTACTTCTATCTTCCTTGCCACCTTTCTTACTTCTTTCTCTCTTCTCTTTGTCTTCTCTCTGCTTTTCTCTTTAATCCTTCTGCTTCTTTCTTTCTTTTTTTCATTCTTCTGCCTTCCTTGTTACCTATCTTACTTCTTTCTCCCTTCTTTTTGCCTTATCTTTATATTTCTCTTCAATCCTTCCTTCCCTTCTGCCTTTCTTAATACCGTTCCTAATAATTTCTACCTTTTCATTGCCTTCTCTCTTCCTTTGTCTTCAATTCTTCCTTCCCTCTTCTTTCTTTCTTCTTTTTTAATCCTTCTTTAAAATAACTTACTTTCTTCTCTTTCCTTTCTTCCTTCTTTTCCTTCTATTTCCTTCCTTCCTCTACCTTTCCTGCTTCCTTCTTTCCTCCACCTTTCTTCCTTCCTTCTATTATATCGCCCTCAAACTGAAATCCTTAATATCTTCACAATTGTTCTATTCAATTACCTTTCAGAATGCGGCATCGATGGCGCCATGTCAGTGTCCGAACTGACCACCACTCAAGCTCCCAAAGACAATCGCACTGGTCACACGACGCGTCTAGAGACCCAAAAAGATTTGGCCACTGCCTCCACCGGAATCATTGGCAATCTGGAGCTGTTGCGTCGTCTCAGTGGCAAACAGTTTCAGAGTTATACGACCGCCCTAATAGCCACCGTGGCTGTGGGTTGTTTTCTCCTGATACTTAATGTGCTGATCTTTGCCGGCATCTATCATCAGAGGGAAAAGCGTGCTCGAGATGCCAAGACAAAAGAGGAGTTGCAGGAGAGCGATACAAGTAAAAATTCCAGCATACTCAAGCTCAATGCTGTGGGCGTTGGTCCAGGAGGCGATGGCGGTGATGCCTATACGCTAAGCGGAGCTGTGGTCGATACCAAAGGCGGCGGTGTCTTCGGCGAGTACAGTTGCTATGATGAGAAGACCAAGCAAATGAAGGAAGAGCGTTTGTTGGTGGAATTGCCGCCTTCATCTTCGGCAGCGGCGCAAACCGCGCTGATGATGGACAGCTGGGGACCCTGTTCTACAAGCACTTTAGATTTGCTGAAGACCAAACCCATAGAAATGGTAACGTACAATCCGCTACCCACGGTCTTGGAGTCCACTTCGGCACTGAGCAGTAAACGTGGCTCCTTTGTGGATGCCAGTTTACAGTTTAGTAGTCCACAGCAGTTCGACTATGCGGTACAATCGTCGGATCAAATGTCCTTCAAGGCCATTGAGGAGGCCGTCAAGGCGGGAGTCTCACATGAGGGGGAAATCATGAGGGATGATGATATACCAGAGCCACCGCCACCACCCAGATCTTTTCTAGCTGCTCAACAGCTGCAGCAGCAGCAGCAGCAACAACAGCAGCAGACTGTGGGTGGTGGTATACTGCGCCAGAGCGGCTCAGGTGGTGGTACGGTTTCGGGTTCAGGGAATAGTGGAGGCAAGAAACGTGTACATATTCAGGAAATCTCTGTCTAACCCGCTCTCAATTTGAAATGACACTAAGCCCTATGCATGATGTATCTTTTCTATCTTCTATCCTAGTTTCCAATTATTCAGATTTCCTCTAATTTTCCCCCTTCCTTCTACACTGCCCCTTAAATTAAATAAATTTATATATGTATAATGGTATATATGTATTAATTGTATGTATGTTTGTACATTATGTAAATGTTCCTTGTAGTCGTGAATGTAGCATTGATTTAACCAACACCCCCATCCTGATCCCGTTTAAACTATTGTTATGTGTGTATAGTTTATGTTAGGAACTTGTATTGAATTTGCTTGTTATTTAATAATTAGCGAAATCAAAAATAATTAATAACTATGTAACAAGCTTTTAATTATTTATAACAAACAAACAAAACAAAAAAGAGAAACGAAAAACCAAACCAAAAACTATAACTATAATACACAATATTGTACTTAATGTATTGTAAAATATTGACTCTATTTGTATGAAATACATATGTAATACAAAATTATTAGTGGACGTTCTTTTGAGAGGAGGAGGAGGAGGAGGGACATTAGCAGTTAAACAGCCACTGGATTGGCCATCAGAGCTGTAAACTAGTGGATGGATGATGAGATGAGAGTGTGAGACACAGCACTGTGGTGAGCATTTAGTGAGAATTTGGCATAGATTCTGATTTTTCAAAATATTTTATATCAAAATTGCAATAATTTTAAGGTTCTTCGATTAGGTTTTGGCGCTCAGTTAAAGACAGTTGATTTGATTGATTGATATTTCGATTCTCTGATAAGGTCTGGTTCTTTGTATCTGTTTAATTGTTGTTGGTGTATTGTTATAGCGAAAATCGGGGAGTACAAATTTTTCCCTGAACTTAGTACACTTTTCAAACAATTGAAAATCAAATTTTTTAAATAGCCCAAAAATCTCAAACTCAATGGCGTAATGCCTCTAAAATTTCATGGATCGTCAGGATGATTGGCCCTGGCTCTTGGCACTACTGGATCAGCTCGAACGGAATCAAATGCAGTTGACCAAATTGTTCACCTTGTTAATGCTATTATTTGGGAACATATTGCTAAATAGTCGTGGTCTAAAAATCGATAAAGCACCCTCAACACTACCAACACCACTTGGTCATGGAGCTGGTGTAATGGTTTCACAACGAGCTCCCAATTTTGAAGGTATTGCAGTTATCCATGGTGAATTTGTACAAATTTCTCTCGCTCAGTTTTCTGGCAAATACGTTGTACTCCTATTCTATGCCCTCGACTTTTCATCGATCTGTCCCACTGAGATAACGGCATTCTCGAATCGTGTGGAAGAGTTTCGTCTACAAAACACTGTCATAATAGCCTGCAGTGTAGACTCTCCCTATGCCCATTTAGCCTGGATGGGAGTGCCTGCCAAGGAGAGTGGACTGGTTAGGATAAGGATCCCTTTGCTGTCCGATCTAACGCATAAGATTAGCAAAGATTATGGCGTCTATATGCCGTATTTGGGACACAATTTGCGTGGTCTTTTCATCATCGATCCTTTGGGGATTGTGCGTCATATCACGATCAATGATTTGTCCGTGGGTCGATCTGTAGATGAGACACTACGCTTAGTCAAGGCTTTCAATCAAGTGGATCGCACGGGAATTCCGTGTCCAGCCAATTGGCAGCCGAAATTCCAGGGTGGAGTATTATGCAAACGTAGACTTCGCTATCCAGCGATCTAGGATATCTGAGCGGAGAAAAAGAGTTTCAAATTTTATGTATAGAAGGCAAGAAGTAAACTGGTTAAGTTTTAAGTTGATTGAAGAAGGGGTTAAAGTCAAGGCTATTCATGTTTACACTCTGGGAACTGATTTTTAACTCAAATATCATAGAAATTAATCTAATAAATGACTTATCTTATAAGTTTCCTCAACTGGGCCCAGAATTTGTACTTGGCAAATTTCCAAATAAGCGATCATATTTGTAGGACTCAAAAAACCGGTTCCAATTTTATTTGTTTCACTTTTTTCAACTTTGGTTCAGAACTTTCCGTTTTTTTTCTCTTGGTGCGCTTCTTCTCTTTTGGTAATTCCACCAGACTGGGTTCAGTTTTGATTAGCTCTATCAGCGCATCCAATTCTACTTCGGGTTTTTGATCTTCATCTTCATCTGCCACTGCAATGGGTTCCGGACTGCCAAACTTGATGGAATTGCTCTGTAACAATGTAAATTTTGAATAAATTTCATAAGAGAAATGCGAACACTTACTATTGGCTCGCCCTCCACCAGCAGTTCACCCTCCATATATGGCATTACATTGTTTATATCGCAACTCTTCATTCGAAATTTGATTTCCTGACCCATGGTAAAGGCTTCGCGGGTCTGTTTCCTGTTTGTAAACCTAATGGTTGTGCTGAAAACTCTGTAGATGGTGACGCCAACCTGATGATTGGATACGTGCCGGACCACACCAATTAGGAGAGCTCCAGCCACTGGCCGGAAAACATAGAATTCGGCATTGATGAGCAAGTGCAAGGCGGGATCATCGGTTCGCAGGGCTGCAGTGTGCCCTTGAACTTTGATATTCCTGATGGCCAATACTATACCCTGAAGATTGGCGTCGTAGATGCCTACTTTCGTTCGAATCAGAAGCTCGTGGAGCGCATGTTTAAAGTTGGCCAAGCCGTAGGCGCCCATCGACAGGTGCATGTCGGTTTTGAGGCAACGCACACAGGACTCTGGATTGGCAGCATACTCTTCTAGCTCCTTGGTGCTGAAATTGGTGTATTTCTGAATTATTTTGGCCATCTATAAATGAGCAGGTACAAATGAAACTGAAGTGAGCCACATGAGTTTTGTCTAGTGTGACCGTAGCGCACAAATTGCTGTTCGGGTGGACCTCGGCAGGCACCCATTGGGATGAACCAGTTATTTTAAGATCGGTTCACGAAATGTTGATGTAAAATTGATTATATAGATTCACACTAAGCTAAGGTAATTGAGCAGGAACCAACATTAATTTTTTTATTTTAAAGGTAAGCTCAATTTTAAATTTTTGGGTAATCTCCGAAAATATTGTGCTAGAAAAATATCCCCATAGTCTGATTTTGGTTGACCTGCATGAAATAAGGAAACATACTAAATAGAGACAACTATTTTATCAATTTTTTTATATTCTCTGCTGTTTGGTTCCATTTGGAATGTATTTAATAAATAAGAACCAGTTCGGTTCATTTTGGTAGTGCACAGGTCTCGGCGTGCATCACTGCCTATCGAAAGCAATAAGCATGTCGAAATCGAAATTCGATAAGTGGAAGTACGGTAACACTAGCGAAATTGCACAAACACAACAATTATTGAAAACAACTTCAATAATTTAAACAAAATGACCGAATTCGCCGCAGATTCAGGTGGCCGCCTCAAAGGCGTGACCATAGTCAAACCCATTGTGTATGGCAACATAGCTCGCTCGTTTGGCAAGAAGCGCGAGGAGGATGGACACACACACCAATGGAAGGTCTATCTCAAACCGTATTATAACGAGGACATGTCGATTTATGTGAAGAAAGTGCACTTCAAACTGCACGAAAGCTATGCCAATCCAAATCGGATTGTAGTCAAGCCACCATATGAGATCACGGAGACGGGCTGGGGCGAGTTCGAGGTGGTCATCAAAATCTACTTTAATGATCAATCCGAGCGGCCGGTCACCTGCTATCACATCCTGAAACTGTTCCAATCCCCAGTGGTTGACGGTGAGCTGACCGCTACTACTATGGACACGAAAAAGGGTCTAGTTTCAGAGTCATATGAGGAAATCGTCTTCCAGGAGCCCACCCAGATGCACTATTTACTCCTCTCCGAACAAAGTGGCAATGGGGTGCTAAGCCATGACACAGATTGTAAGTGAATACATAGTTTTATGTCTCTTGAATTTATCTTACATTTGCTTGACCATTTCAGTTGATGAGAAGAAAAGAAAAACCCTGGACAATATTGTAAATGTCAAGCAAAAGGTTAAAGGCGAGATTGTAACCTTGAAGGATAAACTGAAACTGGCTCGTGAGACAATATCTAAATTTAAGGCGGAATTGGCCAAGGTCCAAAAGCCGCCAGCCTAATGATAAGACTAATTAGCAGATAGGGAAATCTCCAAGCATCAGTTCAATCTAAGCAACTATTAAATGACTTAATTTTAAATTTTATGAAAGAATGGTTCTGAATGTCTTAGAGTTGTGCCAACTACTCCATTGATTTAAAACGCAGGGAGTTTGTTGCCTTCCCTTTATTTATCAATTACTGCCAATATTTTGGGACTTGCCTGTACTTGTCTACTTAAGAGATGGGGGCGTGATAGTGACTGGGAAATCTTCAGTCACGTTAAGTTTTTCGGTCAATGATAAAACCACAACGAACGGCCTGCACTGAAACCAAAGAAAGCTAAACTCAATTAGGTTCTCCTTCCCTGCTCTAAATATTTTCATGGATTCTGGTTTTTATTTACTAATTATAAAGAAGGATTATATCAAATACTTCTAAAAATGTTCGCTGTCATTTAGATATAGCACAAGGGCGAATGCAGGTTGTCAAAAGCAAACATTAAAGTCTTTAAAATTCATTTAATATTAACTCATTAAATGAGCGCAGAGGGTTTCTACAAGGTATGTTTATATTTTAAAATTCAAACATGACATCCAACAACATAATATCGCGCATCTCTAGCTTTTACAGTAAATCTGGCAAAAGTAACGAGTCGTAGTTGCAAGTTTAATTCACGAAAAAAAGCACATCTCTAGGGCAATGTTTTTAACTGTGAAATGTTTAACTGCATCTTCAAAACATAAGGCTTGTTAGAAGTTCACAGCATTAAAAGTTGCAGTATTTATATCATCAGAATAAGAACTGTCGTAAGTGAACACATGGCTAATGTACAGTCAACGATACTTACTACTTCTCTTATCCGTAACAGAATTCTTGGTTTTGAAGATGAGTCTGCACAGCGACAACTTCAGACTGACAGCCATTTGCCGTCTTTGCCTGTCAGATGCCAACACCTGCACCCTGAAGGACATATTCGCAGGATCCGAGAAGGAGTCGTTTCATCTGGCAGCTTTGGTATATCGTTGTACGGGCCATCAGGTCCGTTGTGATGATAGTCTACCATCAAAAATATGTACCACATGTTTGTCAAGAGCAGAGGAGGCGTCTTTTTTCAGGCGTCAGTCCGAGATGAGCTTAAGCTTCTTGCGAAAATTGAGAGAACGTTATAGGGATGGTAAGAGCTTGCCGGCCAAAAAGGAGAAGCCAAAAGTAAAACAAAATAGAAAACGCTATAAGTGCTTTGAGTGCACCAATAGATATTCCCACAAATCCCATCTCTGGGAACACGTGCGACTTCGTCATTTAAAAGTTGAATCAAATCAAACCCCAAATTAAGCCCAAAATCTTAAAATCTCAATATAATCGTGCACAGTTACGAAATATAAGAAAATACTATGTTTTAAGCACTTACTCTATTTTGTACCAAACTTAACAGAATTTGAAGTCACTGATTCATTTTTTTAATAGTCTTAGAATAATTCACCAATTAGTTAAGAATATTAGCCCTCTGCAAGGGTATCCCATTTTAAGTATTTCTCGAATAAATAAAAAATATTGATTTTTCTCTAGCCATTTTTGACCGATTGTTTCTATGGCAGCTATAAGATATAGTCATCAGATCCGCGCGTTTCCGACATATTAGCAGCGTGCAGTAAAATGAAGATTGAACTCAAAGCTGTTTTCGAAAATGGTTCATCAAGTCTAGATTTTTTGCAGTTTGAGTTGAAAGCTGCTGTAATCAGGGCTGCACACCTAGAACAAATCAGGAGGGGTTCACTCCGAGGCCCGAACCCGCCAAAAGATTGTTGGTTCAAGTTCACGGAGAGGGTGCGGAAGGTCGCTGAACCCAGGTTCAGGTTCGAACCGAGGTAAGTTTTATGAAAATTTTTAGATTTAGACTGGACTTACACAGTGAATCAAACATCATGGAGTTCTCTTAGTAGGCGAGAGAGTCAGGTGAGATTCTAAACCTTGCCTTTATAAATCGTATTCACTTTGCCTTGAATATTCCGCCTACTAAGAGAACTTCATGAAGTTTGCTTCATCGTGTAAATCTAGTCAAAGCCTCTAAATTACAAATCTTTTAAGGAGTATGAAAATAAATTTCTGTTTTTTTTTTTGCATTTGGATAACTCATTTTTATTGAATCTGTTTTTGTTTGGTTTTTTTTTGTTTTTGGTTTTTGTTTATTGTTTTTATATGTTGTATTGTATTGAGAAAATAACATACAGTCTAAGTTTGTTGTATTATATATAATATTCGTTATATATTAATTAGTTTAAACAATAACTTCATTTATGTTTACTGCAATTTACTGCATTTCAATATAACAAAAGTTTATTAATCGTTTGCTGCGGCTCTGCTACAACTCTGGCTACATAACGGTTCCTTCAAGACTTTCGTGTGTGCGTGTGTGTGTGTTGTGTGTGTGTGTGAGTGTGTGTGTTGCTGTTGTATATTTCACCTAATAACTAGTTAACATTTTGTTTAGCTTCATTCGTTCTGTGTGTTTATTTTGATTTCGGTTTTTTGCGACCCTTCTCTTCAGTTTTACTATATATTTATATAGTTGTATATATATTGTTTCACGGTATAACTTGTTTCTGTCTGTAGAATATTATTCATAGAAATTGACTATTTGATTTGCTGGTTGTTTGATGCGGGAAATGAAATGCGATGAATGTTGTACGTACATATAAAATCTATAAAGTAAATAACACGCTGTTTTACATATGGTTGACGTTGTTTCAAACTTTCTGAACAGAAAACACACTCCCATTATATAAATCATTTTTTGTACAATCTTAAGTGCTAAAAGCGTATCAGTTATTAAAATTAATCGGTTCGTTTTTGTGGTTGTTGTTGTTATTTTAATACTTATACTCCATCTAAAAATTAATAACTAAAATGAAAACGTTTCCAACTCAATTTAAAACACATAAAAATTATTTGTTCTGGTGGGTAATGAATTTGTATTACACACGACGGCTAAATCTCTTTTCTATTTCTCATTTAAAAATCATAATTCGTTTTTGTTTTAACAATTCTTTCCACATTAAATTACAAATTTGAAAACTCTATAAAAATCTGTGATAAATTAGTCTACCAATATGTTAACTATTACTTCTTTTTACTGGTTTTTCTGACTTGAACCAAAAAGTTGAAAGCAAGCGTTTTTTTCTTCAATATTATTCGGCTTTTACAAACGGACGCAACTTGAAACATTTTCTATATATTAATGTCGTTCTTCTTTGGAATATGTATATATAAAAAAAAACTAAGTTTATAAAAATGTTTATATTGTTTACATATGTATATAAGGTATATACTCGTATATATATATCTATATACCTAAAGTTATTTAAAGCTGAAATCAATGATTATGTGCTCGTTCGTGGTGTGTTGTATATTTCTTTAGTGGCTGTAGTGGTAGTAAGTAGTTCGATTGTTATAGGTGATTGATTGACTTTCAAATGGCTGCTGCCATATTGGAAACTTGGAAGAGTTCCTTGGAGACCAGGCAGACTGAGTGATTCCTATTTATTTTATTTTAGATTTATAATTTAACAAAATAAAAGTTTATTTTAAAAGAAACTGGAATACTTACGGGTTCTGTCAGAGCTGTAAACTTAAGATGTAAACATTTTGGGTAAGAGCTATTAACACTTGGATGGTCGTCTAATCACACATTTGATACGGTAGTATGGAAAATACTTTAGAATGGTTTGATCTCCAGATTTGGAACTCAAAGAGAAAGGTGTTTTTAATACAGTATCGGTTTTTTTAAAACACCATATCAATATCAAAACGATACTTTTTCAATATCAAAACACATGTCAATAAGGATATTTTTGAAATATGCGGCAACCCTAAGTAAGTAGCGTAGGCAGTTTTTAGAAGAATTTTGTGACTGCGACTCTAAAACTTATTATAAGTTCTTCAAATTTCTATGCAAGATTCGAAACTCTTGGTGAAGACTTCTCGTGAATTTCCACTACTAGTATACAAATGTGTGTCTCACTCATCCTAGTGTAAACCCTCGTTTTGAAAGAAAATAAAATAAGCCAAGACAAAAATTGTAGGCTAATTGGTTGTTCGTTTTTTTGATGACTTTTTGCGTTTGTATCCATGTTGAATATTTCCATAAAGTATATATAGCATTTACTAGATTTATTAGTTTTCATGTAATATTTTTGTTTTATTTACGCTTCGTTTTTATGCCATGAACGTGTTTTGTTTTCTTTCTAAATTTTTTCAACAACTTTTTTCAATTTACGCAATTATTCAACTTGTTAAAAATCTATAACCATAACAATTTCATACAGTACATATATATATACACACATATATCTGTACATACATATATACGTCATATTTATATCCTCTTATTTAATTGTTTCTACTGCCACTCGATATTCTGTGTGCGCTTTGGTATCGATTAATGGGAAAAATGCATTGGGAATGATGAACGCTGATCCTGATTCTGGTTTTTGGTTATCGTTTTGATTTTTTGTAAATGTTAACAGACGCTTGACATTTGTACTGCGCTCTAGTATTTTGGTTTTCAAGTGCCTACAAGTTGATTAGTGAGTTAATCGGTAAAACCTTCTTAGAGAATAGTGGGCGCGATATGTTTGAAATGTTTGTGCGTGTGTTTGTGTGTGTGTGAGTGTCTTTGTGAAGGGAGAAAGTTTAAATTTAGTTAAGGTGCTGGTTGTGGGTTTATGTTCTAAATAAGTTATAGTTTAGTTTTAGTATGGTTTCATTTCTTCATACATATATATTCGTTTTTTATGTCTTTAGGTTTAAGTTAATTTGGAAGATTATTATTCATTTTGCTTTAGTTTTTTCTTCTTTTGGTTTTTCGTTAGTTTAACATAAGGCTTGTATAAAAGTTAAAGTTACACTATTAATGTTGATTTCTGGAAGTTTGTCTCGGTTAAAGCATGAGCGACGGAGGCCATCTATACGCACCAGAAGGGTAGAGAATATGCAAGTGCTGGAGTTTGATTGGCGTAAAAAATGGAAACTTTGTGGTTGGGGAAGATCCTGTAATTTGCTGTCTTTTGTGCAAGTTTGCTTCAAATATAATAAGGAACTAGTCTTAAGAGGAATAAAGGATATTAAAAAATATCCATCGTATGATTTCGAAATGGTTATTTTTGAATATCCATTTTTAGATATTTAAATATCCATTTAATGTTAAATTTATCTTAGATTTTCGTCCAACGGAACTGAAAATCCTCCAAAGGAAATGAAAAATGTATATTTTAATATCAAAAAGAGAATATCTAAAAACATTTATTCCTCATTTCTCGCTGTCCTTGGAAAAAATTTCAGAAATTCTTTGAAAATATTCAAATAATAATTGGCATATTTTCTTTAATATAAAAATTGTGATTCAAAAACCTTTAAAGCTTTTCCGCTTATCCTTAAAGAACACATTAGCTTGCAGTGGTTTCTACAATACAAAAGGAACATGCAAAACGACTTGTAGAGTGACAGCAAAGGTAGGACCGGGAGGCCCCTGAACATACAACCCAGGCTATTCTGTTGTGTTCATAAATCTTTTAGTGATTCGTGATGATTTATATGGAATTATCAACCACCTAAAATACAAGAAAATATAAAAAAGTCAAAGTTTATGCTGTGACTATGTCAATAGCAAAGATAACTAAAGTTACGAAAAAGCTTTGAGTAAGGTTTCACCATTCCCCTAACCACAAAGTTTACATTTGACTTCACGAGGGTTGCACTTATATTTCCCAGGACTTTTTATTTTGGAATCGCCGTCTCTGATAAAAGAAATGGAATCAACAAGTGATCTGGTAAAATGGTTACAGATATTTCAAAGGCAACCCTTCCATATATACTATACGATTGTGGTTTGATGTTTTTGTATGTGTATGCCTCGTGGTATTATTTACACAAAGTCGCTTCTCTTGTTGTTGGTTTTGTTTTCTTTTTGTTTCATTCATCTCTTTGGTGTTCTCTATTAATTTGTCAGCTGTTTGTGGTTTGGTTTTTAACTCTTATACATACATTTACTTTATGTATATAAGTATATATATATATAATAAGTGCAATTTGATGCACTGCACCCATGGGGTGTAAGAGCAGCCACTTGTTTACGTTATTATTTTTAAATATTTAATTATATGTATGTATGTGTATATGGCTTCAATTCTAGACTATACAAACTGCTGCGTCTGTCTAACTTGTCTCTATTTCGTTTCGTTTCCAGGGGCCGTGCTTTAATATACAGTTTTTGAGTTTTTAATATATATATGTATATATATTTTCATAGTGATGTATAGTATATATATTAATATATAAAGTTATGTCACTGCCTCTAGTTCTCATAATGTTTTTGTTTTCTCATTTGGTAATAAAAATTATTGCTTTCTGTTCTATGTGTGTGTGTATGAGTCAGTGTGTGTGTGTGTGTGTCTGTGTGTTTTTGTTGTAATATTCTTTTTTGTGTGTCTCTTTCCTCAACTTCAATTTGCGAGCCATATGCAAACGTTTTTTAGATATCCGTTAGATACAATTTGCCTACTTAAGTTATAGTTGCATATATAGTACGTTATTTTGGTTTATATATAAAATATATATATTTATATATGGGGGTTTTTCGTTTTGTTTAGAAAAATGTCTGTTTTCGTACTTTCTAAATAAAGAGAGCAAGTTGTTGGTTGTTGTTGTTTGTTGTTTAAATATCATTTGTTTTATATGTCGTATATATATAAATATGTGTATATATGGGGGGATTTTTCATCGTTAAGCAAAAAGGAATTGGAAATTATTTTTGTTTTTTGGTTTTTTTTTTTTGGATTTTTGTTTGTTTGTTGTTGTTTAGTATTCTATCATAAATATGCACATCTTACATGCCAACAAGAATCATAGTCAATTATAATCATAATTATACAATAATAATAAATAATCATAAAAGGATTTCATGTTAAAATTATGTATGGCAAATGCTTTAGCAAAAATTTTTACGTTAAGTTTTTCCTTTGGTATTGAGTATATTTTTTTATAGCTTATTTGAAAGTTTTCATCAATTTCATAAGTATGCAAATTATCACTTAATCAATATATAGGTCGAATATATAAGTAAGTACATAGGTATGCCATGTAAGTGTGTGCGTATGTATATAAGTATAAGTTTTGTAAAAACTAGAAAGTTTAGGCTCTTGGATAAAGCTTTGGATTTTTGGTTTTTCAATTGAGGGATTGGTTTTTTTTTAGGTTTTTTTTTTGGGTTTTTTGTTTAAGAGATTAGAGCAAACCAATGAAAGAATTTTGGTAGAGAGGCAAAAAAATAACTAAAGACAGAA
This sequence comes from Lordiphosa fenestrarum, assembly GCA_035044985.1. Taxonomy (NCBI): domain Eukaryota; kingdom Metazoa; phylum Arthropoda; class Insecta; order Diptera; family Drosophilidae; genus Lordiphosa; species Lordiphosa fenestrarum. Next base: position 48,445 of record JAWNNO010004160.1, read on the forward strand.
TTATACAGGGCGTACTTTTATACAGCATACTCTTAGGGAAAGTCACTGTCATTGAAGTTTGAAGCAAAGGTTCCTTGAGTACCAACACTGGCTCTGGGAATGACTTGGGGAATACTCAAGTCGTGACCACTGTAGATTGTGTTTCGACTATTACAATCATGAACCACATTTGCCCTCCAAATTTCTCCTATTATTTCCTTTTTTTCGAGGATATTTGCACACCATTTTTGTTGGTGATCGGAAAGTTATTTCATAGTTGCCTAAAACCTCTGTGGATCTGCTAGAAATACGCCTTTTGCCTGCATTTTAGGGGGTATTGTGTGTGATGGTGCTCAGTTAGATTTGAATTGTTGTTGGTTCCTTCTTTTGGTTTGGGTAAAGTAATTTGGTTGGGAAGCCATTTGTTGGTTTGTCACTCACTAATTTAATTTGTATATATAATGGATTAGTTTTTTAGTTAAGGATCCATAGTTCATAGAGTTAAGGTTAGAGAGAGACAGAGAGAGATAGAGAGAGAGAAAGAGAGAGAGTTGTTGTTGGTTTCTAAGCTGCGGCTAAACAACATTTAAAGTAAATGTCTTTCGAAAAAGAAACGTTGCACTAACTAACTCGCTTTTAACGTTAAGTTTGTTTTTTCGTTTAATGTGTGTGTTTCCATATGTGTGGTGGTGGTGGTGTGTGGTGGCTGTGTGTGTTTAACAATTCGATTATTTAGCTTGTTTTTAGTCCATTGTTTAATTAATTTGTTGTATATAATTTAGCTAATTTGTTTTCTCGGTTTTGTTAGTACATTTTTGTCTTTGGTTCCCTTACACTGGGCAAGTGATGAAATCATACTCGAACATCAGTGAGACGGCCACAAAGACAAAATACAACAGAAACATGGTAAAGCCCAGACCCTTGTTCATGCGCCAACGGAAGCAGGCAATCGACATTACCACGAATACGAGCATCATAAACAAAATGGTAATGGAACAGACCATGCCCACCGAGTTGACCTCAACGGGCGCATCGTAGATAATGCCATACAGGAGCCACGGTATGGGCAAGCTGGCGGTGGAAAAGAAAAGGATGAGAATTACGCATGGGAAATCAGCCACTGCACGCAGCCCACTTACCCCACAGTCACATCAAAGATGTTGCTACCCACCGAACTGGACACGGCCATATCACCAAAACCCTTGCGTGCCACAATTACCGAGGTAATCAAATCCGGTATGGAAGTGCCCGCCGCCAAGAAGGTCAGACCCATGACCTAAGAAATAGAAAATGTTATTATACAAGTTGAATTTCAGTTACAGCTGGAAATAGATCCCTGACACACAGTTACTTAACCGTTCAAATATATAAGCTAATCACAGTTTTGTTCTTGGATAAATCTGAATTAAGTATGAACCTTTATTAAATCTATAAACTTTTCTCAAATTTAACTAAAGCCATAAGCAATATTCCTGCTTCTAGAATTTAGATAGCTGTTTTATATGAAGCAGGTACAAACTACAATTTCATTCTTAGCCTATGAAATTCCCAACTGTTTCTATCGGTTAATGGAGTTACTGATAGATTCCTGGCCTTAAGCTATAGTAATCGTGTATGGGAACGTTTTTATACTCTGTACCAAGAGAACTCAGATGAAGGCATCTCCGATCTTTTAAAAGAGGGGGGCCCGCGCTCTATACGCTTCAGGCATTTGTTGTTGATTCGCGCAAAAGCAATTGCCAAGCGTATGAGACTCACGCTTGATGAAGTTGCGGTAACAACTTCGTAAAAGCCTCTCTTCGGTAACAACTTCGTATAAGCCTCTCTTTGCTTTCTCCCATATGCCTTTTGCAAAATTAAAGGCAACTACAATTTGAATCCGCTGATTTATTTGTTGTTGCGACAAAATATTTTGTTTTATTTGTGTTAGTGACTGTGCTAGCAATAGGTGCTATAAACTACATATATATATTTTGGATCAGCATCAACAGCTGAGTGGATATAGCCATGTTAGTCGGTCTGTAACTTACAGATCTCAGAGATGGTAAGAAAGAGAGGCTTAAAAACTTCTTTTACATAAAAAAAATTCGTCATTACTCCGACAGTTTAATAGATAGAAGGCTTGAACTTTTAGGACATGTTTAGTAATCAGGCTGGTAAAGATTGGATGAGCTATAGTCATGCTATGACTATATATATTATACTCTTTCCTTGGTTCAGAGTATATTATAGTCGAGCTTGACCGACTTTCTCACTTGTTTTTCTATAAATTTTTAAAATTTCTTCTTTTTGCTTACGAACATCCCCAGTAAACCAAGTCCCCCCCAATTCACTTACTTCTGGCGGTATGCGCGCTGTATCGCCGGCCACATTGGCCCACCATACCATCAGATATGAGTAGGCAGCTATCCACACAATGGAACCAATGAAGGTTACCGGAAAGAAACGTTTGCCACGCGGCGTGCGCGTATCGGGCAATGTCAGCCACAAGGGCACCAGCAGCGGTGCGACCAGTACATAGGTTAGCCGCTTACGCGCCGTATCCGGCCAGGCCATGCTCAATGGCTCCGGATCATCCTCGATATCGGGCGCCTTTTCAGTTGGGGGAGGGAGAACAAACACATTAACCAGGTTTCGACTTGATTTTCGAGTTAAATTGGTTCAATTTGTACATTAAATATAAGCATAATTTGTATATAATGGAATATATTAAATTTGTAATTTGTTTATATGTAAAATATATAGTAAAAATGTGTGTGTGTGTGTTTGTGTGTGTGTGTGTGTGGTGGTTGGTTTTATTTCATATATGTATGTAGTACAACTCCGGAACGACTGCTGAGTGAGTGGTGAGTGAGCGGCGATTTTGAGGTTGATTGTTGTGGAATGTTGTACACATGAATATGATTTATACAATTTTGTTTGCACTTACACAAAGGCAGGCCCTTAAAGCTTGCCTTGGCTTTTGCTTTTACAAAAGAAATGGTGCATTTTCATTTTGAGTGTATTTTTTTGTGGTTGTCAGTGGCCTGAGATTTAAAAGGGTTGCACTTACTTTCTAGTTGCTCTATTACATTTACATTACTGAGGGTGCTAGATCGATCAAAAACGTGCAGAGACTTCTTATCATCGCAAGAAGACGAACATGCAAAGTGCTACAAGACACACACACAGACCGAGTCTACATGCACACACATAAACGCACTCAATGAATGCGCATGGTGGCAGAGTCCGGAACTAAAAGTCAAAAGTACAATTTTTGTTGGAATTAAATACGTCTAAAGTTGAGGTCGGGGGTAACTAATTGGTAGTCTACATACGATAAAGCGGTACTAAAGCAATTTTGTGTGTGTGCGTGTGGTGGAGGTGGGGGAGGAGGAGGTTTGTTTGGTGAGTGAGTATCGTACTCCGTTGAATGTTGCAAAAAGCAATAACTAAGTGAACTTATTATTTGCAAATATATATGGTGTTATCGTAAACTGCGGCTTTCATTGTCTCACACACGCTCCTGGACAGTGGCTATTGTGGTCTGGATGCAGTATAATTAGACCAAGTAAAATTGATAATTGTAAATCAAGTGTAGTCAGCGCGGTATGGATTTGCTTTATTAAGGAATTGTGTGTTATTATTCAGAGTGTTGAAGAATTTGTTTATTGATTGAAGTTTCATGTTGTGGTTGCAATAATATTAAATATGATTAATTTCACAAATATGTCTCGAAAACTATAATCAATTTAAGCGTCTACGATGTGATCCATTTGTTTACTTTGTGTCTATTTTGGGTTAAAAGGTGGACGGAAGCATCAACTCGAGTTTTAAACCAAAAAAAAATGTTTGGTGACAATTTCTACACCTCTTTTTTTGTAACTAATTTTACGATATTCGAAAAAAGGGAAAATCGTATTAAGATTATTCATGTTGAATAGCTGGAATTCATGTCGAAGACGACGTTTGACCAGAACTACGGTCTGCGGATATTATTATACCAAATCTGACTGTTTAAGGTCGGAACAACCTTTGGTTTCAACAGAACGGCGCCATTGCTTACTTTATTTCTTTGAAAAATTTAAGGTCATACTTGTGTCCCTTGATTTATAAGTAAATCGTATATATTTAATATGAAAAAAGTTATCAAAGTTATGTTTCAATCTGCGCTTCAAGTCTGCAAAGTTTTTGACATCGCTCATACGTAGTGTTGCCTATAACCTGTATATATTTTTGTAGTTGCCGTTGATTTCAAACAAAGTGTTTCATACTTTCAAAAGGATACTCTGATAATAATAAGATTTAGTTGCGCTTCTTGCTTTTTGTACACTTATTTATAATTATTATTAATGACAGATTCAAATTCAAAGACTCTGAAATCTGAAAAATATTAAGACCTGGTGTGTTGTGACCAGATAACAGTTTAAATGTCAGTCAGAGCTTGAAATGAGTATACACATTTTTTGAATAGATGACTGCAACAGGAGCTCTTACAGGGTACAGCATCAAAACCTTTTCTCATTTGCGGAAATGATAAAGAGATGGAACATATACAACAAGATACAAGTACAAGAATCTAAAAGAATTTCTTTATCAGACACTAGATAGTAAAATATACCCATATTCCTTATCTAATTTGGTTTGTTAACCGGGTATATCTAACTCAAAATGCCACTGCCAAAGAGAGGGTATGTACAAACCGCAGTTAATCTCTTTTTGTTTGTAACTTTTCAAAAATAAGTTTTGATTTTATTTTTTTGTGGACACATAAAATCTAGATTTGCTTTTAATTGTACGATATTTAAAAAGGAAACTAAAAGAAAATTTCGTATGCAATATGTATATAGGTTGAGTTATAGAAAGAGAGAGATAGATAGATAGATAGATAGAGAGAGAGAGAGTTCAATATAAATTGTTTATGAAACTAACTTTGATGCTAAATTTGCGTGTCTGAATTTTGACCCTCTGCTCAATCCAGCTAGGACGTCGACCACTCAACGAGGGCTTTTTTATTGTTGTTTGAATTGAATTTAAGAAAAGTACACATTTATATAGATATTTTTTGACGTTTCTTTTTCGAAATAAAATCGTTTGATTAAAAATTAAACTGTTTGACAGATAGATCAAAGATTAGAGGGTTAGTGTTGAAGTATAAGAAGAAGTGTTGGGGGGAAATACATAACAAACACAGAGAGCGGGGACTTTAAACAATTACCAATGTTGGTTTTCAGTGTGGGATAGTGGAATATAGAAGAAGAGTTGCGTTACTATTCTTTTTACTCGGGAGTTTTGATATTGGTATATCAATGACAAGATTGTACGCCTTAGAATTTTGTTTTAATTGCTTTGTCATCTTTGCATGAAATCAAATCAAAATGAGAATCGAAATTAAAATCGAATGCTGCTGCTGCTGCGGGGGGGGCAAAGCCAAAAGTGCTTGCGCCTATGCATAAAAATGTCCGTTTAAAAATATCAACCAAAATGTCAACAATTACAATGATCGGTGGGTGTGTTATTGTTGCTTTGTTACTTGTAGTTGTTGGGGGAGCAGCACTTTTTTTTTTATTTTGTTAATGTGGAATGGAATGATATGACTTCATTGCACATTTGTGAAATATGAATGGAAATTATAATAACTTTTGTGTCTATTTATTATTCATTCGGTTTAACACTACGATCGAGGTGAGAAAGAAAAGTACTCAAGTTAAAGACACAAAGCAAATAAATATATGCAAATTTGACTATTCCGAATTAGCTCTTCTTATTATTTCTGGGGCAAGACAATACACACACATAAATTAGATAGAGCGAGAGATAGATATAGAGAGGAGAGAGATAGAGAGAGATGAGCAAATGGTGTGGTGGATTGTGGTGGGTTGGGGTGGAAAGTTTTGTATGGAAAAGTTTTTGAGAATTTTGGTTAAAAGTAAACGCAAAGACAACAAAAAGAAAGTCTGAATAAAAGTCACACATAAACGTTGCATAAACACACAGACTGCTCTGGTTTTCTGAGGTAACTGCGCCTACATACACTTTAAAAGGAAATGAGGAAACACAACATTTGATTAGAGATAGGGAAGGGGGAGCTGGGAGATACATCGAAAACATCGAACACTTCATTTGATTTCAGTTTCGGTTTAGATACAGTTCAAACTTTGTTTTATGCAGTCAATTCAAAAGATTAGCAATTTAAATAAAACATTCCAAAAGAGAGTAGAATACTTGGAAAATTGTTTGTTCGGTTTTTTGTAAAGGCGCTTGAACTGGACTCCAAACATTGATGGGTTGGGGAACTCAAATTATATTTAACCTATGATTTTACAGCTTTTTACGATATTCATTAAGGGTTAATAAACAATTTACGATATTTAACAAAGATAGTCAGTTTCCAGAATCGCCTTCTATAGATTATTGATATTAAGTTAACTTCATGAAGTTTTTCTTAGAGTTTTTTTTCTATAGAAATGAGATGTGGAGGGATAAACTACACTCCTATTTCTTGTTCCTATAAACTGTTGCTTTGAAAGACTTTATCGTAAAAATTCTAACATAACCTTATCTGATTTCCTTGATTCTATACATGTCCTTTTCTGTTTATGCTCTGAGTTACTCTTACATAAAATATAAATATGTGAAAAACAGTTCTTGGGGACAAATTTTTGTAGAAACATATATTTTTTGAACATCGTAAAATATTACAAAATCTACGATATTCAGAATAAAGTTAGGCATACTTAAAAGACTTGATTCTGAATATCGTAGACTTTTTAATATTTCACGATGTTCGACATTGTCACCAAATTAGCACAATTAAAGAGAAACTCTTTAGAAACCTTATGATTGGCTTATAATCCTTGAATCAGCGGTGGGCATACCCTTGCTCCCATTGTTCAGAGAGTTATCGAGCCTCGCTAACTCAAATTTCGTGCCCACCGCTGGCTTGAATAGTTCAATCAATGTTACCAATGGTTTTTGAATAAACAAATCAAAAACTGACAATTTCAAGTTCAAGAAGGTGTGATATTACAGATCTGGATAAATATCGTTTACTGCCTAAGCATTATTTATAATCAAATCAAAATCTGGGATTCGTTTTAACAATTTTTCATTTCTTTTTTCAGTTTATTTGTATGAGAAATGCAGCGCATTGTGTGTGACATAGTAAAATTTGTTTATAGAAAAAAATTAACAACGAATTATAAAACCTAAAAGTCCCAAAAAAAAAACGATGTTGAAATCAAATCATGCCTAAAAGAAATCATGAGCATTTATATCATTAGCACATTTTTTGTTTGAATAGTTGTAGCAACTTAATTCTGATATTCTCACTTACCGAATCGAGCGTTGTATCAATATTCCCATTGGGACGATCGGCCAATGTGGTCTCCTTGAGGTTTATCTTGACATGATTTGCAGCTGAGGTGGTGGCTCCACCTCGTTGCGGTTTGGTGGCATCCAGCAGCACTTTAAGCGACGCAATGGCATGCAGTTGTGTTGCCTTCTCGTCCACTTTGCCTGGAACATCATCTTTTGTCATTGTAATTTGTGTGTTGGGTTGTTTTTGTTTTATTGGATTTATTTTTGAAGGAAGGTGTTCGATAAATAATGCAGTGTTCATGTGTGTTGAGTAGTAGTAGTAGTAGTAGAGTAGTAGTTGTGGTGGTGGTGGAGTAGCGGAGTGTCACACAACGAATTGAGTTTTTGTTCAACGCAAAATCCAAGTGTTTTATTTATATTTTGATATATTTTTTGTTGAAAAAACAAAATGAAAAAAAGTAGAAAAAAGAAAGAATAAAATTGCATCGATTAAAATTAGAAAAATCAGAATTAACCCAGTTAAGTTAGTTGGTTTTTTTGTTTTGTTTTGGATATATTTTTTCAGTATTTTTTTACAAACAAATTATATAGCAACAAGGTAAAGGCCCTTTTTGAAAATATTTTATACAAAATGTTGGATGTCAGCATTAAAAATGTTTTTTTTGGAGACTAGTCTAAGTTAAGAGAGTAGAGAGGGGGTTTGAAAATAGTCAGAGGCTGAGAGACAGATAGAGAGAGATAGAGACAGAGACAGAGAGAGAAGTGTGAGGGGGGACAGAGAACGATATTGAAGCTGAAGGCGGGCTTTACTAAGCTACAAGCTATATATGTATGACTAGGTTTAAGCAATAACTATACTAAGTTCACTACAAATATTTACCGTGTCAGAGTCACATGGTTATTTGGTCTAACTTTGGTTTCGATTCGTAATAATCTGCTATTGAGTGTGAACTTGTGTTTTGCACTTTAAGGTTAGATTTTGATTGGTTTTTTTTCTTCTTTTTTATGCAAATGCTGGGGAACGGACTTTTGGGGGAAAGGGGTGTTAATTTAGAGTGTTGATCAATGTGGCATGAAGTACTTTTTAAAGGGGGGTTCGACAATCATCATCTGACTAGGCAACTATATAGAGAGCTGTATGTTTAAACTATATAGGGCCCCCGCTAATCAATTTGTTCTTTTTTATTTGCTATATACATATACATATGTGTGTACATATATACAATACTTGGAAAACTTATTTTAGAATTGAGCTTATCTTAAAGTTATGCATATATAGATTTAAACACAATCATTGGTATTTTCCAATTGTTCACTTATAGATCTAGGTACGAACATGCTCACACAACGAACTGAGCAGAAGCATTTTGAAAGTTTAAAGGGATTTTCGTGATTTTGGGTGCGTTTTTGTTTCTACTTCTTCGAAAGCTTCTCCTATTTTTTCAAATCTGGATATAGCCTTTTGCTGTGTCTATGTGTGGCTGTGGCTGACTGAAGTCAACGGAATCATTCGACGCATAACAACAAATGTTACAAATACAAACTCATGAGATTTTGCAGTTATTTCATTGCAAGAGGCATAGAAACGAAGACGAAACTGTTGTAAGAACTTTGCTATTCGCATTGAAATGGCTATGCCAAAAGCAACAACAAATGCATTCGATGCGTATTGCTTGCGGTCACGCCTGTCTCTGAGTGATAAAGAGGCTCTAATGTAAAATGCAAACTGATGTTATTAATACTGATTTTAGTACGGATTTTGGATAACTACTTGCAGCCTTACACAGCCGCGGATCTAGGATTTGCCTTTGGGGGGGGGGGGGCTAAGGGTGCTCAAGAAATTTTTTTAGCTTTTTCGCTGCCCTTTTATCTTCTCTGCTCGAATAAATATCGATATCAGGGCTGCAAACCAAAATAAATTGTCGGATCTCCGGTTCACTGGTTCGAACCCAAATTAACGAATGGTTAAGGTTCGGAAATTTAAGGTTCGAGGTTTTTGGGAGAAGGTTTTGGTTCGAACCTTGGTTCAGTCCATACTTTATACAACATTAATAGTTGATGTGTTCTTTGTGTTTTAAAAACAGCATTCGACCGAAAAACTCCCCAAATTGTACGGGAACCGAGTGGTTTTTGGTTCGGAATTGGTTAGTAGAACACATGGAAGTATTCAATATATAATTTAAAGTTAAGTGAAATTCCATTTCGTAGTTTACGTAGAAAAATATTACCAAAATAATGTTAGATTCTTGCTTTTGAGAATTATGTAACAAGGTAGATATAACAAGAAATATTTAGGTGGAGACTTCATATGGAAATGTAAACGTTTTGCCAGACTTTTTCAACTTTTCTGCCCATTTTAGACAGAAGGTCAAATTTTTGTGTCTATCAGTTTTGTTGAACCGAACCGAAATTTTAGGTTCGGAACAGGTTCAGGTTCAGCTTTAATTTCTAAAGAGGTTCGGTTCAAGGTTCGGTTCATAGTAAAATAAAAGTCGGAATTCCGGGTTCAAACCGGTTCGGTTCAAACCGGGTTTGCAGCCCTGATCGATATATCGAACGTTTAGATAGGAATCAATTCGCGCATTAAGGCCACGTTTAGAATGGCGGATTTGTATATATTTGGTGAACTTCCACAATAGGGCTCTGGGGGGGGGGGCTTCAGCCCCCATAGCCCTCACCCCCCTAGATCCGCTACTGGTCTTACAAACCTTTTTAACCCATATAGCCTTCTTAGTTGAATTTCTGATTATCGCAGTATTCTAACCTTTGCAAAACTATATCGTAATTAAAATTCTAAATTTTGTGATTTTTCAGACTTTAGTAGACTTGTTTTATTTAACCTTCCCTTTTTAATTAATTGTTGATTTATGCTTGGTGAAATCTTTATATAACGATTCTAGGAGCCTGTTTAGTATCATTATTCCCTTATCACTGAATCGCTACTATGAACCAGTTGGAGTCCTGTGTGTGCTGATTGCAACAAACTCTACCGAGTACACAAGTGGGATGATTCATTGTTAACATTCTTTTAAGTATTTTCTGATTCTTAGTATTTTTTTCCTCTTAAAAAAAATTTATATTTATAATCTAAATGTTATCTATTCAGACTTGATTCTATTCAACCTTGTTGATTTGCATTGTAGAATAACTCAAAGACATTTTTCAAAAAACCTAAACTTAATAAAACTTAACATTTCGATTGTCTTAATATATGTTTTAAATTTTTGTATATTTTTAAAGGACGGACTTTATTTTAGAATTTTTGAAAACGCTTTCTAAGTCCTCTTAGATGTATTTCCGAAAATGTTTGGTTTATTGAAGACCATTATTTATGTTATTAAGACAAAGTCATCTTAAAATATCAAAAGAATTATTATGTACGTTTAGTATTTGGTTTTGTAATCTCCAAATTGACAATTGAATGTCTTACAGAGTAATTTCAGTTTGATTGGAAACACGTTTTCCTGCCAGCAGACTCTGATTGTGAAATTACCGGGCTGCAAATAATTTTCTTCATTCTCCATCAACCAAAACGTATGATTAATACTGTGATTATATATCTAAGCCAGTTTATTGTAACAAGATCATTGTTATAAAAACCTACACAATCAATTAGATTGAACACGATTATTTCCGTTTCTGCAGCGGATTTCCACTTTTTTCTAGAGTTCTAAAACGCACCGCAAAAACACAATTCCCACAAAAACACACACACACACATTTCACAGAACATACGAACTAAAGCATATGTAATCTATGTATATTATCTAAAACATTCAATTGTGGTTTAAGCAGTGACAGAGACACCTTTGCAGAGGAAAACAACAACCCGTTCGACTAGTCAAAGTCACACAACATGCAGGCACCTCGCTAATAACTTGTAGCTATTAGGTACACACTCAGACGGGCCCAGGCGGGCAATTTCGAACAGCATTTTTTCTTCATTTTTTTTTTTGTTTTGTTTAAAGCCAATTGTACTAGTTGCTAAGTAATTACAATTAACACATACAACATTAAGTAAACGCATAGTTAATATATACAATTTACAATAAATAAATTATTTTGCTATTGTCACGCGTCAAACTTCGAGTTCGAACGAAAGCAACAAAACAATTTGTGAGGAATTCACATTTCTGCCATTGAACTAGGCAGCAAAAATTCTAGTAATTTATGTTAACTATTTTGTTTAGCAGTAGATATATAACGCATATGTATATATATGTATATAAAAATGTAACTCCAAACTGACATTGAACAACATAAAATATTTTCGTTATTTGGTTTTTGTTTGTTTTTTTTTTTTGCTCTTTTAGTTTGCAAAAGGAAAATCAATTAATAAATAGCATTATTTCAACTGAGCCAACTGAGAAATATTGGAAATAAATTTTGCTGGCAATAAAAAGCTGAAGAAAACAATCAAATGATGAAGTCGAAGCAATCTTTAAAAAAACAAAGAAAAGGTCTAATAAGTTTGTCTGAAACTAAAATCAAAAGTTAAAAATTAGTCGGAAACGACAGAGACTACACTGTAACTGCCAAAGTTGATATATACCCTGGCAGATGCTGTGTATTGCTATGGCAACAGTTTTGGATTTCCTACAATCTGATGTATTCCGAATTTAGAGGGTGATTACAATATCTCTGAATTCTGGTGGGCGGACAAAGAGGTCTTCATACCCAAGGCCGCGAAGATAAGCCACAAACCACTACAGGATTAAAAAGTCTGACATCGTTGCTACTGAAATCTGTGTAAAGTCTCTCAGATCTGCCTACCTCAAGGGTAGATCTGTTAGCACTGCTATACGTATAGTATTGGGGACCATCAGGGAATCGCTTAATCAGAGGTAGTTTTAAAGTATTTCTTAGCATCAAGAAAGCTCTTTATAATGATAAAAAGAGGAGCAGCAAAATACATACTGAGCATATACTTTCGTTGGTATTAAAGATAACAGGGATGAAAACAGCACAAAGTTAAGAACTGGCTTTGAGTCGCCTGTTAGGTTCATTGCATGTTTCTTAAAGCAAACTAACAAGAAGTTTTGGTTTGGTTCTCTTAAGTTTTTATATATTTTATAAAGGTCTTTGTTCGTTATCGACTTTGAAGGCTTTGTATCTAAGTTCCAGGATTACACTTTGAAAACAGTGCGTTATTTGGTTGGATTGCCTCTCCCCAGACCATTAACCGTACCGGAATGCTCCTGATGGAAAATAAATCGAAACGTGCCCTTTATTTAACTCTAAAAATCATACAGCAAACCAATCTCTTGAATAAATTTAGGGTGAAAAACAACTATAGAATATTAAGTACACAGAAAAAAAAAATCAAGCCATCCGGGATTAAATCAATCCCAAACGATGTCAGAAGTCGGTCAATCCCGGATTTTCTCATTCCAAGTACGAATTGGATAGACTTGATCTCGGATACCTCGGCTCCAGAACGACCTTTTCTTTAAAATTCAATCCGAATGTCGAGATAAAATCATGTTTTTTTGGGATTGACTTTATCTCCCCATTTTTTTTTCCTATAGGAAAAGATGGGGTGTTTCGAGCCAAGGGGTGTAGTGAACCACGCGAATATTGTCACCAGAAAAAAAAATTTGAGCTTTTGGTTTATGTCAAGTTTCCTTCAAAATCCGCCCTTCAAAATCCTTTAGCTTAGCTTAGAATGGTTCAGTTAAGCCGAGGTTTGTTTCATGGGCAGGAAGTGGAATATTTAGGTATTCAGTCCAGAGGTCGACGATTCTAATTCTAATTTTCTATTGTATAAATTGTGCCCCACGGATCCCGATTAACCTTGGGTCCGAATCAAACTTAAACTCATTTAAAACACAATATTCTTGGCTTTTATAAATTTCTTTTCGAAGTGCAATTCTCATTTGAATCCATAATTGGCAAACCATGTGGTTAATCGAAGAATTTACTGACTGGATAATCCAGTATGAAGTAACCAAAGCATTTGCCATGCCACTCATGGGTGAATCCAATATGAGCCATAGGAATTACTGCAATTTGTGTGTGTTACGGTTTGGCTTGGCTATTCAACAAATAATACCAATTTTCGCACTTTACACACATTACTGCAGTAAAGGAACAGCTTGTACATTTCGCCGCTCCGGGCAAATTATTCAAGTTGTCTGCCAACTGACAACCTACCCGCTTATAAGTTGAGGTAGTCCACGAAGTGACAAAAGAATTCTAACACTTGGTACTTGTAAACCTTGGTTGCGCACGCCCCAATGTCGTCGTGGGTTTGGTTTGGTGTGGCGTGGTGTGGGGGCCATTGCCGTGGCAACGAGCATACATACATATTCATATGTATACATGTATGTACTAAGTATGTGCCTAATACATAATAAATCAATGCAGGCTCGAGGTGGGGTACGAGAACGTGCCCCCAAACAGCAAATGAAAGAAAGAAAAACTTGTGCCGGCTGGGGCGGGGGGGCTAACTTGTCAATTCGCGGCTATTCTCTAGACACAACGTCAAAAACGACGACGTCGCTCAGTCTGGGCCTGGCGTGTTAATTAGATAAGTGGGCTCCAAGGTCACCACCATTAAAAACTAAAAGAACACAAAATGAACTGGCAAACAAAATGGCAAACGAGAAACAGACGAAAGGATTAAAGAAAAACTTCTTGCTGGCAAGTCAAACATCCAATAGTATACACAGAGTTGAAGGAAAATTAAAGACAACATTTTAAAGGTAAGTAAGTATATATATAGCGAGAGAGAGAGAGTAGAGTAGAAGTTGGTAGCGTATGTTTTGGCTTTTTGTATAGGTATACGAGTACATATATTTTGGGGATGTAAGCGTGGATCGGGCGGGGAGTACTTCGGGGAATTGTGGCGGAGGGAGGGGCGGGGCTATGGGTTGTATATACTTTTTTAGAAATATTTATGCTGGTTTTTTTGTTTTTTGCTTTTTTGTCTGGTGCAAAACACACTGTGGCAACAACTCAACGAACTTACCATCGTGTAGTGGATCTATCGTGTGTATCATTAGCTGTAATAGGCCATGACGGAATTTTGCACCGGTCTGTGTACTACCAGAGGTGCCACCACCGCTATTACCTGTAGCACCGCCCGCATTGCTGGAGCCGGGCGGACCAGAGCGCGTCTCACTGGCCGCACGCGATGTCACCGAGCCGCCCGGCTGTGTGGCCATTGAGGTTTCCGACGAGTTGGCCGCATTACCCTGAAGTGAAGAGGAAGAACGATGGACGGGTAACGGTTTATGTTGAGAGGACATTTTTAAGTGTTTTTGTAAGCGTTAAGTGTTTGTTTGTGTATTCGTTTTAGTTTGAGTTTATGTTTTTTTTTTTTTGTTGTTGGTTGAGAAAAAGGTGAAAAGAAGAAGAAGAAAAGTTTATTATTGCAATTTGTATAAATTTACAGTTGAGTGTTCGGTTTTTAGTTGTAAATGTTGTTGTTTTTGCTTAACGTCTAATCGAATTGGTAAGTGCAAGTTAGTTGGGAGCCAATTTGTAAAAAGAAAATAGTTTTTGTTTTTAATCAAATCAATGGAATGGTATACAAAATCAGGTTATATGGTAACCACAACATCTAACATCTGGGATTCGGTTTTGAGAGTGTGATACAACCTGGCACAAGATGTAATTGGAAGTCTATTTGAAAATTAGAACATGGTTCAGCCTTAGAAAATGATTAGTTTTTAACTTATTTGAATTTTCTGGGGGTTTTTCTATTGTTTTGCATTAGTGGAATACTAGAGACTGAAAAGTTTCTTGTTTTCTTGGTTTTAATGGGCTTTTTGAATTGTATTCCTTATAATTTCTACTTGATTATAGAATATAATAAATTTCAAGAGTTTCGAACATAATATATGCTTAGATTTTTATAATTATGTCCAATATCTAGGTATAACTATATAATTCAAGGTTTTAGGTACTGTTTAAACTGACTGTACATTTTCAGAGCAATCGTACGTTTTGAACATAATAATTAATCAGATTCAATAGGTTTTTTCAAGTAAACATGGCTGAACTTTGTGAACTGCCTCAAATTCAGACTGTCTATGAGTTTTTGCAAGAAAAGTGGTAATTTTTACAGTCTACAAATATTTGAAACAGAACCTTACTCAGTACTTCCTTTTTATTACCAGTTAATGGAACAGTTTCTGAAGGTTGTTCTCTCTTTGGGAAAATTTGGGGGATTTGTGCATTATAATCTCGATTTAATTTGTGCAAAACAATCATTTTAAATTGGAATCAGGGATCAATCATATATCAGGCTTATCGGACTACTCACATTTGTTTGTGGTCTGTACAAGTGAAAACCAAAAATAAAAATTTGTACACATAAAAAACTAAAAAAATTACTTAAAAACTTTTTAATGTTTTGATTTTTTTTTATACATACAAGCTTCATTTTTATGAGTTTTTTTTTTGTAAACAAAATATAGATATATATATATATATTTTTATATTTATTTTTGTATTTGTTTTCAAAGCGCAGTGGGAAGTTTTGTTGTATTTCATTTTGCCTTCACTATAAGTTTCAAAAAAACAAAAATAAGAAAACATTTGGACAAAAATTTGTGGTTAGAAGAGCAAATGGAAACTGAAAAACGGTAACTGAAAACTGAAGCACAGGCAGTTGGTTAATGGAGGGCGACAAGGGGCAAGTGCATAACACTATGACTAATACAAGAGATGATAATTAGTAAAGATATAGGCATTAAATATAGTATTTATATATACAACGATAAGAGACCGCAAACAAGTTCCATTCATAAAAATGATCTAAGAAGGACAAGTGTAGGGCGAAGTCAAGATCAAAACAAAACTCGCTTGTAGCGAATTAACAAGTGGCTCGTGCCCAGGTGAACTACCTCATGGCTTATTATAATGCTAATTAATGCCCAGTCCAACTCATGATGCTGTTGCTGTTTGTGTGTGTTTTTTCCAGTTTGATTGTATCTACTGGCTAATAGAGGCCCCACAACATGGGTTTTTGTCATCATTAAGAAACACTCAACCACAACTCACTCATCTCGTAGATATGTCTCAATGAACTGAATGAATTTTGGATCAAGAGAAAGAGTAAAAGAGAATACATTGCCTCAAATCAATATCAAGCAGCGCTTTCTTAATTAATCACTAGAATTGCGGTGCTTGAGTGAATAAGATGGGCTTGTTTATTTATGGAAAGGGTACGATTACAGACATATTTGCTGTATGAGTATGCAGTTTGAAAATCGATGTCTACAAAACATTGAGAAAATACAGTTGGAAGAATTTTGAACCGAAGGGGCAAGCCTTAATTCGCCAATAAAGTTCTAAACAGGTCGAAACTCCCAAAAATGGAGAAAATCCAAACAACTAAAAATTCAGTCATGCTTTCACTAAACAAATTTTCTAAGTTTTAAGTACAGAAAAAGTACTGTTTATAGTCTGTACCAAAGGTTCACAAAGTATATTAAGGTTATGCAAAAGAATGTAATGTTCAGAAAGCATTATCTCCTACTAGTTCCAATGGGACATAGGGCATCAAATCCCACCGACCATATGAAGTAAACATAAATATAGACAGCAGAATCGATATATGTTCGTATGTATGTCACACTGAAGTTAGGAAAAATGCAATATTTATTTCAGATTTGTATAAAGAATGCTTGTACCTTTTAGATAGATTTAGTAATCAGGACTCTCTATGTTTTCTCCGAACAGTTGGTAAATATAGAGTGAACGATAGTCAAGTTATGAGCAATAAGAATGCGCTAAAGAGCATACACTTTTGTTGGCACAGATTAAATTACAACAGGGCTTGACTGACTTTCTTACTTCATTTAATATTTGACATATTTCTAAGATGCAAAGAACTTAAGGAGCTTGTGCAAATGTTTGCCGAGCCCCTGCCTTCCCATAATTTGAAAAAATCCTCATATATTCCACCATATTGCACCGTATTGTAGGCAAATTGTTAAGATTTTAATAATATCTAGTTATGGGTCATTTTAAGTGATCTATCAAGTTTGGTTAGGATCTAAGGAAAGTTTAAGGAGATATAAGCAATCGAAGATGCGCCATAGAAACAGACCAAATTTAAAAGTTGGAAAGAAAGACACAGTTTATGGCCAAAGACATAGAACAGGATGCGTAATGGCCATACAAATGAATGTGAGATAAATTTATAGGGAAATTTGCAATGTGGACCTTCGATTTTTCATAAGTGGGCTGTAAGTGTGCTAAATTTTTTCGGTATGCTTGCACATGCACAGAACACTCATCTAAAAAAGGAAGTTTTGGCATATTGGTTTTCGTTTTGCAGAGAAATAAAAAAACTAGATTGACTTATTGCTAAATAGTTGATGTCCTTTTGTCGCTTGAAAATATCTAGATATTCAGATTTCTCAACTTCTTCAATTTCTCAGACTTCGATTTTAGTCAGAAAACCTAACATTGAGATAGAAGATAATGAATCAGGCCAAAACAAAGTTGGTAGCTTTATTTTTAATCTAAAAGATTCACCTTTTACAGATTTTGCTTTGCAATAATTGCACTTGCTTGTGAATTTGTTAAGTCAATAACCTTTTATATTGCTGAACAAAACTGTAATAGCACATTTTACAATAAATTTTGATAAAATGAAATAGAATTCAGACATCAATAGTATTTAAGTATGATTATCCCGTGAGCCTACACTGCGGCCCAGTGTAAATATTCCACTGAAACAGTCTGAACTTTTCCACAGAATCTTGAAGCTGTGCTTCTTACTTTGATTGATTTCTAACTAAGATAAATTAAACACAATTATTTATTAGACATTCTATATGAACGACTCCTTTCAAGGTATGAAATCATGCCAAAAGTATTTTATAATATCAAAAATTAAAAAAAGTAAGCAATCATCAACCTGCCAAGGAGACAACGAATGTATCGTGTTGTATTATACTTACGTTACAAAAAGCTTTAATCACATAATGAATTATTTAAGGCCCGCATGAATCATTTTGTACAATTTAAAACAACAAATTTCGCCAGGTTGAAGCCAAGCTGGAGGTTCGAGACGTTTTACCAAATGATCTAAGAATGCTAATTTGAAAATCAACAAACTGAACCTGACCTGAAATTGAGCTTGACTTCCACTCAATTTGTCACTCAACCTGCTTACGAAATGCAATCCAACTGAGGGGGGGTTGCCCCAAAAACCAGTTCCCAGAATCGGCCCAATAGTTCCTGGGATCTGACGTAGTACTACTTTGTTTACACATGATCTGCATAACCTGATAAGAAATTCAAGTGAGATTTGTGAAGCCAGCCATGCGAGTGACCGTTTTTGCCGTTGACTCAAAGCTGTCCGACTCCGAGACGAAGCCAAGTCGCACGAATGCATTCGTTTAAGCTTGCTTTATTTTAGCATTCGTTTTTTGTTTGCATTCGTTTGGGCTGGCTTTATTTATAGCAGTGATATGCGCTCTGTGCACATCATAAAGAAACGAATCTCGAACCAATACGAAAGGCACAAAGCACGCGCGCGCAATGTTTCAGAAAAGGATAGTCGAATTGTTTACGCTGCTCTTCTACTGGCTGGTCCTAACGCCGACGATCTATCGGTATTGCACCGTACAAAAATGGATAAATTGGGATATGAATGCCTTGTTCACATCCATATCGGATCACGGCACCTTCATATTGTGTCTCCTAGTGGGCTATGTATGCTTCTATCGGATTGTCATATTTATTTATATGAAACTAAAAGTGTGTGATGTGAAAATGTGGCATAATCTAAAGAAGACACAACAAGATCCCGAATCCATGATGACGACCCACAGGACACCCTATAAGGCTGTGTCCATGCAGGAATTGGATACGGTGGATGGCAAATCCAGATCGTTGCCTGGCACACCCAAAGTGATACGTACCATCAGCAATCCATTGCTAATAGAAAAAGATTTGGCGGCCATACACATACGGCATGAGACGCGACCCCTGCCTAAGGCCTCCACTTTGCCCAGGCTGCAGCAAATGAAATGCAGTCCGAATCCCAGTTTGAGGAGTGCCCCACCAGTGCCAAATACACCACCACGCACCCCGGGCATGGCGCGAAAAGTTAGCCATGGCGTCATCATGTCCCCAGATGTGCTCATGGGCACCCATTAGTCGACAGTGCAGTCTAAAGGATCGAGGAGAGTCAACAAGTATTATACGCTACATTCCAAAGAACGAAACCAGCATCGCGCTTTCGAAACATCTTTTTTTTTTGATTGTTGTAAAACTTACAAACACACAAAAAAAGTTAGTCAATCTTACATGGCTCTTTCTGTAGCAGAAAGTGGGCCATTTAGTGAGTTTAGTTAGGTAGTAAATAATATTGTTATATACGCAAATGTATTTAAATGTTTAATTATTTATTTTGATATCGTATTATGTATTAAATTAAAAAAATTGCAACTGTTTACGAAATATTATTACGAAAACTTGTGAAAATAGTGTTTTTATTTCATTTCAATGGATTTTGAAACTGTTGTGGAATTTTCGAGAAGATAATTTTGAAAAACTGAGTGAGCGGTAAGAGCGTGAGTGGGAAGTGGATCCGAGAGATTTCTATCTTGAATGGCGTATATTTAAACCGGTTTTTTAAGCAAGATTTGAAATTGAATTGAAATTGAATTTCGAGATGCATTATTTTGAGTTTTAGATTTGATTTCTAAAACTTTTAATTGAAGCCAATTTTTTTCTATGTTCTGTATATTCAAAACCACACAAGCCAAACACTTAATTTCTTCTTAAATATCTCAAGGCAGTTTCTTTGACAAAAGTGAAAAAGCTTAGCAAATATCGCTTCATATATACATAGAAAATTGAGCCTTTTTTATAAAACAAGACAGTTTCTATTCAAGAAAAGTTTTACAGTTATACGACAAGTGGAATGGCAGCTTAAGTAGGTTGTCTGTA
The DNA here is from genome assembly GCA_035044985.1 of Lordiphosa fenestrarum. NCBI lineage: Eukaryota > Metazoa > Arthropoda > Insecta > Diptera > Drosophilidae > Lordiphosa > Lordiphosa fenestrarum. The sequence continues at coordinate 68,641 of JAWNNO010004160.1, forward strand.
CAGCTGTTTCATGGGCATTTTCTTACAATTTCTCTCACCAATGGGAATATTTTGCGGAGCAATTATTTGGAAGAGTTTCCAAAAGCACCGGCAACTTTCGCAAGTTTTAGCAGATATCCTCTGTAGATTTCCACTATGTACTGCATGCTTTAGGGAGGAAAGACATTAATTTACGTAAAGCTTTGTGTTGGCCACATAATAATTGACTTGTCTGAACTACCAACAACTCAGTGACTGAGACGTCAATCCTGTGGAATCATTTTTATTTTCTAACCCCAAAACTAGACTCTGAAAATAAAGAGGTAAGAGTCATGCGGTAGCTGCCTTGTAACAGACCGTTGATTTTGTAAGACTTAGGGCCGATCACATAAGCTTACAAATTAAATTTAAGTTACACTAGGCAACAAGGAGCTGTATATTGAACTGTTGTTGGTGATTCTAGACGATTTTCGTGTGCTGTATATTAAGCTGTTTTCTAAAATGGACTATCAATCATAGACTTTTAGTAATTAGAGCTTAAGTTGCTGTTAATGCATACTTTGACCCTTTTTAGACTAGTTTAATGAAATTAATTTGGTTATATTCCTATCCAGAACTATTTCTTAGCTTTAAAAAAACTCTCCCATATATTTCTAAAATTTTTTAAAAGGGAAAATATATAATATTATTGCACGCATGTGATCATCATGACTATATTTTGAAACGCCCATAAATATGCAACGCGTGTTTTTGAAAATTTTTATGAGAATTGAGATGCGCCGAGACAGCTTAAAAATTTCCGGAATCAGGCGGGACCTGATATCCAATCCAATCACAGCTTGCTGTGTATAATGAAGAGCTATGCCAAACACACTCCATAACCCCTTGCTACAGTAAAAACGTAATGTTATTAGAAACTGAAGAATATAAAAGTAGATCTAGGTAGCTCAGGTTTAATAAAGGGTAAATTAAATGTTATTTAGGCTTCGAGCATGATTCAAACATGTGGCAACGCTTAAACGGCTCAGTAAGCTTTGCCATTTCACCATAAATAGACTAACAAACAATTGGCCGCCAAGATCATGTTATTTGACACCATTAGACGGTTCATTGTGGGGCTAGGTGACTTCTCTCGTATACAGGAATAATCCATCCACAATTGCAGCCCTGGAATACCAGTCGAAATGCTGGAAAAGTATGCCAAAATTAAAGCTTACGGATAGACCAACATCTTTGTTATAAAATTCTAAAGGAGGATCGCACGCTACAATGTTTTGGTAAGAAACATTGAAACACTTTCAGCATTATTTTCGGGTTTCTTTTAGTTATGACAAACTTTTGAGTCAGCGTGAATATCTTCTAATGATCCTAAGGCTCGTTCGACTTTTATTTAGAGTCTGAGGGTCAAAAGTTATTAACCAAAATCATAAATTTTTCAAATAATTAGCTCGCCAATTCCCTTCTTACCCTTCCTTTAAAGTCCTAGTGTGTACCTAGTACCAGTAGACAACCTTTACCATTTCGAATATGAGTCCGCCCAGTGTTTTTTCTGGCAAACGTCAAGCAAGCAGAATTCGCTTTATAACAACATGCTGTCCTCAAATCCTATTCGCTGGCATTTCTACTAGAAATTTCTATATTTTAGCTATATATTAACCTGTTTTTTTGCATATAAACTACAAACAACAAACATTAAATCATCTTTAGCAAGTTGAAAATACGGTGTATGAGAAAGCGAAAGGAAATACGTACAAAATAAAATACGTTCATCACAAACAAAACCACAAATTATCTACACACATGCATTCTGCGGGAGGCACGTCTCAATTCTCTTCTGTTCTCATTCTCACTGCATGCTGTTGTTTGGTTCTTGTCTTCGCTTATGATCAAGTTTCAGCTGTTTGTGTGGGCACAGTTTGTAGTTTTTTTCTTTTTTTTTGGGTAAGGATTGCAGACTGTGAGTATGTCAGTATGGCGGTGTTTGTTTGTGTGTGCGTGTTCAGATTTCAAAACAAGTTGAAAGACGCAAGCAAATAAAATTATGTGAAATAAGTAGCTAAGCTTTTAAATAAATAAACAAATCGTAAATTTAACTAGAGAAAGAGAAAAAGTGGTTTAGAGAGCAGTAAGATAAATCAATATGTTAGTAGAACTCAAAGGTGAGAGATAGCTGAGACTAACCAGTTGGTGTCAAATTTCGCTGACGAATAGCACATTTTTGGAACCAAAACTGTGATTCATATAAGATGATGTAAATTGAGGATCTAATTGAAAAAAAAGTAAACTAAGAAGACTGATTGATTTGTTGTAATACCTGCGCTATCTAATAAATCTTTTTGAATCTAAGAATGATGTAAGTTCGAAGTCACAATGTGACATATTCTTTAAAATTATGAATCATTTTTTCAGTGAAAAACTTGTTCTACCATTTAAATCTTTTTAAAACCTTTACATAATCGGTCACCTAGATCAGTTATTGGCGCCATCTCGGAAGTAAATAGCCTTGGAAAAACGTATTCAGCACTGCGAACATTTCTGCCTGTACTTTTCTTTGTGTGACCAGATATCCCATATAGGTCAAAAATGGTCTCACTGATTTTTTTAGCCAAGTGTCTACATGCTGCTCTTACATGCTCAATTTAAAATTGAAATCTTTAAAATGGTGGCTTTTGAGAGTTTAGGGGTGTAAGTTTTCCAAATCTGACTTAATCTTGCTCTTTGTATGGAAAACACCTACATACATACAATTTTCCCTATTTTCGATGAATATAGGATATTGATATCTTCGGTCTGACTTTGTAGTTTTTGAAAATTTGCTCCTATTTTAGTATGATCTGCTCAGTGGCTTATTAGTCATCTTTTACGGACCATTCTTATAGCGGTCAATTGTGCTGTGTCTGTCAAAGAATTGGTAAAGTCATGCTTTGAGCAAAAGAAAGTTCTCTGTTGCTGCTCTGGTACCAATAGTGGGTCATATACAGCCCAAAGGGCCAAGCCGAACTTTTCTCAGTCTCTTGGCTTCAATTTTTCGAGAAAAAGAGTTGCAAAGTTGAAGAGGTTTTTTCTTAGAAAGTTACTTCAAAGCTGGCGCCAACAGCTAGTGAAGGTGACCGATTGTGTAGTATTTTTTAAGGAAAAACTTCATTAAATGTCCGGAGACGAAATCACACCCGCGAGCTTTTGCACAGTAGGCACACACACTACCATCTGCACCACAGCCGTAAGTACAGAATAGAGGGAGGGCTTGACCGACTTTCCTAATCCACCATTTTTGTTTTAAAGCTTAGACAGCATCAGATACACTGATCTTCAAAACAGCTGGAAACTCGGTACAGAGTTGGGTCATTCAACTCTTAGATCGCTTATAAACTAGGTTATTTACTAGCATTGTTAGCATTTGAGTTAATAAGATTTAATCAATTCAAAAGCAGACAGAGACTTATAAGATGTTTAGGCTGGACTTTCACTGTTCCCACACTGTTCCACTCGAGACATGATAGTTTTCGTATGTTTGCAATGTGAAGAACTTACCATATTCTTTAATATGGTTTTTTAGAACTCTGGGAAAATCCGTATTCTTGTAGCTAGACAATTGAATTCCAGCTTACTAATATTTGTAAAGTTTCCATTGGGTTTCCCCCTTACCTATATAACCTGTTAGCACCTGGGGAAATGAATTTATTTACTGGCCTTGACAATTTCATGATATAAAAGTAAAACTGTGTCAGATGATTTTGGTTCACTTTCAGTTCCTGGACTTGAGTCAAAACTCAAAGGTGAAATCTGAGAGGGGCGCATCATCATCATCTTCATCATCGGCTTCTTGACAGTCAATGTCAAAATCAACTTAGTCATGCAGCAACAACAAAAAAACATATTGGCAGGTGCCCTTAGTCATACCAAACTAAACACTTGCTAACTGGTTAGTCCGAAAGCATGAAAATGGATTCGTTGGTGGTGGTGGCGGTGGAAGGGGAGGGATCATAAAGTAAAAGCATACAAAAACGAAAATCAAAACGAAATCTTTTCCTGGCAAAGGATATTTTCGTTTCTTTACATTTTTTTTGCAATTTCGCTTTCTCTTTGACGATTTTCTTGATTTACGTTTTTTGTATTGAAATTTTTTTTTTTTAGAGAGATTTTTGGTTTTTTGCAAAAAAACTTCCCAACTACTTACTGCTGGCATAAGTTGATCTGTACTTCTGACGCGAGTCACCTTGTTTTTGGTAATCATCTTCTTGACGCAATGCTCCACCTGCACATTCCACTTCATGAAGGCCACATAGGCTATGTAGATGGTAAACAGGATCAGTGCCTCCCACCAGAAGATGCGATTGTCGCGAAAAAAGTAAATCAACACCAGCAGACTGATGCTGTAGAAGGAGCAATCGCGAAATAGCGGCCACCAGGTCAGCGAGAGCACCGTCTTCGAGAATAGAGCACACATGCCGATCACAAACAGGATGTTGAAGACAGCCGAACCAACGATCGTACCAATGCCAACATCATCGAACGACACGAAAACGCCAATCACACTAGTGAAGAGCTCGGGGGCACTGCCACCCGCGGCCATAAACGTTGCGCCGGCAACATCGTCAGTGATGCCGAGCTTTTCAATGATTACGTCAAGGGAAGGCACGAAGAATTCATCGCAGACAATTGCCAGCGCCACAAACATATAGATGACACCAATGATGTGCAGGATGACAGCGCCGTTCTCAAGCTGTTCTTTCGTGAATAGATCTTTCGGGAAGAGCGGCGTTTTCGTGATGGTCGTATTATCGATGTGCGAGTCTGCAAAAAGGAATAGAGAGAGATGAAACACATTAAATTATATAAATAAGGGGATATTAATTTCATTGTTTAATCAGGAAATTTTAATTTTTCAAAACATTTTCAATTAATCTACTCAGTACCATTTTTGCAATTTTCAGGAATTAATCCCCAAACTAATTAAAGTTCTGAAAAGGGTATTTCGATCAATGGTTTAATATCGGTTTTCAATTTCCCATTAGACTGGTTTCTACATTTCTAATGCTTGTTAAATGCATCATCATCTGCTGTATAAATAAATACTTATGCATACGAGTATATCAACTTTTGTTCCGTCTCTAAATTACCATTTGACAGTTAGGAATTCTGACATTTAGCCAAAACGTTCCCAAGCGGCACAGCAATTATAATTCCTCATCCTCAATTAAGTAGCTCTTCGACCTTTTGTGCAGTAAAACGCTGGCAAATCGCTACTAAAACGCCTCCTCATTGCATGCGGCACCTTTGGTTTAAGCGATTTTTTCACGTCAATTATTTACAACAATTAACAAATTGCACTTATTTGCTGCCAACTGACAATTGTTGCAACTCAACTCCAATGCTGACTGCGATGATGATGGTAAATGCAAAATGTAAATGTTTATCATTAATTTGCGCTGTGAGCAATCATTTTGGCGCGTGTGCCAAGCAAATAATTGAAGCATTTTTAATCGCCAGCGGCATTTTCCGACTGATTCATGACAAATGAAATGTCATAATAATGCTGTTTATTGTGGTATTGTTTTATGCTTAAGAGAGAGATAAATATATGGACTAATAACCCCAAAGCATTGACTCACTTAATGGCTAATGAAATTTTGCTGCAGAACCGGTTTTCAGTAGAGGGCACACTTACGCCACCCGATTTGCATGCAGTTAACGGAATCTCGAACCACACCCTCTGTATATAATTCTACCTGAAGGGTCGAGATGGCGTAGAGGTGGTTCTATCTGGCTGGAAAACGTGTGCTATAAATCAATGCTGATTATGAATCACACATGTCAAATGCTTAGGCATTCATTAAGGATGACGATCTACGAAGGTGATTTTCAATTTTGTTTACTATTGCAGGCCCCCTAGCTTTAAGTCGGCTGTGGACTTTCAATGAATAACCTACACTTTACACGTAACATGAAAGTGAGTGCTTTGAATATCAAAACTGGATAAACCACATAGCTGAGACGAGAGTTGTAAAATACACAAACGTCTGTTTTACTATTGGTTCTTATCTTTTGGAATTTCAAAAAAGTGGGTGAGTCGTTTTATGAGTTTTTTTGTCAAATAACGAGCCCAAAATTTGTAAAGAAAACAACTATTAATATGCACTTTTATTTATCCATAATTTTATCAAGGCTTACACTTACCAAAATGCTTTAAAATCTGCAAATTTTTTAACAGATTTAACTGACTCATAAGTTGTTTTGGAAAATAAGTGCATATATCGCACCTATCTAATTAAATGACATATCTATCATTAAAAATACTTGCACAATATGTACTTAGAGTACATGTGAGTCACATAATGCGTAGTCAGTCTTATCGAAAGTTGTTTAAAAATAAGGCGCTAAAATTAACACATAATACTCTTTATGTTACCATTACTCATACAGATAAAAATGCATAAATAGGTTAGAAGATTTATTAATAAAGGGAATAATATATGCAATAAGATAAAAGTTGAAAAATCTTAAAAATAGAAATGATGTTCAATTAATGGAGATTTTACTATTGTTTTCCATTTCAATCAATCAAAAGACCTTTAGATTTGATGTCAAAGTATGTATAAATCTTTTCATAAGGCTCCCCTGATAAACTAATTTTTCAAAAACATCTGAATCAACAACAACCACAAGAAATAGATAGCAAAACCCGATCATTGGCTGAGGCTGTATGTGTGCCCTCGTGGCTTTCTGAGGCACACGAACACATTGGTCGCCAACAAGCACACACGCTAAAGACAGTTAAAAAAGAGAAGAGAAAAAAACAAAGTTGTTGTTGCTATTGTGCTATGCGTGACAGTCTATGCGCGAGACAATATCTATGCTTAAAACAACAACGAATTCGGGACTTGCGCATAGGCTGTGGGCACCGCACTATTGGGCAAGCAAACTACAACAACAAAAAAAAAATAATAATATAACAAGTGCCCACATGCTTAAACTTTTACAAAAACAAACTGATTATTATGTCTTTGTAGAATATTTTACCATCTTGATGCAAATCCATTTTAAATCATTTATAATACAAAGAGGTTCTTGTGGCCTTCCTAGGAATTGGAATTCGATTTTAAATTGGATTTCAGAGATTTAACCAGAAATAAGAGAATTTGAGCTACCACAAATGGCAATAGCAATGAGTTTTGCCTAAAACTACAAAGGGATCAAGTTATCAAGGAGCCACCACTTGAAATAGGGATATTTTCATTGATGTTAGTTGTAGGCTCACCTATACAGAAACAGTCAAATTCTCGAAAGTTGTCATAAATGAGTCATCTTTGGAAGGATAGCCCCCATTAGTTTCTATGTACATGCTAATATTGTTAAGCAAATGTCAAATACATAATGTATTTCTGTATAATTTTATATTTAACACATTATCAAGAGCATTAACTAAAAGATGTCAGCTATTAGAAGTGCACATTTCCATTCCATAAAATCATCAAATTCTCAGACTTCCTCATATAGTACTAAGTGTGCCAAGACTTTAAGCCAAAATGTTGCTCTGCATTGCTGGGCCAAATCCATAACGAGATTTCAAGACTGAATAAAAGGGGGTAAAACTTGAATCTTGAACATTTTATATTAGTTTTGTATCCAACTTTATTTGTATCTTTATCTCTATTTGGATCGCCAACTTAGCCTCAGACATTATAACCAAATAACTAATAGTTTTCGAGGATTTTTAATTTAAAGTCTTATTTTGAAATTGCTGTTTGAAAAATTAGAAAACTGTCTCGAAAAATACAAATGAATTCTGGTACTAAAACTATGGGTGAGTTTTAAGTGTGTCCAAAGTTCTAACTGTATTCACCCATTGCATCTGTTGGCACTGATGAGTAGCTTCAATACTGGTTGACGTAGGTGCAGCCGAACAGGTGTATAAGGCTAGAGCGGTTTAGCTCGTGAGGTATATATATATATTGTATTCTTTATGGGAATTGTTTATTCTGCGCGTGCAAGCCAGAACATAAACATTTTTAATAGCAATTCTCGCTTTGAAGAGTAAAATGAGAATTAAATTGCAAAATAAAATATTTGTTTGTTTTATTGGCTGTTTCAAATTTTAGTTAGTTAAATACTTTTGTATTTCTGCCTCACCTTCAAAAAAGTACAATTCTGACCGAATTGCGAATCAAAATTAAAAATATTTATGTTTGTTTATCTTTTGAATCGTGTTGTTGGTAAAGATCAACGTTATTTAATAATAAACAAATTAATCACTGATAACAACTAGAAGACAAGGCCAATGTCTAGATAATAGAACAAAAGTAAAGCGCTTAATTGTATCTTGATAAACGTTTTAGTTTCTCTTTTAATGCAGCCAAATTGCTCATCAAATGAGTAAAACCTCATTAAAGGTAGGTAACAAGGTTTATGACTAAAAAAATTGATTTCTATTGTTTTTATAATTGTTTAATAAAATCTGAAGAGTTGTTAAGAGTTCCATGTGGGCGTCTGCCTGACTGGCTAGAGGAAGCAACAACAGTCAGCAGATGAAACCAGTTTTGGAGTGGCAATCGAATTGGCACGAGCAATTTGACTGAGCGCATGCAATAATTGTGGTGAGAGAGTGGTGCCAGCTCAGAATGCTTCTAGAGCAAATACGTACGTATAGGTATGTATATGTAAGAGATGTGAGATGGAAGCGTGATTTACAAGATAAAAGAAGGAATAAATTAACAATGGGAAAATTTATAAATTTTAATTAAATCTATCCATTTGAAATTTCTGAAATGATACAATACTTGTGGCATTATAAAACAGCAGTGTAGGCAATAATTCTTGAAATTTCCCCTTGAGTAAGTAATACTGAACATTCAACAGAATTCAGCTAAGTATAGGTAAAAGATCAGCACTTATTTGTCGCGGTTTTTTAGAATTTTAAAAACATCAAAAAGAACACCAAATAAGCAGAAAGCTTAAATTTGGAAGGTAGCTTCCAGGGGGGGTTTTATACAAATCCAAAACTAAGATCGAAAAAATGGTGGTCAACGATTTTTGTTCTATTTTTAATAAATTTTATGGGGCCACATTCAATTCATTTCAAGCCAACTGCTCACCACCGGCCAGACCGAGTATCACAGACGTGATACTCTCGTCGTATGCGTCATGCGTTTCTTTACGGAGCATTCCCCCACACACACACACACACTTCACAAAAAAAATCAAAACCAGAGAACAAAGCCACAAACCTCTCGTCAGTCGCATTCAGAATCAGTTGCAAAGTAGAACTCAATGCGACCAGATGGCAGCCACAGTCGCCCATAATCACAGCCAGGAGCTATTCGTCAGCCGAGCCAGCATTAAACTGCAGCAGCAGCAGCAGCTGACTACTCATCATCATCATCAACAGCAAATCTACGAATGGCGCACACAGGTCACCACGCCTACATCTACAACTGCAGCCCCAACCCCACCCATCGAATTAACGGAAACGGCTGCCAAATGCATTAAGCAAGCCGGTAGCGCCGCCACCAACAACACCACAGCCACGCCCAAATATTATACGCCCCCGCGAATTCAAGGCAATGAGGCGAAGCGTAAAAATTTGCCCCAAACTTTGACTAACTTCTTTGAGGTGGAGCGACATGAGAGTGCCTGGAATCGCGTGACAAAGTGAACCAAGCAGGCGGAGAGGGATATGGAGCATAATCGATTAACCCATTAAATGGCCAAAGTTATGAGCAAAATTTTATACAGCTGCCGACCTTATTGGATTTTTATTCGCATCATAAATTAAAAAAGTTTTTTAAGTACCAAGAAACTCGACAACAAATGAATTTAAAATGTAAATTACTTATCTGTAAGAATGTTATCAACAAAAACTAAGCAATTTTTTTTGTTGTTTATAAATAATAATGATGTATACTAAAAAGTATTAAAAACCAAACATAATCAAAATGAAATTGTACAAGTAACAAGCGAAATAGTTGATTTGCAGGTCAAGCGATTTAACAAAACTTGAAGGTAAGTAAGGAATGGCAAGCCGAGTTGATCTAGCCAAGTTACTTAGCCCAAAAATGCAACCTTTTTGCTATACATTAGGCCAAAATAAACTCAAAGAGGCAGCTGCAGCTCAGCAGCATTTACATTATTCCCCTAGGAAAAATGGACTTCTTAGTAAAGCCAGAAATAAAACCGATCTACTCTACATTCTTTCTAAAATCGGGTCTAAATGAAGCACTAGCTCTAAGAGGCAGCTGCAGCTTAGCAGCATTAGCTTGTTAAAACAATGAGTAAACTTTGCTCAAGCTTCACGGAAAATTGACTACTTTTATCTACCTTTAAGCTGTGAAATGTGTAAGTAAATTGTGTTTGCATAACGAACTTGGTCATATGCTGCTGAGCTGCTGCTGCCGCGTTTCGTTTCCAAGTAATATGCTTGCTTATATTTATATTGAACATAATAAGAATTAATCGGAAATCGTATCTATTGTAACAAGATTACTTATAAAGAGGACTGCGAACCACCAAAATATCTAGAGACTTTGAACAAAACTAGGAGTACTGACAAGAATACTGTCGGCTACTAGATTTTAGTAAAGGACAACCGTACGCATTAAATCTACTTGAACAGTCGTTATCAAATCTCTCAGCATTTGTCATCTACAGCCTTGCTCCCATTTGTAGCTTGTTTTTACGATTTGGACATGCATTTAGCATGAATTTCAAAATCGAGTTGCATTTAAATTCAAATGCTAACTAGATAAAGTCCAATAAAATTGAACGAAATGAAATTCGTTACAATTTTATGTTCAAGTTTAGTACTTGTCATCCAGAAGTGCCGATTTGCATGTAAAGCGGCGAATGCGTATTAAAAATTAAGCGTTCATGGTCTGAAATCCCAAAACTAAGTTAGAAAATGGAAGCACAGCTGCTTATCTAGTTGCCTAGAATTATAAAGACGCTTTACAAACAATGGCAAGTAGTTCGAATTCTAAATGAAACCTTTCTCAGTAGAAAAATCAGGGGGTCCCACGCACCGCATCCAAAACCAAAGCTTCAAAAATGTTGACCTCCCGAACCGGACTTCCTGGACACAGTCCTGGATGCAGTCAGCATTTGAATTTGAGAAATCATTTTGTATATCAAAATCGGCATAAGTTGTTAGAACAAACCCTGAACATCTTACGAATAACTTCAAATTTGGAAGTGAAGGTGGTACCTTTGACCATTGGATGATTAGTGCAGCTTGGAAGTTGCACGCGTTCTCCCCAGCTGCCTCAGTCGAGTTATGTCACAATTGATATTTTAATACGAATGGCTTCCTTGACTTCAATTCTAGTATATTGTGTTCAACTTTTACACCAGTCCGTTGATTGGTTACAAACATGTTACGGCAAAACAAAACAAAATAGCATACATAACAGTTGATTGCTTAAGTTTGCAAAAGGCATAACAGCAAAGCAAATTTGTTTTATTATTCTCTATTCGTAAAGCAACTTGTTACCAGTACAAACAAGTTTTAAGGTGTACTTTAAGGTTGGCTTCACTATGTATTTTTCTAGTATGTGTAGTTTCGCTGAAGTGTAAAAAGATATTATTTTTGTGTGTTCAAATGGTAGCGAAAGGGATTATCATTTAAATAAAATTTTCAAACTTCAATGAATCACCTTAAATGGTTATCACTTTCGAATATCTTTTCATATAGTACCCAGACCCTACCCTTATTTGAACAACAATCTACTCCGGAAACTTAAAGACCAGCCTTTAAATTAAAGTCCGCTGTCTGCTGAGCTTTTAATGGGTTAAGGGTAATTAAACGTTGATAAAGATTACGTATACATACACACACAAAAAGCAAAGCTTAGCAGAATAACCACCTTTGCCCTTTTTTTTTTGTATTTCTTTTACACATTTTGCGACGTCATCAATGTGCATAAATCACGACTGAACAAACGCACAAAATTACACGGGGCCAGTACAACCCTACGCCCTGGCCGGAAGTTCATTATGGGTGCTCCCTCACAAAAAGCGGAAGCTAAGCGTGCTGGCCGCTCTCTGTCCGTGTGTGTGTGTGTGTTTCTCTGTGTGTGTGTGTGTCGAACGATAGTGGCCGCATGCTTTCACGCTTTTTGAAAGCAGCTGCTAATTTATCAGAGAGACAGCGCGCTTTGGCACCGAGTGGCAAAGTTTCAAGGTAGCTGGCAAATCGATTAGCGCACCAAAAAAAAAAAAATACAAAAAAGAGAACGAAGAAATCAGAGCAACCAAAACGTGCAATGCACATGCAAATATGAGAAAAAATAAAATTGTAGAGACGTCCCTGGCCCGCCTAGGGTTGTCAAGTGGCTGTTGAATCAATGCATCGACTGTCAGACCCATCAACAGCTACCGCAGTGGAAGCCACTCAAAGGATTGCCCATATAAAGTTTATCATGCCTATGAGAGCAGCTGTCAATGGTCGATGAAGGTTGATAATGCTGTCCCTGGCAGCACTCTTCCTCTCTTTCCGCCTCCTACCCCATCTTACCTCATTTTGGGCTAAAAGTTATGGCGGCCATAACTTGGCATAGTTTTCGGTTTACACTCTGTGTGTCCTGAGTAGGCCGCATTTTAATCAGGCCACACATACCATTTCTCGGGGGGAATCTACTTTATGCGAATGTGCCATTACAGGGTTTGACCCAATTTACCAAAATTACAGTTTCAAGTTTCTACTTAGCTAAGCTAAAGTGTTAATCAAATGAAGCAAATAACCATTAAAACTATGGCCTTAAATTTTACATTTCGCAGGCGAATTTCTGCCTGTTATGCGAACACACAAAATTAGATATTTAACATAAAAAACTCTTATGTATTACCTGCCTACTTTTCCACTTGAATTCTGGGAATACATAACAAACGCTATATACATTGCACGTATTCTACTATGATTCATCACATAACTGTGGATTTTCAGTAATCTGCATTAAGTATTTATTCGGTTGTTTATACAAAAAAGCGTGGGATATTCTTAAACCTCAGAATCATGACTATTTGATTACAAAGGCTTACGCCGTATCATTATGTAAGTAAATAAACTAAAAATGGAGCCGTATCGAAACGAAGGTAATAAATTTTCAATTGGTTAATACCGAGAGCTTTAGTACAGCACATGTGAAGTGGTTTACAAAAACAAATACCATTACAAAAGTCAACTTGCTGGGGTCCTTAGTACTTACACCCAAAAAAACTAACAAGAACTTTGTACTCGAATGAAGTACTAACGGCGACATTTACGATAAGTAAGGAAATAATTGATTCAAGTATAAATTTGTCATTTGAAGTACGAATTTATCAATCTCGAAGCTCTTGATTTGTAACTGTTGCAAAATATAATGAGGACATTTTCTATAAATTGTTTTGATCATATTTTAAGGTAGTTAAAAAAGTACAAAGTATTCTTGATTGAATTAAAATTCATCTAAAGCTGAACAACATACATTTTATACATACATTTTTGAGCACATCAAGCAAAATTCGTTCTTGATATGACATAGACTTTAAATCAAAGATGGCCCGAAATATATGTCAGAATTCTACCATCACACCATAACAAAAGTTTAAGGAACAGTTGAGAATTAGAAGAATAGATTCGATTTAAAATAATTTTCAAATATCAATATCGATAATATTCATTATGATTCCATTTTGCAAGCAATACGAGATAATTTGTACTTGAATTAAGAAAGTGCAAAAATTTTGCTGTTTGTACGAAATGTTCTTGGTTCAAAGGGATTATTTCTTATTTCAATAATCCCATATCCAAGTCGCTATCGATTTTATAATGATTGGTACTGGCTTTAAGTACTTCGAAGACAAAACATACCAGAAATTTTATGTAAACAACGGTTTGAATTCTATTCCGATCACTCAATCATTCAGTCGATTTGTTCTGATTGTATGAATAGGGATAATAGTCGTTCTAAGTGGCTAAAAAATAATCTGATGATAATGAAAGTAGGCTGGCAGCGACAGTATGTGCTGAAAAACACACGAGCAGGCGAGTAATCGACACCAGCCATTTTGCTGAGCACTTAGCATCCCAGAGAGCTGCTGAGTTAGTAGTTGAAGCAGCGTTGCTAATAAGAAAAATAGTACGAATGGTGTAATCGCGAAATTTGTTCAATTCTTATATAAATTTTGATTATACAGAAGATTTAATGGATTTCAGATATATTCCCCATTACATTGTCTCCTATCGTCAGAGACTGTTGAAATAAAGGCATCAAACCGGTTGGGAATCAAACACCTAGCAGAAGGTGTTCTTGAGACGGAATCATAACTCATAGCATAGAGATCATTCTGGCCTGAACTCGTTTTGAATTGAAAATTTGTTTCGATCACTGTCTTGGTCAAGCATTTTTTTCTGAAAGAAAAAAACGTCACAGCAGCAGCGGAAGAAAATACCGAAAACCAGCTGAGTACGCACTATTTAACATAGGGAAGGAAAAACTTGCTGACTTTATGTTAATTTCTTGTAGCTGCTCGCTCACAACATTTTATCTATATTTCTATAAATGCATAAACAATTTCACGTTTTGTTTACTGTTTACAAAAATGTTCACAATAAAACTTTGAGCTAGTTTTTATGAGCTTTTATTTGACTTAATTTGATTAAATACAGAATCATAGAGTGATAAATTTGTCTGATACAAAATGCATATGCGATAACCGGTTTAGCCACAGAGACCACAAAACCCAAGATTTGAATGAATCATATGAATGATAACAGCAGCGCACCTGTCAATGATATGCGGCTACAAAGTAAAACCCAAACCCCTTGAGGCGAAATATGAATCATCAGCAAACGCTTGACGTAGGAGCGGACGATTTGTAACTTGTCGAAGGAGTTGAGATGTAAAAACCTTAATAGCTGAGTCACAAAACGGATTTTTTAATTAGAAATCAAAGTGAATTGAAATTAATGTCAGCTTACACACGGAGAGGCAATTAGTGGCCACAAAACACACACACAAAAAAAGAAGAAAGGAATGTCAATAATTAAAAGGCGGCCAAATGTTGTCATTTCAGGACCTAACCCTACCAGAAACGACTTCCTGCCAGGCTACCCAGCACCCACATACACACACACATACAGGCACACACACAAGTACACGAATGAACATTTGCTGGTTGGTCGTGTTCTCGTCTCTTTGGTTTTGGTTTTTAGCATGCAAGTCACACGTCCTTGCCAGCGTCATTGTTAGTGTTGTTGCTGTTTTTGTTGGCATTTTGATTTATCGATTTAAATTTGGTATTTTGTGTTTAAGACGGCTGTGCGTGCTGGCTGTAACAACTAAATTTGTTTTCTCATTTTTTTTGTATTCAGCTTTGCTCAATCATTTTTCAGAAAGCATTTTAAATATCAAAGATGTATGTGTGTATAGGTATATAAGTTTGTATGTTGGCCGCCTGCCGTTTAGGTCGAGGTCTTTACTTTACTTTAGTACTTTTTCAGGGTCTGCTTTCACCCACACACGACGTGGAGAGCTTGAAAACGTCGTTAACAGCCACGTTTGCGTGTGCTTTATACATACACACACACACACACTCCTAGTAGTGTGCGTGTGTGTGTGTGTTTTTGTTGCGCGCTCGCAATTTGGGTCGATGGTAAAATAGAAAAGCCAAAAGCAAGGCAAAAAATAAAAAAAAAACACGAAATTCGAACAAAGGTCGTGGAAGAGAAGACCAGTGCACATTTATATTTCCTTTTTTTTTTTGTGTAGTACAAGTACGAGTATATAAATATATGGCTTATACACACAAATGTATGGTTTGTGCGCGGGTTCTGTCTGCATTACTTTTCCAGCAGTTTTTGTTTTCGCTCTGGTTTCATGTTAATTGCTTATAGCGTCGCTTGTTCCAGCAATCTGCGTTAATTTTAAAGCTTGATTTACAGACTACAAGCTGGCTGAACGTGTGGTTGTAGCCGTTGCAGCTCAACTGCAATTTGCGCCCAAAAGCACACAACAATTTTTACAGCAGTGCTGGCGCCTGTGTGTGTGTGTGTGTGTGACGTGAGCAGCCGCCATATTTCGTTTTACTTTGTGTATGAGGTAAGCGTAGGGTATGGTTGGTTTACAGGAAATGAAATCATATATGTATATGCTTGATTGAATAAAACAGAAAGTCGTAAGGGCACTTGCATGAAAGGACAATATGAAGCGATGAAATTGTTTCAAATTTTGGATGTAGATTGTGAAAAGTGAACGAGTTGTGCCTGGTTATGTGTTTGATAGTCCACTAATTACGTTAAGAGAGGTTGTGCGTATCGCTTTTTATTGGTTGGCGATGCTAGAAGTGACAATACGATACTTTAACCATTACGTATATTATTAGAGCTACATCTGAGGTGATGTCCCTAAGCTACATACGTTCTAAGTAGATGCAAGCTTTCTTTGTTATATGATTAGTTAAAAGGTTGTAGCACACTTCATTTCTGCATTATCCTAAGGAGGCTTAGAAGCTGGAAGATCTGAAAGCGTTGCTTAACGGGAAATCTTGGAGTTGGTAGGAAAAGTTATTACTAGATGAGCTTAAACAGAGAATAAGAAACTTAGCGGACATTTTTTGGTATAGCAAAAAGTGAAAAGTTGACTATCAGCTAAGAAGTGACCACCTTGCTAAGAGCTGGGAAGTTAGTTGTGGTCTAACTTCTAAAAACTCAATAGGATGAATAACACGAAGCAACAAGGTGCAGTTTATAGAAGAGGTAATGCTGATTTTAGATGATTTGCCTATGCTGAACACGTATCCGTCCAATTTTTTTCAGAAATTTGATCTAAAAATTGCTCCGACAGCTAATTTTAAACCATTTTAGACACGTTTTGTGTGGAACCCATAACTTTGTATTAACTTAGTCTAATAATATCGACAAGTTCTCTTTCTTAGCTTTATTTTAAACTATCACAAACATTTCTACGGTTTTTTTGAAGCGAAGACATGTCATTTTAAACACATATTGGACGCTGGAAATGGACTTCTCTACCGTATGTAAATGGTGAAACTTTTTTTTTTTTTTAAATATTCTCAAAAACGAAACATATCAACTCACATCAAGATTTTGGGTTCTCGAAAAAATGTTCTTGAAGTGAGAAAATCCGTTCATGACTAATTTTTGACAACGAATGTGCTCATATTGAGTCCAATGTTGTCGGTTTTTCACCTTTGTGTACCCCTTTCCATATTTTAAAAGACGATAGGAAGGTCTCCTGATGATTGGATCAGCGGCCCAGGAAATATTATAGCGGTTCCAGTGATATCCTGATCGCATTTAAACTTTTTAAGTCGCAAAAAATATCCAAATTGAATAGATAGTTTTAAGTATCAATTTTTTGATATTAAAGTATCAATTTTTCTTATCGTTTAGATAGTTTTTTACTCCGTGGGATGAAAATTCAAGATCCGTTTAATAATAAATGGATATTTTTTATATGCAGAAATAGATAATACAAAAACGGCCATTCCAAATGGATACCTAAATCATCCAAAAGATATTGAGTTGTATCTTTTCTTTTTCTTTGAGTACTTTTACTTTACTTTTACTAATTTCTACTTTTTTTAGATAAGTTTTATCAGCCTTGCAAATGCTTTGCAAATTTGATCGAAAAACTGGTTTCGAATTGCAAAACTTTGCACACCAAATTCGACAATTAAAAACAAGCGGTCTAATTTTGGGTTACCAAATATATTCTATGGTACCCTTACCGTTCATTTCACTACACTTAGGCCCTTCTCCAATGTTTTCCCTCTGTTAGCCAGCCACTTTGGTATGTCCATCAGACAGACAGCAGCATAAACACGGAGCAGGCAGGCTGGCAGCAGCAGCAGCAGCAGCGGCAGACACAGAGACAGAGACAGCTCAGTTGAGTCATTAAAATGAAAAATGGCTCTAGGGGCTATGCACGCCAAAAACAAACCGTGTGCAATGCTGAGTTTAATTGTTGGCCAAAATGTTTGAAAAAAAAAAAGTAGAATAGGTGAAAGAGGAGCGCAGAAGCTTGACTTTGGCCGTGGGTACTGAAAAATGCACGCACACACTCGCATCTGTATTTTACTTTCGGTGTAGCAGTGTGTGTGTTCATTTACTGGCGTTCATGTTGTTGTATAATTTATGTTCCAAATATTACGTATACGCAATTTATGGGCTCTGTGGCAAGTGTGGCTTGTTTCACTTGTGCCACTCTGTACTGAATAATGACTGTTAATTCTTTAATTGTGCAATTTTGAGTTGTTATACGGATATTTGATTGAGTTTACAAGCAGGTGTTTGCAATTTACACATTCATCTGTAAGAATTATGCATTAATACTTAAATATGATGGATATATTTGCACAATTGGAAGATAAACGAAATATCTTTTTAACTTGGAAGGAAAGACAGACGTATATTTATAACTGTGAGTATCTCCACAGAAAGGTCCAATGTGTCCAATAAAATACATAAGAAAAATTTCAACCTTTTAGTGTGACCAGACGAAGTTTGACATTTATCTTAAGCTGTTCAACATCTCCAAATTTGAAAGATTGGAAAATGCTTTGATATTGAATACTTTTAATGCTTTTTGATCTAAATCGAGCAACGTGGTGTACAGCATTTCGTCTTTTGAATGTTTTTCAAGAACTTGTGACAATTTGAAGTGACCCACAAAGGACCTTTAGGCATGACAAAACTATGACATACAAATTTTTTTGACCGTTAGTTCATCTTATCCAAAAACTAAACAATAAAAATCAAATAATACATTTTGCGAATCCGGTTCCTAACAGTACTTATTTTGCCTAACTTAAATGCAGCTCAAAAAGTTAGTGGGGTAATATTAATATATTTTCAGACTATTGTGAGTTCCTTGCAGAGCTCCGTGTATATCGTTCGAAACTAAAAGAACTATATACATCTCAGTGGCGTACGCAGGGTTTTTCCAAGGGGGGCTTAGCAGAAAGTTTCTGAGAATGCTTCTTTCTTAGTGGTGTATTTAAACGCAAACCACACCTGGGGTTTAACCCTCAAATCCAAAACCCTTCCCTCTGCGTACGCCACTGATTTCTCTTAGCACTACAAAAGATTTGGTGCTTTACAGTAGTGAACCACATTCAAAAATATTTCTGATTTAGATTCATATCCCTCCCCCTCTAATTCCCTCCTACTCAAACTCAATTTGTCTTCTTGTAAACGAAAAAAAAATGAAAAAAAAAAACAAAACCAAATCATTTTTCATCATTCATTCGCATAAATCACTCCGCTGCCGCTTCATTTGAATATAAATGTCATTAGTCAGTAGTCCCTTCTCACTTGGTACTTACCATTGATACCATGTTGATTGGCCATATTATCCTCCTCGTCAGCAGCAGCAGAGCCATGAATTGCATTCAAATTCATCTCCTCCTCGTCAAACATTTGCTCTTCGGACTGAAAGGGATATAGCAGTTCGGCCTCATCCTCATTCGATGTTTGTTGCGATGGTTCCACTTGATACGTGGGCGGGACTGGAGCAGCGCCGCCGTCCTGGTTGTTGCTGTAGTGTACGGGCTGGTGTTTGGCTGACTTTGGTTTGGCGGCCTCCACGGCACCAAATCCTTGCAGGCTCAGGCCGAGCATTAATAGAATGCAATAAAACGCAGGCAGGCGGTGGCGGATTGATGAGGCATTGTTGTATAATACTAAGCGTTTGCAAATATTTACACTTTTGACCAAAAGCTGAGATTCGGAAATTGTATGCGGTTGCTGTGGTGTTGCGGCTGGCACTAATTGGCAACATTTTGTGCACGCCGTGGATCGTAGGCGGCCGCGTCGACGACGACTGTTGAAATCTATCGTTTTCACGGCCAACATTTTGGGGATCTGGCTGCTGGATCTAAATGTTGCTGCTGTTGCTAATGTTGCTGTTGCTCCAGTCGTTGTTGCTGTTGTAGCGGTCTCTTCGTCGGCGACGACTTTGTCTGGTTGCTGACATGGTTGTGGCTGTTGTTGTTGTGGCTGTTGCTGCTGTAGTTTGCTGCATGTTGTTGGCTGCAACATTGGACCCGTTGAATGTTGTTGCTGTTGTTGTTGTTGTTGTTGTGTTTGCAAAAACCGTTTGTTGTCGTTGTACGAGTTTGTTCACTTTTGTTTTGTTTTTTTTTTTGTTTTGAGTTGGAATTATTATTTCATTTATCACACAATAATTTATATATTTATACACTATACATAAATAACAATTAACACGAGTATAGAGAGAGTGACAGCATGGGCATTGTTGTTGGTGTTGCTGTTGTCGTCAACGACATTGAATGTCGCAGCATTTTAAAAATTTAATTTTTTTCTTTTGGTTTTTAGTCACGGCTGGGCCTGGCCTGCTCTTACAGTTGCTGTTGTTTGCTGGTTGGCCATTTGTGTTGGAAAATTTTCCCTGAGTAGCTGGCTAGCTAAGGAGCAGGACCACAGCACGTTGCGCACTCGACTGACTTTAGATGAGTAAAAAGCCTTTGGCTAGGCACACTCTGACTTTGTGCAGCACTTGTGCCTGGAAAACAGGAGGACTCATTGCCATAAACTGGAAAATGGCCATCAACGATTTATGGCAGAGGCACACGCAGAGAGACAGAGAGTGAGAGAGAGTTGTTGTTGTTGTAGCCTGCGCTTGCGTTGCTTTTGTTTACATTTTTATAAATTTGTCTCAGACTCTGTTCGAGGCGATAATTGGAACTGAAAAATTAAGAGAGGGCGAGAAAAATGGTAAATAAATTTATTAGTTTAATTTTATTAAAAAGTTTGGAGGCCTTTAATTTATTTCAAGCTAATTTTTGGGTTCAAAGAGCGTCGGAGAGAGAGGGACTGTTCTCTTTCATATTCACTGCTCCCTGTCCATCTCTCTCTCTCTCTATCCCTCTCTTATCCTGCCGCTTATCTGTAACGCTTTCGTTTTCTTCTATGTTTGTTGTTTTAGCTTACGCTTACAATTTTTACTTTCATTTTGGTTTTTTACTATCCCTCGGTACCCACCCTCTCCCTATCTCTTTCTCTCCCTATTTTTGCGGTTATGTTCATTGTTATGCTTTGAGTAGCTCCTGCTAATCTCCTTGCCCCAACATCCCAACACACATACATTTATCTCTCTGTGTGTGTGTGTGTGTGTGTGTGTGTTGTACCTTTTTCTTTGTGTATTTTTAGCCATAGGCCAAAGTTTAGCCAAGAATTCAAACTGTGTGGCATTGTTATTAATTATGTTTTTTCTTGTTCTGTGCTGCCTGTGTCAAATTTTGTAGCAAATTGCGTAACATTTTCAGCTGTGTTAGTGTGTGTGTGTTTTCCTTTGCTTTACATAATTGCATCATAAAATTGATTAAAACTCGCCACGCGGTCATTTGATACCGTTGGTTCTAGTTGGCTAAGATGATTTGTGGTGTAAGTTGGTTGGTTGGTTGTAATTAATTTACACTCTTTATTATGGTTGGGAAAATTACACAAAATTGCATATTTCTTTTACTCTAATGTGTATACTTTCAAAACTTATAACAAAAACCCAAAAATTCCAAGAAATTATACGCAAGTTAAATAGAAGAAGCCACCACAGTCAACCCTCAAAGGAGAGTAATCAAATGTTAAAGCACCCACAAATTGATTTATATTTTACTATTGACTTTTTAAGGAAATGCCTATGTAAGCCAAAATATTATATACTTTGGTAATCTAATTCGTGAAGAAAAGAGTTAGTGTTAAGTTAATGTTAGTCGGGACGAAATCACTGAAGAGAGAGTCCCATCTCCTCGTTACTCGTTGCAAATTGCAGTCTTTGCTTATCCTTGGTCTAATAGTCAGCGAATTTTACTACAAAGATAATAAAAACTTTTGTTAAAGCTTACCAAATTTGGGCTTAAGATAGCGACATGTTTTCAGTTAATTATCATTTTTGTTTTTTGGATAAAACTTTTGGAGTCTATTATCTGCAAATTCTTTCATTTTACGGTACCACATTTTTGCAGATTCTATGAAAGTTGACTCGAAGTTGCATTTGGCTAATGCAGTTGCCAAAAAAAAGTTGCACACATTTTTTAATTTGACGGAAAGAGGTTTTTTGTTTGCTTTGTTTTATACTGGCTTCAGCTTAATGGGTTTTAATCATACATAAGTTCTTTGCATACAAGATAAAGCAGTGTATTTTATTTTCATAACAATTTTAAAGCTGCGGTAGTGCTCAACCAGGTCTAGAATAGACAAATTAAAACTTTGATATCGTTTTTCTCAAACATGGCAAACAGAACCCCAGATTTGGCAAGGTGAGAAAAAACCCATTCGAACGTCTCAGTCTCAAGGCTAAACAGTTATGTTCCTCGCTTATTTTAGCCATTGATTTCAGATTTGAACTTATGGTACCAAGCATAGTACTGAAATCATTCACAAATTGTAGCAACTCTTACTTCTCAGTACCAAAACTTAGCAAGGATAGTAAATAGTTAGATGGTGAAGGCCCTTTACAAAACGGAAATAAACCTTACGTCTTGGGTATTGGATATTGATAATGATACAGTGCATTTCGCCATGGGACTCTTTAAATTATGCTGGTTTATTTAGTTCATTGTGTATTTATTCCGTCAAACTGGATGCATCTTTACTAAGAAATTTCTTCATAAGGATTTCAGATCTTTGTCGCTTATCTCACATACAATTGCAGTAATAATTTAACTTTTCAGGCACTCAATTTAGTTAATTTGTTAATAAACAGAGGGCGTCGAGTTAAGTTAAATATATAACAACAATAAAAGGAGAACACTATCATACTAACTAGTTTTTGCACCTTTTAACAAGGCTACAAACCAATGAAATTCTAGAGTAGGTTCGACCCGGGGCCCCACAGGGGTTCGGATCCGTTGGAAAGTCTAGGGGCCTGTTCTAAATTTTTGTTTCGACGCTTGGACATGTTTTTGTGGCAAGAAGTGTCTACCTTAAGAAGCTATTAACCACTTCTTTTAATAACCGAACAGACCTGCAGATGTGCTATAGCGCGTGGTAACGATCTCGTTTTGGGACATCTAATTAAAAAGTTTCTTCCCTGAATAATAACCAGCTGTTGGCTCCAGCTGTCAAAAAGCTTCTCCAACTTTTCCGTTTGGAATGTCCTGATGTCCCTTTCCCTTGTGCTAAAAATGGAAGCACACAAGCCATGAATAAAGTCAATTATATATTATATAAAAGTGTTGTTGAAAATTCTCTATAAAATTCTATGCAAATAAATAGCCGACTTGACTGTTTTTGCATTGCATACCTTTGGGCATATCTTCGCTTATAAAAATATTAAAATGGTTTGGGTTAGTTTAGTTTAGTTTTTGAAGCTGGCAAATATAACTTTACAATAATATCAAGGAAAGTTACAGCCCAAAAAAATGTGTGGGCAACTTAAAGCTTACCTTACTCAAAATGTGGACATGGTTAACCAAAATATATCGAAATATATAAGTACTAATACGGACTCTTAATAAGAAACTTGCATTATTAAAGAGCTGTAGTATGAGGCGTGGTCCAATATTTGGATTTTTTCAATTTTCCCTTTCTAATTTCAGAATACAACAACGATTAATTACACTAGGCAACAAGATCCAGTATATTAAGGTCTTAGTAATGATTTCAGACGATTTTTGTGTGCACTCTATTTGGTGCGGCTTTTGTGCTAAAATGGATATTGGGACTTTGTTTTTCAATCAGAAACGGTATCGCGATTTAATAACCATTTTAATGATGCCAATTGTTGGTCGACAGCGAATGTTGCACTACTGGTTTTAACAGGATGGTGCTCCACCGCACTACAATTCAGTTTTTTAAGGTCATTGCTCCCTGACCGATTGATGAATCGTAGAATTGGCTAACTAAAAAGGTAGCTATGAAGAAGGTTGAAGTTTGTGCTATAGGCTTTGTCCAGACCCGTGCATATTTTTTTTGTTTTCCACCTGGTCTATAAGTTGTGTAAACAAATTTTAGTAAATAAAGGCACGACTGGGAATTGTAGAGAAACAATTTCTCAAAAGAAAAGCAAGTGATTAGTTGCAGTATCTAAAGATTCCATAACTAAGTGTGATGCAGTTTTTAAAGTATAATGTGTTTATACAAAACAACATTTATAAATTTTAACTGTTGTAAATTTTCTCTTGGACTTTTTCTTGACTCATATATTATTGTATAATTACAGTTCCAATTTTTAATTATTTTTAAATTGAACATTTCATGTAATTGGATTTTGGTTAAGCGAACTTTGTTGAATTATACACGTTTTATGTTTTTGGAAAGCTTTTAAAATTTGCTTTTGGTTTTAGGCCATGGATTTATATAATTTCGTTGGACGCACCAAACCAGGCGCCCAAAAGTATGCCAAGTAATTTTACTGCAGACCAACCGTTACCATAAGTGCTAATTCTTATATCATTTTGCTAGACAGTCTTTAAAACGGGGCGGTGCCACTTTAACAACTCGTTAGCCTGTTTGCCTCCTTCTCCCGCCCCTTGACTTATCCGTGACTGTTAAATTTGCTTCTTAACTAGCCCAAAAAAACGAACAGAAAGAACAAAACTTTTGCACAAGAAAAACGAATGCAACATTTTGACCCCTTTATGAAAGGGCCTTAAGCACGAGAATACACATATACTCACACACACACGCACACACACAAAGCCATTAACATTTTTGCACTCACACAGAGACTCACAGAGACGACCGAAAAACGTTTTGCCTGCTCCACCACCCCCTGCCGCCCTTAGACTTTTTATAGCTTGATTATATAAAAATTGGCAGTGCCTGGCAAATTTTCTGGAAATGTTTAGATTGTATTTTATAACCAAATCAGGTCTTCATTTCATCTAAGAATTTGTTTGATTTAAATTTTTGATTTTTTTTCATTGTGATTTATCAAATTCAATTTCATATCAAGCACACGATTAAAAGTTTCTGCACACACACAGATATATTTTTGCGGAGCTGTTTTTTTTTTGTGGATTTTTTTATTTTTTGAACACACCGTCCGCTTGTGGGTCCTGCGAGGATGTTGTCAGCGCAGCGCACGAAAACGTTTTGGGGCCTGCCAAGCAAACCATTACGAGTCCTGGGGCCAGCAGACGAAGCCGCAATGGAAAGAGCCGAGAGCTGGCAGCCGAGTGACAGGCGGGCTTCCAGTTTGGTCAACTGAGGTGCAAGTTACCTGGCACGGAGCCATCTCTGAGCCAAGGTACTTCTTTTAAATGGTTTCAAACATATAATTAATAAATTTATGCTGCATTTTTGGGCATATTTTAACATTTGGCCAAGCAGCAGCAGCTCTCCCTTTTAAACTTACAGAGAGAGAGCAGATTTGAGCTCCAGTTTCCAGTTTATGGCATACTTTTAGGGGCCGTTGAGAGAACGCGCAGCTGTTTATGTTACTCTCAGGTAGTCCTTTCAGTCACAAACAAACGGCAAAGCCAAGTAGAGGGAAAAAAACTTTGTGCACACTCACACACACACACACTTTCCACGCACAATTGTATTTTGATTATGCCCGGTTTGGTACGCCGCATAGCTCAGATATTTCTACGCACAACAATGCGACGACTTCGGCGTTGTCCCCAACTTCCCATTGATATATACCCCACACTCCACTCGTCGCAGTTTGCCATATCAAATATTTATAGAAACAAGAAAGCGAGAAAAATGTTTAACAAAAGGTTTAGGGAGAGGGGATGAAGGAGGCCTTGAATACCCTCCAATATCATGACCAGGAATTTTACGCTGAGTGATTTTATCGACAACAAAAATGGTCATTAATTGAATGTCGAAATATTATGCTCATTTACTAGTCATGCCAGGACCAAACAGTCGGTGAAATAGGCCAAAAATACCGATCAATTTCCAACTGATTTTCTTTTCAGCTATGCTTTGTTCTGAACGGTTCTGTTATCTCATACAATTCTAGGCTGTTTTTTGCACAATACTTTGATTAATTAATAAATATTTTTTCCTAACACATATAAATTCACATAAAAACCTTGAAAAGTCACTTACTAAGATACGAAGAATATGGCCTTGTTAAATTAAGTATTACTTTTAAACTTGACACAATTATATATATAAAATATATATAATATTGCAAAAGATAAAGGCAAGTTCTGAAATTAAAGCTAATTCTCTGCTTTTAAGCAACCACCACCGACAAACTGCTGATACGAACTAGAAAAACAAAGCGCGAGATGTTTATATTATGCCGAGAGAGAGCACAAAACTTACAGTTTGTTATCAATATAAGTTTTATAACTTGTACAAATTTTGCTCTTCCTAATCAATAATAAACATTTAAGTATAATCATTTTGATAGCTTATTATTATTCGGATTTGACTTGGTAAGTGGCTTGCTTTTCAAGGCATCCTCCTTTCACAGCTTTCTGACAGACAGAAATTTCAGTGAAGACAACAAAAAATCCAACAAGTAAAATATTTATTTCCAAAAGTTCAGTGATAAAACAAAGATTAATCAATTATCTCTCCTCCAGCCGCAAATGTAAGCCATTTTCTGATTTAAGAGTTAAAACAGCAGACAAAATGGGATCATATTTATGGCGTTTAGATTCTCGTTTTAGTTTCTCTTCAGAAGGCAAGCCCAGATAGGTATTCAAGTAACCATCGGTGGAGACAAGCTCATCCACAGCGGGCAGAATCTTAAAAGAGCGTACCACTTTGGAGATCACAGTCTTCAACTCCAGTAGAGCAAATTTTTGTCCTATACAATTACGTGGACCTGCGCTAAAGGGCACATACTCAAAAGGACCCGGTTTCTGCTCCTCAAAACGTTCGGGACGGAAACGATGAGGATCTTGGAAAATACGATCATTGTAGCCCATTAAAACTATTCCCACATTTAGGGTGATACCCTTGGGAATCCGAATGCCATCTTGAAAGGAAAAGTAAGGGCTTGTTACAATTTTCTTTGATAATTTGGGCCAGACTTACCTATAATGTAATCTTTTTCAGTAAAATGTCCTATGACTGGTACACTGGGATACACGCGTTGGGCTTCTTTGATGAACAAATCCAAATACTTCATTTGTGCAATTTCCTGAAAGCTGGCATCTCGCTGCAAGTCACTACCCATGACCTGACTTTGTTCTTCGTATAGTTTTTGCTGCACATCCTGATGTCTGGAGAGTAAATAAATGCCAAAGGCTACACCTGAAGTGGTGGTATCATGTCCTTCAAACATAAAAGTGGATACTTCTTCATAGATCTCTTGCATATTGAGAGGCCGTCCATCTATGCTGGAAGACAGCAGAGTATCCAGAAATGCCAACTTCTTGCGCGAGGAAGACAACTCAACGTTGCTGGCAGTGACATTAGAATCCTTTTTAAGTGCCTCACTACGTTTCTCTATGATGTCATAGGTGAAATCTTTCAGAGTCTTCAAAGTCTTTTCAAATGCCTTATATTCAGGTAAAAGGCAATACACCGCCTCGATACGTTTCAAAGGATGAAAAATGCGCATATTAATGGTATAGCACATGCTGTTAAGTAAAATACAAATTAGAAAAGTCACCAAATGTTACCCCACATAGCTTACTCCTTAAAGGCTTGCACTATTTCAGAATCATGGTGTTCCATGGCATTAATGGTCACTCCCATGGCCGTTTCACAAATGACATCCAAAGTCAGATAGTGCGATTGCTCTTGAAAATCAAAAATGGATCCACCAGCCGCCACTCTCCTCAAGTGATGTATAAATTTCGTGGAGTTCTCATTCATTACCTCGTGAAAGTCTTGTAGGATATTAAAATGAAAAGAGGGCGTGATCATTTTACGATGCTTGTGCCATTTAGGGCCATGGCTTGTAAGCAAGCCCAAACCCAACCACGGATGCACCATTTGATAAATTATAGATTTCTGTATCAACGTTTGGCTGTTGAGTATAAACTGAAACACACAGAGATTTATGTTGATTAAAACTTAAAGCATGTTTTGTATGACCTACCTCCAAGTACTTGGGATTGGTAACCATTATGGAGGGATTGTAAGCAATCCAGGTAAGAAAGTTGTCCTTGTCATGATCAAGCCACCATTTAAATGTTGTTTCCAATATCTCTGGGTGGTAAGTGATAAATCATTTAGCTCTAACTAACAGTTATGTAAATTACCTGCTGGATTCTTTCCAATGCGATAGGCATTACCCAGCACTGGCACAGTGGGTGGACCATTAAAATTTCTTAACAAAATTCTACGACGTAGCACACTTAGTTCCATATAAATCAGCAAGAGCAAAGGTAATGCCAACAAACCAAACACCAGAAACCACATTTTTATTAAAGACGCACGACGGCTACGGACTGCTCACATTTAAAATCAAATCATGAATGAACCCGGCATCTCATACTTACTGCAAGACACTCCGCTTACTTTAATGCCGACTCATCGTTACAAGTCTACATATACCTATGCATAGTGAAGATAATGCGCTCAAATCTTGCTTATTGTGGGCAATGGTCCAAAGTACAAGATGAAATGATCTGAGATACATATCCAGCACAACTGATAAACCCGTTTACTATTGATATAAGAAAAGAAGATAAACAGGTTAAAACAGTTGGTTGATTCTTTCATCTCAAATGGAATGCAGAGCATACTTTTAGAATTTAATCAAAAATTGTACGAATCTTTAGCGAGTGATCCTAAAACTATGCTATGCAGTGACTGTGGGGATCTCATTCTTCTCATACTTTTCGATTTCAGGGCTAACTTATTATTGGAATTACGAAATGGTACCGATATACCAACAAACCAATTTCAAACAATACAGTCTCAAACTGTCAAAACAGGCACACTTTACATTCTGCTTTGAGGCAACTTTCGGAGGAGACAGCCTTTAGGAATCGGCGTAAATTGGCTATTAGTTACTTCAAATTCCAATCAAATTAATTCATTTCGTCTAAGATACGGTTCGGTATCCCAGCGCTTACAACATTACGCTGCATTGGTCTGCTTCTTTCTTTATTCTTCCTTCCCAAACTTGAGCTGGAGGTCTGAGGGATTGTCCGGTACGACCTAGGGATATCAAAGTATCGAATGTTCAATCTCAGAATGCACAATATATTGACGAGTGTAGGGTTTCAATAAACTGTATACTTATCGTGTATAAACGTAGTTAGAGACAAATACAATCTGGGTTTGGTCTACCCAGATGCTACTTGCAAAAATTTGTAACTCTCTAAGATTGAGGCGTTCACATGACAGAGAATCCGCTGTTAATGCTGATAAAGAATATATAAACACTTAAAAAGGTCGGAAAGGTTTGCTTCTCCTTGCTACATGAATTTGCGCAGCTTCCTGTTCCCCCTTTACACATTTTTATTAGGTAAAAAACTCTCTCCATGTCTGCAAGGCCATAACTGTCTCTTCATTTTTGCGCGCTAGCTGCTTTGAAATTCCCAAACAGTTATGGTACCGCAGGCTTGGAAAGACTTCTGCAGGACTGACAGTCGGCATGCACAGATCGCTGATGAGGGATCTTTTAAAGATCCCTTGACATTTATCTTCCGCCTTTCCCCCTAGGTAAGCAAAATGAGTACCTTTCCCATTACTGTTTACATATAGGTATGTAGCTTTTATTCTTATATATGTGCATTTAAAATTAATTTACAACAAATTCTCATACTCTCTCTCCTTCAGCCGCAAATGCAACCCATTTTCTGATTTCAATGTCAACACAGCCGACAAAATAGGATCATATTTATGACGACTAGCTTCACACTTAAGTTTCTCTGCCGGCGACAATCCCAAATACGTATTCAAGTAACCATCCTTCGAAACAAGTTCATCCACAGCCGGTAAAATCTCAAAAGTTCGTACCACTTTTGAAATCACAGTCTTAAGCTCAAGTAAAGCAAATTTTTGACCAATACAATTTCGTGGCCCCGCACTAAAGGGCACATACTCAAAGGGACCAGGTTTCTCCACCTCAAATCGTTCGGGTCGGAAACGATGTGGATCCTTGAACACGCGGTCATTATAGCCCAAAAGAACCAGGGCCAGATTCACAGTGGTGCCCTTGGGAATCAGAGTGTCATCTTGAAAATAATTAAGTGAGATTTAGCAAAGCAATTCTTAGATCGGATCTTAGTACATTCCTTCTTACTTATCATATAGTCTTTATCCGCATAACGTCCGATCAAAGGTACACTGGGATAGCAACGTTGGGCTTCTTTAATAAACAAATCCAAATACTTCATTTGTGCGATTTCCTGGAAATTGGCATCGCGATGCATTTCACTACCCATGACCTCACACTGTTCTGCAAACAGCTTTTGTTGCACATCCTGATGTCGGGAAAGCAGATACACTGAGAAGGCTACACCCGAAGTGGTGGTATCATGACCTTCAAACATAAAAGTGGAAACTTCTTCATAAATCTCCTGCATGGTCAGAGGACGTCCGTCTATATTGGAAGACAGCAGAGTATCCAAAAAAGCCATCTTCTTGCGACTAGAGGGAAAGTCCTCAGAATTGATGTTGGTACTGGACTCCAGGCGTCGGGCCTCAATACGTTTCTCTATGATATCATAGGTGAAGTCTTTAAGAGTTTTCAGGGTTTTTTTATATTCAGCATATTCGGGTAAGAGGCTATAGAAAGCATGTGAGCGCTTGAAGGGATGAAAGGCACGCATATTGATGGTATAGCACATGCTATAAAGTAAAAATAAAGTAAGTATATTTCCATACGAAAACAAAGACAACTTACTCCTTGAACGCCTGCACTATGTGCGAATCGCGTAGCTCCATGGCATTTATGGACACTCCCATGGCCGTTTCACATATAACATCCAAGGTTAGATAATGCGATTGCTCTTGAAAATCTAAAATCTGGTCACCAGCAGCAACCTTCTTCAATTGCTTCATAAATCTAGTCGAATTCTCATTCATCACCTCGTGAAAGTCTTGCAGTATATTGAAATGAAATGAGGGAGTGATCATTTTGCGATGCTTATGCCATTTACTGCCGTGACTGGTGAGCAGACCAAAGCCCAACCAAGGATGCAGTAACTCATAGATGGTGGATTTTTGTATTAATGATTGGCTACTAAAAATTACCTGAAAATAGTTTAATGAAATTAGTATTAAGTGTGAAAATGTGATTAGAGAGCTTACCTCCAAATCTTTGGGGTTGGTGACCAGTAAATGGGCAGTATAGCCTATCCAAAACACAAAGTTATCCTTGTCATAGTCACACCACCAGTCAAAGAAACGCTCAAGAATTTCTGTTAAGAATTAATTACAATATTGTTTGAGTAAACTTAAAATAGAAGCAAAAAGATATATCCAACTAAATTTTGCAGCTACAAATACAAATTTTATTGACTGTATTAATTTGAATATGAACTACAAAATTTAGTCTTAAGTTTTATTATGTTGACTTAATTTATAAGATTTAAATCTTGTGTCATTGGGATATTAAATAAATAAACCAAACTAATACTACGTTTATACACACAAAGTATATCATGCTTAATGCCCTCTAAAGTATGCTACGTTATATGAAAATACGAAATATTTTTATATGGCTATATAAGAACTCAACATTTTGTTGTGTAATCACAACAATCTGGGTGAGCTTGCAGTGCGTTTATCTATAACGCGGCCATAACTAACTAGAAAGAGCTTCGATCTAAAAGATAATTACTTGGGGAAATAAAGTTTGCATACTTTAAAGGGCATTCATCACGAATAATTTGGAGTGTATAAACAAAGTATAAGACTTAAAATTTGAAGCCTGATTCAGTCACATACTTATTGCCACTGGATGGGCAAGACCTAACTCCAGGATCAGATCGGCTTTAAAATAGTAGTTTTGTTTCTTTACCTACTTTAAGTGTAAGTAACCGTGTGTCCACCATAACTCACATTTCACAAGCCCCTTTTTTCCAATCATTTCACGTTATAAATCAAGAATTAGTCCAATCTGCTGTATTATTGCTATCAGCTACATCTAGACTCTACTCCAGACTCTTAATTGGGGGCAATGCTATTTAGAAAAATTCCCACACACACACAAACACATAGAATAGAATATAATTATTACTCACCAGCTGGATTATTGCCTATGCGATGCGCATTTCCAAACACTGGCACTGGCTGTGGACCATTTAATCCCTTAAGTATTCGTTTTTGACGAAGCACACTTAGCTCAAAATATATCACGACCAGTAACGGTAGGATTACAAACACAAATAGCACTATAAACATTTTGATTTTAAGCTAATGACTGCGCACACCTGACTGAGAGTTGAAAATGCAGCGCGCAGCTTGTTTAAATAGGAAAATGGGCACAGAGCCGCTTAATCTATGGCTAATTAATATATTATTTAGTAATACCCTATTCTCTATAGATGTTTGTTGTGAGTCAAGGCTTTGGTAACTCATTATAAGTGAACCAAATCTTTACATAATTCAACAGAAACCAAAGATTAGGACTTTGTTAAACTTTAGGAAATTTAAGTGTTATGCAGTCAAACTTTTCTTTTACGAACCTCTGTACAATGCAGTTATCTTTATGGCGAATTAATTTCCAGAACACTGCAATTTTGTACAATATTCTAACAATTTTAGGAATATTATGAATTTTCCATATTATGAAGTCTATTTTTGTTCCCTTGAGATTCGATATATAGAACTTCGACTGTATTACCCGTTTAGGATAAGGTTGTTTCGATCTATACTATTCTTAAAAGTTTCAAATTTAAGGCTTTAGTTCGATTGATTTTAATAAAAGTAAGTCGAAAAATATAAAAATGTGAGATTTCTTAATCACTTGTAAAGCTTAACTAAAAGATACACCGATCCGATCCATAAGCTTACTTTAAAAGGTGAAATTATTGTTAAAAATTGGTAAGGCTATTTAAAAGAGTAGCATCTCATCGGCTTAATAAAACTTAATATTAAGTGTTATTTTTGTTTCTTATTTTTTGTTTTTTGTTTTGAAAAAATCGTGACTGTCTGACTGAAAATTCCTGAACTTTGTACCAGTATTCCTATTTGTGTAGACAAACTTTGATGCCAGACAACACAAGCTCTTACGTCCAACCTGTATTTGTGTTCTTATCAGTATCAACAAGGAGGCTCGGCAGCTAAAATTCTATGAACCCTTCTGAGTAATGGCCTATGGACCCGAATGGAAAAAACTAATTTGAATAAGTAAATGAAAATCATGTTTTCACAGAAAAAACAGTTGTTTATACTTTTGTATAATAACATAAATCGTTATGAAATGTACCAAAAATTATTTGGCACCTGCTAACAGTTTATTTATATTACTACAACGTTTTAATCGGAAGGTCAAGGACCAATATAAATCAAAACAAGAGCGTAATTTAAAGTCGGCCCTGCACAACTTCGATATACTCATTACTTAGGGGAATTTATGTTTAAAAACCTTCCATTATGTTAATTAACACAGTATTAACATTAATGAAAACCATTATGTTAGCTGTTCTGAAATGTATGCAACGTTTTTTATAAACATTTCAAACATGCTATTTATTATTCGATCTTTATGAAAATTTGAGAGATTATAGATAAACTAGATGAGTTCGACAGTTCACAATTTTGTATGTCTTATTCAGGGGCAGGAGGAGAAAACAAACTTGATCAGCGTGCAGATAAGAGAAGTCACCTAAGACTTGGTTGGTTCTAGTCTTTGAGATCTAGGTGTTCAAATAGACAGACGGATGGACAGAATAGAGAACAAACGAATATATACCTTATGGGGTCGAAGATGTTTCCCTCTGTCTGTTACATACATTTGCACGACTTTACCATACCCTTTTTACTCAAGGTGTAAGGGGTATAAAAACTGATGACTGCAGATACCGCCAATACTTTGTAGCACAGTGTACTCTTAGCATAGCTCACTTCTTAGCTCATTTGGAATTGCTTAATTTAAGTACATAATTCCACCAATATTGCTTAAATAAAACTCGCATTTACCTTATCACCAAGGTCATTTGATTCCTCCAGCACGTTCTCGCCTCTGCTTTCAATAGGCATTTATATCATTTATTTTCTGCACAGTCGCATAATAAAAATGCCAAAATATATCATTTGTAATTATAATTTGTGTGCGAGGCGAGGACATGTGACCTTCTGGAAATCTGCCTGCACTTGTCAGGCAAATGATAAAGATATTAATGCCCCCTCTCAGAGCGCAGCCAAAACAAATGGCTCAAGTCAACGGTTTGGCAGTACAACAAAAGAGTTATACAACAATGAGCGAGACCGCATGGAGAGGCCCCCTCCTCCTCGACAAATCAGATGGGGCTGCTGCTTAATAAAGCATATAATATGAGTATTAATCAAATGTGGAGCATTGACTTTTCATTTGCTGGAACAAAAAAAAACCAAAAACCTACAATAAATCACAAATAGAAAGAAAAGTTTTGCTCGCTGTGAAGGGATTATACGCCATTTGTGTGTTGCTTGTAATTCGCTTGACAACTCAATGCTGCTTAATGCCCAAACTTATAACTGGTGAACAATTTTAATGAATGACGTCGTCTTCGTCATCATCATCATCATCATGCTCATCATCATCATCAGCTGCTGGCAAGGACGTCTCCCTATGCAAGGACACTTCAACGACAAGCTAGAGGGTTAAGCAATTTCAATGAACTTTGATAAATCGCTGTGTGGTGGTGGTGGCAAGGCAAAGTCGAAATACAGTTCGGGTTGCCGCTTGGTTGAACTTCCTATTCCCATTTTGCTAACATTTTATTTTTAGATTTTGGGCTGCCGTTTCGGCCACATTTCCGTACAATGTTCAGTGATTATGTAAATTGATGTTCTCATTTTTGGCCATTACAGCAGTTTCCCATGATTAGTAATTATTTTTAGCAATCGATTGGATTCTATTAAAGGAATATCAATTTGTGATCAAATTATTCTTAGTTTTTGGGGGAGATTTTGCCAAAGACTTGGATTTGAGAACACTGGTGTTGTTCGTAACCAAACTATTAAATAAACTCATTAAATAAAATCATGATAATTTTTGTTCTCTTTGGGCAGCGACTAAAGCCGAGTAGAGCCAACCAAGCTATGAGAACATTCAAAGTGTTCTATCTTCAGTAGACTACGCTGTCAACTGCAGGCCAGCAGTCATATCGAAATTGCTCTAATTCTGAGTAAACACAAAAATCATAATATGAGATGAATGCAATATGGTGCATCAATGCGCAAAGGAAGCATTTGACCGAAGAGAGATGCGTTTTAACAAAAGGTTGTCTCGGTAGTCATCATGTTTCCAAATCTAAATCCAACAAAGCAATGAGAAAACTGACGATCAGTGTGATTCGTGTGATGCGAAACAAAGCAAAATTCGAGGGTTATAAGTTTCCATTTCGAGGATTCCGATGATCCAGGCCTTTCCTTAAGTTTCAATTCCGAACGTTACGAATTACAAATTACAAGACCAATCCTTGAGTGTTTGTGGTGTGAATTAAGACAAATCATGTTATTCTCATGGTTAATTTGAAGTGGCATGTTCAGGTGTGGGCATGCCAACTGCTTTATTCTTTCGTGTGATTTACTTTGTTTATACGCACCAAATTATTCGTGATTAATACCCTTCAAAGTATGCAAGTTTTATTTCCTTAAGTTATTATGTATTAAAACGAAGCCAATGCAAGTCTGTCATAGATTTTCGACACTGCATAATCACTCAGATTGTGGGGTATTCAACAAAATGTTGAATTAAGTTAAATATAACATATACACTTGACCAAAGGTATGATTTTCATATAACACAGCAACTTTAAAGGGCATTAAGCATGATATATTTTGTGAGTATATACGTAGTAACTGTTAGCAATACGAAAAGCAACGTATATCACATCTGCGGCGTAGTCAAGGGCGAGTTTTGGGGGTTTTGGCTTCTTATGAAACCGTAACCCCGTTAGCTGATTACGGTTAAGACCAACTAAACTATTATAACTCAAGCTTCGAACAGTATTAGTCTTTAAGCTAGCCCTAATTTTTCTACTTAAAAAAGTAATCAAAATCCATTTCCCCAAAACCACAAAATTCTACCAAGCTTCCACACTTAAAACCAAAACAATTTAAGCCAAATTATGTCCAAGATTCTGAACAACCTACAAAACTCTCAAGTCACAGCGCACAGTAACTGCATTTTGTTGTTAAAATGAAATTAAAAATAAACGAAAACCTCAGGAAAGCCTTAGAAAAAGTAAACATTGCGCATACGCCACGTTGTGCGCACGCAATGCTGCATAAAATGTTTAGTACGTTTCAAGGTACACACACGCAGACAGTGAGACCGAGACCGAGACGGAGACGGAGAAGAAAACCGCGTTTACTGGCCACTTAGAAGAAAACTCCCATGTGCGGCCCCCCAAGGGATCACAGCAAAACGAAAAACGGAAAGCGGAAAACTATGCAAAAGGCTAAAAACACAAACACTGAGGCCAAAAACCCCCTACCCCTTTTCTCCCCCGCACTAAACACATAAAAAGCTATATAGAATGTTGCAATCAGTTAATTTAAGTGCAGGCCAAGCCAGAAACAACAACAACGAAAAAGAAAAATGGAAATTTCAATGTGCATATATAAACAAACACGCACCGAACCAAAAGAAACAGAATGAGAAAAAGAGAGAGCAAGAGAGGAACAAAAACTTGGGTAGCTTTGCCGCAGGCACACACACACACACACATACAGAGGTACAAGTGGCTACTAATGCAAATAATTTACAAGTAGCAAAATGTGGGCGTAGGGCGTACCATGACAGCAGGAGCAACGTCAGCACAGGCAGACAACGAGGCGAAATGTCGACAACACAAAAAAAAAAATACAAAATACAAAAATAAAAGAAAAGAAACCCAAAGACAGAGAGAGAAGGGAACAAGTAAAAGGACATTATGCGTCTTTTCACATTTGAGAAAAGGACAAATTTGTAAGGACAACTGTAAACGAAGGAAGCCGTAACAAACACACACAAACATTGTTGTGCATATACCCACACACATAATACCCATGTAAATATGTATGCGAATCTGGAGAACATTTTGAGGTCTCTCTGCTCGCTGCCTTTTTTTTGATGATGTCGAGTAAAAATCAATGCGCTTTATTTGGCGGTCAAACTGCAATAGATGGAATAAATACGACTCAAGATGAGAGAGTGATCTTCTTTCCCTCCCTGCCCTTGCTACAATTTATTTATTTATTATTTGTGGCATTTAATATTCAATTTGCACTTTTAACACATAAATTTACAATGTGCCTAAAAGTATGCAATGAAATATTGAAATTGTACACAAACTGAATGCAAGTGAATGTTTTCAAACTAAAAGCGCATTTATTGGGTTATCATAATTCCTGTACGCATTTCATTTCATAAAAACTCCACTGACTTTTGGTCCATGGCCATAAATTTATAAATATGCCCGCTGGTTGGAGAATAAACAAAAACAGAAACAAATCGGGGTGAAAAAATACCGCGAAAAAAGCTTTAATTTTGGCTGACTGAGTTTTTACAATTTTCGCGGCAAGCGGACGATGATGGCTGCTTCGGTGGCGTCGGCGTTGGCGCGTGGAGGTAATTGAAGTGACGTTTATGAATGTCATCCGTCAAGCACTCAAGGACATTTACATACAAACACGCACACACTCAAACACACACAGGCACACACACATAGAGAGAGAGAGGGGCGATTTGGTGGCTTGACAGATGCGCGCTTACACAGATTTTTTTGTGTTTGTAGTAGAGTCTCACAAACACGCACGCACAGCATATAAGACACATGACGCATACGCCGCGTGGTCCGCTACGGAGGATGTCTGTAAATGTGTGAGTGTGTGCGGGTGTGTGAAACAATTTAAAAATAAATACAAGAAACTAGCGCAGAACGTGGCGGCGTCTATGTCGGTCGACCGAATGGAGCTACGAGGGCCGAGTGATAGATTGAACGGAGCGTGCCATTTGAAGTCCTGTCATGGGATGCATCATCAGCAACTTGGCTACAAATGTTTACCTATCTAAATTGGCAAAAAGGTTTCAATTCCATTCTTCATATATCATTGTCTTGTTTTGTGTCGATGAAACGTTAAGAGCTGCCAATTGACAGCTATTTAGCTGATATTTTTTTTGCATGGAAATTTAAGCTGTTTTCTTTTACATATTGTACTTAAGTTTAAGCATTTTTTTACAAACAAATATATTGTGAATTTTTGTGCATATTTTACCTTTGCAAATTACTGGGGCCCTAAATTGGTTTTCATTCTGTAAATATGTCTAGACTTATCTGGAAAAAGTAAACTCGATCCTATTTTGAAGCAAATAGCACCAGGCCTATTTCATTATATACATATACCTATAGGTATCTTTAAGGAAAAGCCAAAATTTTCTTTGCTGAAATCTCTATTTGGCCTTAGAAATAAATTTTAAAAACAAAAAACCGTCTTTAGAGAATCAAGACTTAAGCTATTTGACTTCATTAAATAATTATTTAAGTCATCCTGGAAACGAATGCAAAATTTGTTGTATTTTATTGAAGAAAAGAGTCAGCACATCATGTAGTTACTTTGGCTTACTTGGATGAAAATCTATTTGAAAATATTTAAAATTCCGCTGTCTACTTATTTGTTTGAATAATATGTTTTTCGCATAAATAATACAAAGAGTTTGAATGAAATTTTGTACACTGATAGTTGATAGCTGAAAATATAAAGTAAATTACTTAACTATCCCAAAATTAAGGCCAACTTTACCTTTCCAAAGGTATTATACTTTGCACTGAAGCTTGTAAAGCATACAAATATTCATTTCCGATACAAATTAGCTCTTGTGTGGTTAGTTTTAGGAATTTGCCTTTTATGAAAGCTGGTGAACAACCTATTTATAAAATTGTAGTTTTGTGATCCACAAAAAGGTCAAAGCAGATAAGTGTTATGAGAAGTCAGAACACTTCTGCGTAAGTGAACACAGGAGAATGCAACAGGTAAGCCGACAAGCGTATCGATGAGCTGTCGAAACTTCACAACAGGCGAGCAGTCGACGGCATCAATTTGCTAAACATATTGCATCCCAGTGTGCTTCTCTGATTAAATCATAAGCGCGGCAAGAGTAACAAAAATGCCATAGAAGGCGAGCAACCGACGCCAATCTTAATGTTCTATTGTAAGTCTCGTCTTAATCGACACACATGGACGTTTCAAAGCCAGCTGCAATAGTAGATGCTAAAATAGGCCAAATTCACCCAATTTTTCTTTGAATTTTAGTTATTATAAAGACTTCCAGATTTGTTTGAATTATCATGTAGACTTTGGGTTTGCTCTGCTACAAGCATTGCTTTTGTATCTGTGGGAGAATCAGTCACAATCACAATATTATATGAAAAATTCAGTCACCGCCGAGGATAGTTTTTAAGCACTTCTATGCTTATAATATCACTGTAACAACTTCTTAACAACTGACAGCTTCTGCCTAGGTAGCTTGAAACTGACCCTTTTTTTAGCAGTGCAAGTGCGAAGTAGGTCATCAACAAAAACATATTTCAATTACAGCTTTGGGAAGAAGTTAGAAACCTCAAAAAAGCTAATATAGAGTTTCCAACAGTTAAACTTCAATGCAACGCACTTTGGTGCGTGTTTTCTGCGGAGTGAAACCTAACAATTTAATTTCAACGATAAAGATCCTTTGGCTTCAGACAAGAATGTTTATGTAACATATTAACATCCTTATTTTGGTTGCACTGTGTCAATTGAAGCCATAAATTCAAAATTATAAGATAGCAGAAAATTGCAATTTATTTTATCAGAACCCTTAAGCATTTCTGTTTGCATTCTTAATTGGCTTCCCTTCATTTGAGTATCTCTGTGCAAAGTTATCATCACACCCACGCCAGATGCCTTTCATCTACTGCTTTAGCTGCTGTTGCTTCTTTAGGGACATGTACACACGATATATATATATATATACATATATGTTGCACATGTAGAATATATACTATATATCCAAGATATGGCAACATTGTGGCGGCCACCCACCACTTGGCTTGTCTACTAATTAAAATGCATGCAATAACCTGAAGCCTTTGTTGCCACATTGTTGTTGCCCAGCTAGCCTGTCCCTACTATGCGTAGAAGGACAACACTGAGCATCATACGCAACGTTGACAATTTGCACAAAGAGGATAGCTGCTGACCCAAGCCTATTGATAGACAAGTTACATTTTTAATTGTCTATCAAAGGTAGTAAGCCTATTTACAAAAGCAAAGGTTTGCGAAACGACCTTGCACAACACCTGCCTGGCGGCTACTGAGGTGGGGCGGGGCGTGGCGGTTGGGCACACACTGTATGCCATATGCATATTTAAACACATTTGGCGACGATTTACGCTCGAAAGCAATTTAAAAGCCCAAACACTGGCAGCAACAGTTGCCTCACGTGTTGCACAAATGTGCAG
Source organism: Lordiphosa fenestrarum (assembly GCA_035044985.1). Lineage (NCBI taxonomy): Eukaryota > Metazoa > Arthropoda > Insecta > Diptera > Drosophilidae > Lordiphosa > Lordiphosa fenestrarum. The sequence goes on from JAWNNO010004160.1 coordinate 109,081, forward strand.
CAAGAAATGAAAAAAAATTAATGCAAATTTGCATAATAAATAAACACAATAAGCGGGGCAAAAGGAAGGGCTGGCTGGCCAAATGGGGGCAGAATTTGCGTGACTAACACGAAATGTGCTTTGGTTTAGCCTTTTTGCTTCGGCTGTTATTATTATTTTACGATTTGAGTTGTGGTGGCAGGTTTTTTTTTTTTTTGTTATGTTGCTGTGACTGTTGTTCAGTTTACAATTCACGCAATACATTTGGGATTTATATACAATGTCTTTATGGGGCAGAGCCAACATACCAAAAAAATAAATTATTTTGTTGCTTTTAGCTGATGTGAATTATCATTTTATTCAAATTCAGAATATAAAACAAAATAAGTTAATTTGTATATTATTTAATTTTGATTTTTTGAAGGTGCACTCAGAAGAAAAATTATTCTTTATCATGCTTGCCTTCCGGGATGAAAAATTATTGCTGGGAAGCCAAATTTCCTTTATATATAAATATAGCATACTTTAAAGGGCATTTATCATGAATTCATGTCTGAGTATAATGGGGTTTGAGTTGTAGACCTGTTTAGAGCCTTAAAATCTATCTAAAATATTCGTCAAACTAAACAAAAAATTTTAATCTAAGTTTAAAAAAAATGTAGAGAGCGTGCTGTGTGGGTGTGTGTGCTTATGGCTGTCTGAAGCGCACGGCAACAACCAAATCAACGTTGCAGACAGAGTGCAACCGAATTGGTGTTGCCTTTAATTTCGCCAGAGGCATGGGAGAGAAAGAAGAAGAAGTTGTTGTTGCAATTTCTTTATGCGTCATCCGTATACGATCAACAAATGCGCCAGAAGCGTATATAGCATAACTCATGAATAAATACAATTACTATTCGTGTCGACTTAAATCATTTCTTCATAAATATACAGGACAAAATATTCCAGACTGATGCTACACCATTATAATGGATCTAATAGATCTTAAAAAAGTTAAAAAAAAAAAAATATTTGAATAAAACACTTTCGTTCTTAGGCTGGGCGGAGAACACATTTAAGTGTGTTAAATAAATATTTCCATAAGTTTTTTTCAGTAGCTGTCAAGTATTCTTGAATTCAGCGCGCACCAACGACGCGTTTCGACGTCTCCCCATTTTCCTGAGTGTACGATGAAAAGTTCAACTAAACCTAGGACAATAAAATCAAACAAATAACATATTGCTCACCAACAAATCAGATTTTGAATTAAGTCAGATTTCACAATTTGTACAATTTTAAGGGCGGACCAAATCTATCAATTATAAATAGTGTCATTCGTTTTCAGATCTTCATAAATATTTACCCATTTCAGAAAGAGAAAAAACAAATTAAGCATACACAAGCCAAGTTAACCTTGAAATTTGTTTGCTATTTTGCAAATGGTTTTGCGTTATTTACGCAGACCAATTTTGCTAGTGGAGCGCCAAAGTAGTCAAAACATGTCCAACGACGAAGAAAGCAAAAACCGGTTAAAGTTGAACTTGACCCGCAATCACAACAAAAAGGGGTCGCATTTCAACCAACCGTTGGCTGTTGTTGACGCTGTTTTTATGACTGTGTGCAAATATTAAATAATTTGTTTATAAACAAAATTCTCTAGAACAATACTGAGCAGCAACAACAACAGCTGAAGCACAACACGTACAATTACAATGCGAGCTGCTTCCGTCATGCCCGAGAAAGCTTTGTTGCGATCGCCGGCATCAAGCTTTGGCCGAAAGCTTTTTTCGCTCGCAAAACGCCGCAAGTCTAAGCTAGTTTTAGTTTGGCAAATTACGCACAGATGACGGCAGATGCGGCGGATGAATCAATTTAATGTGATGAAAATGTGAAAAATCTCTCCCGCGTCAACATTTGATTCGTGTCAAAGTAAGAAATTTCATTCAACTCGTCCAAAAAGTGCGGTACAAAAATGCACAAAACGACCTTGCTTAACTCCACCGTTTTTGGCATTTAAAAGTCGTTGTCATCGCTTGAAAAAGCCAAACAAAAACAAACAAATCAACAAATCGCTTGACTAAATTGTATATGTATGTGCTCATAGAAACTAGTGATTGATCTTAAATAGTTAAAACTGCATTTATATTTGAATAAGTACGTCAGCTGATTGGCCGGCTCATTGACCTGTGATAAGGCACAAATGTGCATACATTTCATTCATAGACTCATCAGCTGATTGCAAAATGGCAAAATCTTGATTGTCTTGACTCAATCATTTCCAAATCTAGATCGGGTTAGTGATGGGTGCGTTAATTGAATTGGAAATAATTCCTTTTTTTAATTTGCTTATTTTTGAAGTCAAACAGATCCGGTCGAAAGTCTGGGCTGTAAAATTAAAGCTCAAAGCTTCTGTTCCAAGTTTGTATCACAGTTTTAATACCCGTTACTCGTAGAGTAATAAGGGTATACTAAAATCGTGCAAATGTATGTAACAAGAAGAAGGAAGCATCTCCGATATCATAAAGTATATATATTCTTCATCAGCATCAACAGCCGAGTCGATATAGCCATGTCCGTCCGTCCGTCCGTCCGTCTGTATGAACACTTAGATCTCAGAGACTAGAAGAGCTAGAGCAACCATATTTTAGATGTAAGCTAGTATTGTCTGCAGGCAGATCAAGTTTGTTTTAAAACCCCCGCAAAAAAAATTTAAATATCTCCTACAATTTGTAAGCTAACGAGCTCAGATAGTATTGCAGTATAGTGCATGTGACCATTATGTACAATCTCACGTTTTCATAAAGATCGGATAATAAATGGCAGAGTTAAAAAAACGTTGCATACTTATCAGAGCCGCATAAGGTTCTATAACACTAATTGCCTTGAGTAACGGGTATTTCGAAGTCGGGAAGGGCCGACTTTAACTTACGCTCTCGTTTAATATTCACTATTAATATATTAAGTAATATTTTCCGTCTGTCTGAATAAATTTTCGTCAGGTTTCATGTTTCACAAAATTTATTCGACAATAAAGCTAATCCTAAGATCTAATAGCTGCTGAATAAGCAGCTAAAACAGTATATAAGGCAATATTTAAAACAAATTTCCTAAAAGAACCAATCGCCTTGAATCACAACTTCAAGTTGTGGAAATCTTAACTCTATTTGGGATACCTGGTATTCGTAAATTAAAACGAGTATACATAAGAACAGAAAAGGAACAACAATTTAAATATAGTCGTTTGATGTCTGCACACAGATAAAGTTTTTAAATTGTACCTCGTCCCAGTTCTCCCTCGCATTATAAAATGTTGAATAACTCCTTAAAAACTTGGAAAATATCATGCTGATATCTAAGACTATATTGTTTTGCGCCCCCGTATCTATAACCTGTTCAAGTTTCATAAAGATAAAACATAATTTAGGAAATGGTTTATAGCCGGTCCAAGGTGGTGTGAAAAACACAGAGTGCCGCCTTGAAATCCCCAAACAGTCATAGCATTGGCTACATAAGATGGGACTTTGTCGGATTGAAGAAGAAGATTTGACCGGAGGGGTTAACGAAACAGCTGTACAGACAACAAGCCTCCTTTATGTGGTTTTGTTAAGAAACATAAATGGAGCCTGCTAAAAAGTTCTACGATTGTTAAAACATATATATGTGGAATATATCCAAAACTCATCGTTAGTCATATATATTTGGGGTCCGTTTTCTGCTAACATAGTGTTAATATGTTAGGGATTATGTTATGAGGGAAGGCTAATTAATATTTCTTCACCCAAGTAATAGGTAAATCAAAGTCGGTCAGGGTCGATTTATGTTACTTTTCTTTTTTTATATTTCTTATTGAGGTATGCCCCCGTGTAGATTCTATTATTTCAGTTGCTACAATTACTTTTCCTTGGGACATTGGAGTTCATATTTAATTAGTGCTAAATTAGCACAAAAATATTCAAGTTCCTATGATTAATTTGGCTAATAACTTCTTAATTATATGTTCTTATCAATAAACTGTACACATTGAATTATCAACTACTGAAGCGAAAAGTGTTATTACAAGAAAAGAATATGGTTAAGTGTCTAGTTTAAGTCTAACCCTTTTTATCTGAAACGATTAACTCGTCTTTAACAGCCACGTTGACCTCATAAGTCATTAGATGCCAAGCGGTTTGGCAGTTGTCAATTGATGTTATAGTTTGGACTTTGCACAGATTTTTTTGATTCGTCACCTGTTACAATATAATATAAATAAATTTAACTACATTTGCATTTGAACAACTCGAGATGAATACTTTGCTAAAAGGTTCTTGGTTGGTTTGTGATAAATAGTTAAAAACCGGACATAGTCATACTTAAAGTAGGTCCAATCACATAAATTACCCTACTTTCATTGATTTTACCGAATTGGATGTCTAGTGTAGTTCATTTTAATGCTGGCAAACAAATTTATGCCAACACTTCGCATTATTTATTTACCTTCTTCCCCAAACTTCCTTAACAGAAGGTCCAAAAAGTTCACATTGACGTCACTTTCTCATTTGTAATCAGTTCGCTTAATCAATTTCTGATTGCAAATTTAATGAAATTAATCGCTGGTTAAGTAAAGAGTTAGCAGGTGCACTTTGTGCCATTGGGGAAATTTTTTATAAATACTCACCCCTTTGAAAACTTTCAATCAAAATCGGTCAAGAGCTCATTGTGGAACTACTTATAGGCACAAAAATAATACGCATAATTAATTAATAATCAACAATTGCATATTGTACTTGTGTACCTACATATAAACACTTGAAGTGCAATGCTTCAGTGATTAAAAGTCATCAGTGACATACAAACAATTATATACACCATACATACACACATATTATATATGGACAACTAAGAACGCACCACCAACAAAAAAAGAAACTTATCAGTGCGCGCGATTTCAAACAAGTGTGAAAACAAAAGTGTAAGTGAAATCCCAGCAGGCGCGTGTTATAACTATTTTCAACATTAAGTCAAAATCAACCAAAAAACCACAAGGCACATAAAATTTTCGCATTTTTTTTTTATTTTAGTATCAACTCGTCAGGCAAACGGAGCAGGCCGTTAAGTGCGGGGCGAGTTAACAAAATCTACTGCCCAGTACAACGAACTGGGTCAGTCTTTGGATGGACTGCTGCATGGTGGGTTTCGTTGCTTGCTAAAAACCACAAACTATACACTAAACTGAAACTCGAAAACTATTACAAAATGTTGTACAAACTGCTAATGCAATGGCCCATACAGGCCAACAACAACAACAACATCGACAACAACTGCAGGTCTGTGTTCCTACTGCTTTTGCTATTGCTGCTGCTGAGCGGACACATCGAATCTGTGGATGGCCACAAAGTGACGGTAAGCTTAGCATAGTTTTATAGACACGCAGGTTGGAAAATGTATTTTTTATATATAATTGGGGGAAAAAGTTGAGTAATTTGATGTGGCAAAAAAAAAATATTTGCTAATAAATGAGCTTTTCACTTTTCCTCTTGAGTAACCAAACAAATTAAATAATACTTGTTTTAAGTAATAGTGACAGCCATTTGATTTAGTTGCCCAAACAATATATATGTATATTTTCTTTCAAGCCATAAATGTGTTGTATTCCCATTGATGTTAGCTAGATAAAGTGATAAAATGTGCTACATGATTCTAAAAAAATTACACAGGCTTGTAAAAAACTGGTCATAACTGTTTACTAATTGGTAATAATAATTGATGAGTACTTTGTACTTTTGAATGAGGTATTAAAATTTATACTCTTTGGTGAAGTTAAGTGAACGAATAGAAATGCACCTCATTAAAGAGATGTTTTTTAAATTCGTGGACTCCTTGGGTTTGAGAAATTCCAACAAATTAATATACTCTGCGAACCTTTGGTATAGCTGTCATCGGCTGTCATTTCATAGAGTTGCCTTTAGAAGTTCAATCATTTTGGGTTTCTATGAATGTCAAATCAATTCCTATTGATATTAAAAATACAAACTGCAAAAGAAAAGCGTTAGACAGCAGATCACCTTTATCCAACCTACACTGCCATATTTCCCTTTTCGTCCATGGTTCCATGGGTTTTTATACAATTGCAAAGGGTATTATAATTTTGCCCAGAAGTTTGCAACGCATAGAAATATTCATTTCCGACCCCATAATATATATATATTCTTGATCAGGGTGACGAGCTGAGTCGATTGAGCTTTGTCCGTCCGTCTTTCCGTCTGTCTGTCTGTTTCTACGCGAACTAGTCTCTCAGTTTTAAAGCTATCGAGCTGAAATTTTGCACAGAGTCTTCTTTTTGCTGCACACTACTAATATATCGGAACCGACCGGATCGGATGACTATATCTCATAGCTTCCATAGGAACAATCGGTCGGAAAACTAGTTTTAGTAAGAAAAACTTTTTCCTTTCAATGGAAACGTCTCCAAACTTTGCAATCGAAGGTTTTCTATGTTCTAGTATAATTCTACCAAGTTTAATTAAAATCGGACAACTATATGGTATAGCTGCCATACAAAAGATAGGTCTGAAAAACAGTCTTAGTTAGAAAAACTTTTTGGTTTTATAATGGTAGCATCCTGCAACTTTGTACTTGTTTGTTTCATATGCTTTCACATAATTTTACAAATTTTTGGCCAAATCGGATGACTATATCATATAGCTCCCATACGAACGATTGGTCGGAAAATGTCGGAAATCGGAAAAGAGAAAATATTTAAGCAAGCATTTGCAAGGGTATTAAAAATTCGGCACAGACGAAGTTAGCTTACCTTTATCGTTCTTCCTCGATTTCACTTTATAAGACACAATGAGAAATGGCTCAAAGTGGATTTTCCCTATAATTTTGATCAATTTAGAAACTGTTTGTTTATCTTTATTAAAATACAAATTTTTGTTAAATTTCTCAAGAATTTGGCCAGCGCCAGCAAAATCGAAGAGTGAAACGTAAAAGCCAGTAAAAGCCTCTCTCATTTACAACTGATTCATTTCCATTTTTGAACACTGTGTTTGCTCCTTTAGTTCAGATTTCCGAAAAGTAGGCAATTTTATTCGAAACGAAGTGGAACTGGGTTCGGTTTTCTTTTCAAAAAGTAGTGAAATCAATTGAAAAATCCGACAAATACCCCACAAAACTATAATTAATTTTTAACTTTGAAAACAAAATGGGTAATTATTAAATGTTTTCTATTTATCCATTATTAAATTTGAATATAGCAAAACGTATTTCAACATAAACCTTAAGGAAACAATTTGTAAATATTGATAGCCATACCTAGTTGTGACAGTCCCCCCATTTTGATCAGATGATAGCACTTGGCTGTCTTGCATACAAAACTAAAAATTATAACAATAAGTCTCTATCATTTTGAGCATGACAAGTGTTTATGCACTGTGTACAAAATCATCGATAAACTAACACGCGTCTCTACCGAAATTAACCCAAAAAAAAAAAACCAGCCCCCTCGACCATAAATCGCTTCCGTTTTTGTGCATGATTAGCAAAGTTGGCAAAAAATAACAACAATTCGCATCTGCACATATGTATATTGTTCTTTTGTTTGTGTGTTTATACTTTATAATACAAGAGAATATGTGTTATATATGTATAGACATATGTTATATGGGGGCCACGTATGCTATATAGCAGCAGCGATCACCCGATCAGCCAGGCTTTTCCTGCAAGTTCCTATCAGCTGGGGGCTCTCTTTGCCTCTCTGATAAGACGTTTTTGTTCGTTGGAGCCACATATCAATGCGGCAAAGTTCCACTACCACCTAAGTTATCAAAGAACGAAAGCTTTTCGAAAAAAAGCAAAAGAAAGAAAGAAAATTGAATGGCCCATGACATGAGCCGATTCTAAAGTTTGCTCGCCTCCTCGTCGACTATGACGCGCTCTGTGTGCTTGGACTTTAACCCAGAGCGTCGTGTGCTTTGTTTATTACTCTTTCGACATTATCTGCCCCCAAGAAATCAAGCAAAAGCAAATATAGCTTTACTTTGCAAAAAAAAAAAAAAAAACTACTGCCAGGGGTTAACTGAATTTGGATGATAGATGTAGATGAAGTCATCAATCAAGTGGCGTGAGAAACAAAATATACGAGTATATTTTCAATACAAAAGTATTTTTTAATAATATTTGCCATAATCATTATTGACTACTTAGTACATCTTAACTTTCTAAAATGCTATACAAATGTTTGTGGTTTAACTATCGACTGTACTATTTTCTTAATATTAGTCCAATTTCACAAATCTTATCACCCTTTCTTCCGTTTTAATATGACTTTAACTATGACTTCCATTTGGAAAGAAATAAAGCCAACTTCGTTGCGGAAAATGATCTGAACTGTATTAAGCCATAGCCCCAGGATCAAATTTACACCGAATGCTTGCCGAAGTTAGGAATAAGTAAGTGTCAGGGAGCAACTCTTCTGGGAGAATCCAGCTTTACATCAATGATCCTCAAGTAGATAAGATCTCTTTCTCTCTCAGATGCATAACTTCGGCAAGCATTCGGCATTCCCTTGGGAATCATTGAAAGGCTTTGAAGTCAAGGATCTTAAAAAACACAGGCTACTAGAAATGGGGACATTGTAAGTAGTTCTGAATGCTATTCTAGGTGTTTTTAAATTCACTTTGCTGCCCATTTTAAGACTGAGTCGCTCAAGACCAACCAGTTAGCAGATGGAACCGCTAAACAGAAGGTAAAATTTTCTGTTGCCCACCATTTTTGTTGAACAGAACCGTTATTATTGGATCGGAACAGGTCAGCTTTTAATTTTAAAGAGGTTCGGCTTAGGGTTCGGTTTACAGTAAAATAAAATTCTCAACTTCTGGTTCGAACCGGTTCGGGCTCACCCCGCTTACTTTATAGTATCATTTCTACTCTCAACCCAATGAAATAGAGCGCTGAGTGCTTTTGAAGAGCGCTTTCTAGAGCTCCTTTTTGTTACGGTAGGAGCGGAGCACATTGAAACGCTCATTTCGCTCAAAATATTCAATGCAATTATGAAATTTCTTATATTTTTCCCTCAGTATGCCTGGCTGTGAGGGCAAGAAGGAACATTCGCTGTTCTACAAGTAATAAATGTGAAATTATACGAGTTCTTTGTTGCCTGCAGCAATCTTATAAAAACAAATTAGTTATTGCATTGCATTCAGTTCAATGAATCAAAATCTAAAGTGCATTTCCCCTATGATTCAGTCTTTAATACTCGCCTATCTTATCGCAAAGCCGTTAATTCTTTAGGACAGTCTGACACATTCTTTTGAAGAACATTTGTTTACAGAAATTATAATCTTCTAATGGTTGCATTTTTTGTTTACAGAAATTATAATCTTCTAATGGTTGCACTTTTTCTCTTCTGCTCACAGGCCTCTCTAATAACGAATCACAACTACCCAGTGGAGGAGCACACTGTACATACAACCGATGACTATATACTCACCATCTATCGCATTCCCAGCTCTCCCAAGCAACAGCCACTGAATGGAACGTTGGCCAAACCTGTGGTATTTCTACAACATGGCATACTCTGTGCCTCCGATGATTGGATTATCAATGGGCCTGAAACGTCACTGGCTTACATGTTCGCCGACTCCGGCTATGATGTTTGGCTTGGAAATGCGCGTGGTAATACCTATTCGCGTCAGCACAAAAGCCTACATCCGGACAAATCGGATTTTTGGAAATTTAGTTGGCATGAAATAGGTGTCTATGATTTGGCTGCCATGTTGGATTATGCTTTGGCCGAAAGTAATGCCACTTCGCTGCATTTTGTGGCCCATTCGCAGGGAACGACAACGTTTTTTGTGCTTATGTCCTCATTGCCCTGGTATAATGAGAAGGTGCGTTCGGTGCATTTGCTGGCCCCCATTGCGTATATGCGTTATCATTCGTTCATTTTGTCCAAACTGGGTGGCGTATTTTTGGGTTCACCATCGTTTCTAAGCTGGGTGCTGGGCAGCATGGAACTGTTGCCCATTACCGGTGTACAGAAGTTGATGTGTGAGCATGTGTGCTCGGAGGGATCGATGTTTAAGTTCCTGTGCTCGGGACTGCTGGACTTTATAGGCGGTTGGGGCTCCAGGCATTTGAATCATGTAAGTTTTAAAAATCTGGGAATGTTTATATTGAAATTGTTGACAATTTTAAAAGAAACTCAAGCTGGTCTTAATTTTGTTTTCAAAATTCAAATGAAATTTAAATTAAGTAATCTTAATCTTTGTTCAATTTCAGACCCTTCTCACAGATGTGTGTGCCACGCATCCAGCTGGTGCTTCCACTAGTCAAATCATTCACTACCTGCAGCTTTATACCTCTGGTGATTTTCGGCAATACGATCATGGCAAGGAGCAGAATGAAATCATCTATCAGCAGTCCACACCACCCGCTTACAATGTGAAAAACATTCAGAGCTGTGTTCATATGTATTACAGTGATAATGATTACATGTCCGCCGTCGAGGATGTGGAATATCTTGCCTCACTTTTGCCCTGTGCCGTGCTGTATCGTGTACCCTACACAGATTGGAATCATTATGACTTTTTGTGGTCTATTAATGTGAAAGAAGTGATAAATAACAGAATTATAGATCAAATGCATAGATATGACTTAGAACATGCCAAGGGAGTGAGTTTTTAAACACACAATCTTAAGTGGGTGCACACACACACACCCACACACAAATCTTTAGCCAAATCAGAAGTAGTAATTTTGTAAATATCTGTAAATAAGTCGTAGTTGCTAGCTATTGTTGGACAAATAAGCCTGTGCGTGATATTGTATTATATTTTTGGTTATTGTTAATTGTTAGTAATTAAGCTTGCCTAAGGTTTGTGAAATTCTTGTACGATCTTATATTTAGTATATTATATATATATTTTTGAAATACAACATCTAAAACTATTGAAACTATTTGAATTTCGCGCCCACTCGCTCTCACTCTACACCATCGATTATTTTTGAGCTAAGTGCGACCACATTCGACTATTTTTGAGATTAGTGCGACCACACTCGACTTTTTTTTTGAGTTTGGTAGGACCACCTCTGGCTACTTTTGACATTAGTGTGACCGCATAATTTTATTTTCTTTAAGTGTACTCAAAAGTTATTAATTATTTTTCCCAGTGTTGTACACAATAACAATCATTTATTTGAATTATTATATGAATTAAATGTGCGTGTGAGCAGCTTAAAAAATGCAGCTAAGAAAAAAGCAAGCACAGGAAAAAGCAAAAGCAACAACAACAACAACTGAGACAGTTTAACCCCAACAGGGGCTACACACCACTAATCGTTTGGGAAAGTCTTTTTGGGTAGGTGTCGCTGCAAAAAGGGGGAAAATATACAAAAACTGCAAAAGTGATAAGCTAATTTCGTTGCCGCGATGCCTGGCCTTGCTTGCCCCTCTTTGCCAAAGCCGCCCCCTCTTTTCATCAATTGCAAGTCTCTAGACAGGGCTACAGTATATTTAATTTAGAGTGAAAAAATTATAGATTTTTATAGCTAAACGTTGTATGGAATATAACTTGTAGATGTGAAGGGCCCAGGTAAGGCCAATTGAAAGGATTACTTAACCCAATTTTAGTATTTCTTTTATGCTCAAGAACATACATTTTCACAAAATAAATAATCCAAATTAAGCTAGTGGTGTTGCTGGATTTGTTCAGATTGATTCACTTAATTGCCCCAATATCTATGCCACCGGCTTAATAAAATTCTATGTATTTCGCGTTGAAACATTAAGAATTAAGCCCTAAAATCCTACTGATATTTATAATGTTGTCAGCTTTGTCGTTGCTAAATGTTCTTATAGCTAAATATCAATCTGGCTTCAAAAAATCTCACACTAAACAAAAGGCTAAATATGTACTACTTCAACCCTGTAAATTGCATTTGTTTACATATTTTTACCTGCAGCTTCTCGCGTCGTCGACAATGGCCAACATTGGCAGTGCCCCCAAAATGCTAGTGGAGATCACCACAGATGGGGTGCCCAAACTCCATTGTCCTGTGTGCAATAAGGCGCTAATCTCCTTGGCTGGCTATGTGAAGCATGTGAAGAAACACGAGCCGCCGGGTGGATTTCAGTGTCGTCAATGTGAGGTGCGCTACTGCCATGAGGAGCAGCTGAAGGAGCATATCAAGGCAGAACATGAACAGAATGCCAATTCCTCACTCAACTCCAGCTCGAATGTCGAAAACGAACGCAAAGTTCATGTGTGCGTCAAATGTGGGGCAGAGTACAAGTATTTGGAGGCCTATAAACGGCATTGCAAGACCAAGTGTGGTAACAAAGCTAGCGGGAAACCAGAGGTATGTAAGCAGCTAAATAGAAATTCAGTTGAATATGTTACATTCATTTCATTTAGGAACATTCCGGAAGCAGCGGCGTACGACAGGTGGAGTGCAGGTGCTGCTCCACACGTTTCTCCTGCTCTTCCAATCTGGCCAAGCATAGACGCAGTCGTCCCGATTCGTGTGGCAAGCCGGAATATGACGGTAGGCTTGGATACCTCAGCTTAAATGGCCAATCCACTTATTTCTGTTTTATGTATAGTGTCCAACTTGCCGCAGTCCACGGAGCATGGAGCCATCAAACCTGGTGTCAAAAAGAAAACACGCAACAAGAGGCGTACCAAAAAAACTGGTCCTTCCACTTCTGAGGAAGAATTCTTAACCGAATCTTATTCAGATAGTGAAGATGATCTTCCTTTGGCCAGCAGACGCAAGGCTCCCGTACAGCCACAAATTCCGGCGCAGGCGCTTAAACAGGAACCCCATACCACAGATGAGCTCAGCAGCTCGGCCGATGAATGTCCCGACTTTGAGCCCAACAACAGCGACGACGAGCCAGATGCCACCGATTTTCAATTGCCAGCCCCAGCCAAGGTCAAGGTGGAAACCTTTGATGAGGACGATGAGGCATTTGAGTACCAAGATGCCAGCATGTTTGTGAAAGCCGAAAACGGTGACATATTCAGCAATGAGAAGGACAAACTTTTGGATGTGCTGCTCAGCACAGATGAGGGCGATGGCTTGAAGCCGTTTGAGAGTCTCAAGGTGGAACACGCCGTTGGTGGCAGTGGCATACTAGATGAAATAGCCACCGTACCTTTGGAGGAGCATGTGGAAACGGAACTGATCGAGGAAGATGTACTTTCCCTGCGGGAGGGTAAAAAGAGGAGCTACAACAAAAAGCCCAAACGGAAGTATCGCAAGAGAAATGCGCCTCGATCCACCAGTTCGGATGAGGAGGAATTCAGTCAATCTGCTTCCACACCCAAGCGTGTGGCTAAAATATCCAAAAAAGAGCTCAAAGAACGCCTGAAAATGATCAACAAAGTGGAGAAATCATGGAAATGTCCACACTGTGTCAAAATCTATCACATTCGCAAGCCCTACGAGAAACATCTCCGAGATGATCACAAGTTGAATGCCGAGGAACTGAAGGAAATATTCAAGGATGTGGATGCCCATGCCCGGCTGGATGAGGAGGTTTTCAAGTGCAAAATCTGCAGTAAAATCTATTTGGTAGAGAAACGCCTCGAGACGCATATGAAGGTGCATGGCGAGGATGGCACTCTGACCTTTAAATGCCCCTGCTACTGCAACCTATTCTTTGCCACCAAAGAGTTGGCCACCGAGCACGCGCATCAGCAGCACAAGGAGCTGCTATACTGTGAGAAATGCGACAAGTATATGACCGGTCACGACAGCCTCAAGAATCATGAGAAGAATTTCCATTCCAAGAAGGAACCGCGCAATTTGCCACGCAATTTGATTTGTGATAAATGTGGCAAGAAATTCACCGGCCGCACCTCGCTCTCCGATCATGTGCGCTCCGACTGCGGCCGTTTGCCGCTCTATCAATGCACGGTGTGCGGCAAACGATTATCCACCGCCGGCATCCTCAAGACCCACATGTTGCTGCACCAATCCGAGACGCCCTATCAATGCGACAAGTGTGGCAAAACGTTTAAGGTCAAAGCCCAATACAAATCCCATCTAAAGACACGCCATACGGACTACAAACCCTACAAATGCCATCTGTGTCCCAAGGAATATCCCTACAGAGAGAGCCTGCTCACGCACATGACTGTCCATACGGGCATTAAGCGTTTCCTTTGCAATAACTGTGGCAAACGATTCACTTGCATCTCCAATCTGCAGGCGCATCGTAAAGTTCATGCTGACACTTGTGGGCAGCTGCCCCTCAACGCCAAGGCCACACAATATATGGGCGTGCAGCGGGGTAAACTACTGATGGGGGCCAAGCCGGAGGCGGGCATGGAATACGAGGAGACCAAGACTTTGATAGCTCAGGATGTGATTGATCGAGATATGCCAATGGCGCAAGAACTAAATTTCCCCTCAGATGGTTTGGGCCCGCTGCCCACGGTGCCCCTGAACTATGCCTCTTCGCATCTGGTGCCGCATATTGTGCTGCAGACCATGCAGGCAGAGGCCAGGCGAGAGGATTAGTATTAGATTTAGGCTAAACAAAAATCATAAATTGAACATATTGTATGCACATAATTAAAATAGTTTTGTAAAACTACTCGAAAATAGAATTGCTGATGAGTCACATGTCGCCTACCGTTCTAGCATTTTTCGAAAGATTCAAAAACTGGCAGCTGGCTATTTGAAGAGGTCGAGTCCAGGGGTTAATAGTTCCATCGCAACTGATACTGAAAACACTCCAAATCGGAACAAAATTGAAGGAATCGTCAAATCCTAAGATCAAATTTTCTCACTAGAAGACTATTGCTCCCACTTGATCAATGAAATGCTCAGCCCACAGTCTTGTAGACTTGAGATGGTGATACAATGTGACTCCCCTGGTCGTAATAATTTACAACCGCTTGTCCATTTTCTACACATTTTTATCCAGAGACAACTTACAACCTAAATATTAAAATTCTTAACTAAATTCAGTTCAATTTAAGCGAAAATACGGCTGCTGATATCTTCCAATGGGCATACGATTTTTGGTGCGCAATCGTCTAACTGCTTCACGTATAAATTTGGGTTGTAATGCTCCAGAATCTCCCTGGCCTTCCATTACATCCAATGCCTCCTCGACCACTTCACCCACAAACACTTTGGCTATGCCAGACATGGCGATGACCACATTCTGGGAGACGGAACAGCCGGTAATGGTTTGCATTAGGCGCTTGACAGCGGCCTTGGGAAATGCCGAACGGCGATACATTTCATAGCGGTCAAGTTGCTCTTCCGTAAAGTTGGACACCAAGACTCTGGAGGGGTACATTAGATATACAATTTTACAGAGAAATGTTAGGTGGTTACATATCGCCACTTACTGCATGCGTTCGCGTTCTTCCTCCTCCAGCTCCTTTTTGGTTTTAAGCTTCTTAAGTGCCGGCTCGCCAGAGTCTCCATCGCCGTCGGTGTTTTTGTTGGGGTCCGTTTCTAAATCCTTGTCCTTGGCTTCGCCTTCATTTTCCTGAGCACTTGTCTCGCCCGCGCTATCTCGGCGGCCCTCTGAGGCGGTGTTAAAGAATTTCAGATCAACATCGTCACTGTCGCTGGGGGAATTGCTTTTTTGCTGAGTGGGAAACAGGATTTGATCCATTTGAAGATTATAAATGGTTAACAATATAAACAACTTTAGACCAGGGCTGCAGTCAACACATTTGCCATCGGGCAGTGGCGTTTAGCAACACTGTTCTCAGATAACTGTAGCGGCCTCAGTCACGGTGACTGCTACTTTGGGTTAAAAATTAATATTTTGCTTCCTTTTATGTTCACAATTGTCAAATTAAATCCATATTCTAATGCAGGGGTGCCCAACAGCTTCTTTTTAGTGCGTTTTTACTCACACAATAAAAAAAAACAACAGCTACCTCAAGTAACGAAAGAGAAAACCGATTACTGCCGCTTGTATGTGTGCTTCTGGCTGTCTGATATACCGCGGCTCTGCACGTGTTGTTGTTGCCTTTAATTCCGCAGGAGCATTGGAGAGAAAGATAAGAGAGACCCATACGAAGTTTTTGTTGCAATTTAGTTTTGCGTCAGCCCTATGGGCATGGCTGAGGCGTTCGCGCCTTGCAACAACATTAGCGCACGAAGCGTATCATGATACAACAATAAAGGTAAGGCGGTGTCAGTGTGATACGTACCTTTGCCAAAAGCTTACGCTTCAAGAGAACGCGCAGCACTGAACGTGAAGGTACTTTGCAGAGAACTCACACTGACGCCGCCTTACCTTTATTGTTGTATCATGAAGCGATTAAAGCATTGGCATCGCTGTTCAAATGCATTATCCTTCTCCTTGTTCATTATTGGCAAGATCACTCTATTTGTTAATTTGTTATTATTCCCCACCTGACCGCCGGGTCACACTAATTACAGCCAGTGTTGTGAAACACTCGCTCCTTACCACGCGACCAGCAAAACAAAAACGCGTGCTTTTCGATTTTTTGCGTGTTATTAAATTGTTTAATCTTATAAACAATTAAAAAACGGCCCTTATTTTATCACCATGAGACGTCCCAAGAAGGTGGGTAACGACATGCAGTCAAGTCAAGGAACATATTTCACTTTCTGTGTCCCTTTTGCAGTACGAGTCCGGCGAGGCCACTCAATATATCAGTCGGCGGGCAGCCTTGCGTAAACTGCAACTGTCTCTGAATGATTTCCGTCGACTGTGCATCCTGAAGGGTGTGTATCCCCGAGAGCCCAAGCATCGTCGTCGCGCACAGAAGGGTTCCTCGGAGATCAAGGTGCTGTATCATTCCAAGGACATACGCTTCCTGCTGCACGAGTCCATCGTGTGGACGCTGCGTGACTATAAGGTGAGTGCGGCTGCGAATCTTCCTT
Source organism: Lordiphosa fenestrarum (assembly GCA_035044985.1). Lineage (NCBI taxonomy): Eukaryota > Metazoa > Arthropoda > Insecta > Diptera > Drosophilidae > Lordiphosa > Lordiphosa fenestrarum. The sequence continues at coordinate 125,911 of JAWNNO010004160.1, forward strand.
TACCCTCTCCTTTTAATCGCCTTTTCCCTAGATCTTTGCCAAGAAAACGGGTCGCGATCGCGCCATCAAGGATTTCCGTAATCTTAAACGTCGTCTGGCCATGTTTCCCGAAATCAAATTGGATCACATAGTCAAGGAGCGCTATCCCACCTTTATCGATGGGCTCAAGGATCTGGATGATTGTCTTACTCTGCTGTTTTTGTTCAGCACCTTTCCCTCGCTGCACTTGATACCGCGCGAGCAATCGCAGCTCTGCCGCCGCCTGACCATCGAGTTTTTGCACTATGTCATAGCCTCGAAATCTTTGAGGAAGGTATTCATTTCCATCAAGGGCTATTACTTCCAGGCCGAGATCAAGGGCCAGAAGGTCACCTGGATTGTGCCACACTATTATCCCTTTAAGCCGCAATCCCGGCAGGAGGTGGACTTCAAGGTCATGTCCATTTTCGTGGAGTTCTATACCATTATGTTGGGTTTCATCAACTTCCGTCTATTTCATGGCCTTAACTTGGCCTATCCGCCTCAGTTTCCCAGCAGTGTGCTGCAGGATAGTCAGGAGACTTTAAGGGATGAGTCCAGCTTCGTTTCGGATCGCATAGCTGCCTTGAATTTTGAACTTTTGCGCACCGATAAGTTGCAGGAAGATGAGGAAGAACTGGACATAGATATGGAGCTGTTGGAGCAAGATGGTGACTCGAAAAGAATCATCAAGATGAAGCAGGAAGCCCAGGAACTGACACGTCTGCGCACCCTTTTCAAGGGCTTGAAATTCTATATCAATCGTGAGGTTCCCCGCGAGCCCTTGGTTATCATCATCCGTTCGTATGGTGGCCAGGTCTCTTGGGATAATTCGGTATTTGCGGGCGCCACCTTCGAAGAGAGTGATGAGACCATAACCCATCAGATAGTGGATAGACCCAGTTTGGCAACACAATTCATCTCGAGAGATTACATACAGCCACAGTGGCTATTCGATTGTGTCAATCAGCGTCAATTGTTGCCCACGAATAAGTATTTCTTGGGTGAGAAATTGCCGCCACATCTGTCACCATTTGTTGATTCCAAGAGGGAAACCTACATACCGCCCGAAGAAAAGGCGCTAAATGATCCCTCGCTGATCGAAACTCATGGTGAGCCACTGAAATCCTCAGCAATTTATGTAAAATATAAAACTTTCTCTCTTTAGCCCAAAGCGACGAGGAAGACACCGAGGATGAGGCAGAGGAGACGGCACAAGATGACGAGGCCGTTGACCAGGAGTTGCTCGATGCCCAATTACAGCTGGCCTATCAGCAGGAGACGGCAGAGTACAAAAAGTATGGCGGTACCGATGGCGTCAATGAAGATGAAGAGGATCTAGACGATGAAGATGAGGAGCAGGAAGAGGATGAAGACGAAGAAGAGGAACTGGATGATTTGACCAAGCGCCAGCTGCAAGAGGTTGATACTTTTATATTTCACTTAAATCTTAGCTTACACCCTTTCTCCTCATCAGAAACAAAAAATGTCCGTGGAATCTGGCAAAGTGCATAAGGTCAACAAACGGCAACTGCGAAAGGCTGAGGTAGATGAGCATCGTTTGCAGGCACGCATGGTCAAGCCACGACATCGTGATCTCTTCCGCAAACTGATACGCGAAAAGCAAACCAAGGAGAAGGAGGAATGGCTGCTACGCAAGAAACGCCGCCAAATCGATGCCGAGACCAAGGAGACCAAAAAATCGGCTAAACGGGAGGCACGTAAAGCGGCCGCCGTTGCTGCTGCCAAAGCCTGTAAACTGGGCAAATAGACCGGCTAATAGTTCCCATCATCAACAACTTGTGTCTTTCACCATAGGCTAAAATATATACAGAATAAAACCGAAATGTAAATGTTAACACAACTTTCTGTTTAGAATTGATGGAATCATTAGCATCAGTAAAAGATTTGGCAGACGGGCGATGTGGCCTCACATCAATGCTCAGCTTTCAGAAATTCTTAAAATATTTCTTATTTATTTCTGGACCTATCAAAAGGTGGCTTAGCGACTCCCCATTAAGGGGTACCTTTGCCCAGAAACCTCTTAGGCATCTAATATATTGAAAATTATTTTAAAATTGCGGAAAAAATTGAAAAATCGTTACAAATTTCAAAAATTGCTTTCAATTTTGATGTAAAGTTCGTCTTTTTTTTTTGTATATTTAAAAAGAATTACCTTAATCCTAAGTTTAAAATCTGCTGTTCTAAGACCGCATCTGACTACTTGAACGGGGCAAAGACTGCAAACGCCGTCGACGTTGGGCCTCAAATTCAGTGGCCAATTGCCATGTTTCCTTATCCAACGACTCCTTGCCACATGCAATGCCCAACAGACGTGAGAGTACCAAATGGTTGTGCAAATCTTCGGCATTGCTTTGTACATTTGCCTTGCGCATATCCACAAAATCCTGTTGAATCATTTCGGTAACATCTTCACCAACTAGAAATTGTTTAATACGTGCTAGGGTGAGATATTTGCGGAATTGGTGCAGTCGGACAGGCTGAAGATAGTGCAGAGCAGCCTTCAGAGATTCCTCAATAATTGAAACAGCTTTGGCATCCGCGTTTAAGGGTAAAGCAAAGTCGTTCTAGGGGAAAATGTCAGAAATTATAAAAAAAGTTTTTTTTTTATAGTAAATACTTACGGGTAACATGCTGCGTCCTTCACTCAACACCAAAACGGGTATGTCTGCATTATAATCAATCGAATAATACTGAAAGTCACATTTTATCTGCTGGTTGTTAATCACATGAGCCAAGTCTTGTACAGCCTTAACACCACTGGCCTCCAGCTTGCCCTGCTGCAGCCGAGTCTCGTCTAAAACGAGATGCGTGTGCGGTGCCAGCTGAAGTTGTCCCGATACCAGTTTGTTGGTTTCGTAGTCTTTTCTACAAAAGAAAACCTAAATTGGTTTACAAGTTAGAGAACATTTTATTTTCACTTACTTGGGAGCAAAAGACGAGGTATTGATGTTCTCCAAAGTCATGGGAAGATAATGACTCGCCGGCAACAGCAACTCCAGCACTTGATACAGCTTGCTGGTATACTGCTCCAGGCATTCCCTTGGCAGATTGCAAAGGTTCAGCGCAAATTTACCAATACTTAGCATATCCGTGCGATTATAGACCGAGGAAATCAAATGACAAAGCACATACTCTGCGGCCAGATCATCGTCAAAGAGGCACAACTTGAGCAGCATGCGCAAATCCTTGTGCAGAGTCTCAGCCGAAGGGTACTCTTCTTCAGTGTCCGCCTGTTTAAGGCTCAAATCTAGCAAAGGATTTGCATGGGTTAGCGTCTGAAAAGCAAAGGCATGCAGTCTGGGTATAAGAAAAGGTGAAGGATGTGCTGCTTGCAGCTCACTTAAGCTTTCCACATCTTTTAAAGCCTCTGGGTCTAGGGAAGAGGCATCTAACGATGGATCCACAGATAGAAAACCCACAAAATCCACCAAGGAGTTGAGTTGATAGGTATCAAAATCTTCGTACACTTTGACCATGCACGCCATGCTTGGGCGGCTAGGCAAAGGAGAATTGAGCAGGTAGTCCGAGGCCAGACTGCAGGGTACAGCCGCAGCTTGAGCACTAGACGCACCAGGCAACTGTTCCAAGCAGGATCTCTTGACGGGGCCCACCGCGTCCTCTTCCTCTACTTCCATTTGCTCTGGCTGCTCGTCTAGGGTTCTCTTCTGGGCCAGTTTGGTTGTTTCACCTGGACTCGCCAATTCCGGCTGTGGATTACACTGCCGTTCATGCTCTTTGGCCCACTCATTTAGTCCTGGGACTGACACCACAAACAGGGTACGCCTTTCGCCCTGCACATTAGCATCCGCATTGTAATTTATCTCCTCGCCCCGCTGCAGCCTCAAGCAATCGCGATATTTGCCCTCTTGGAGGCGACACTTGGCTTCGCCATCTGAGGACTTTACCTCATAGCGTTCCAAATAGATCTCCGGATCCATCATGTCCTGAATCATGCCACGAAATCGCACCAGCGTCTGATCTTTGAGCTTGTGCCGCGGTGTATAGTTAAGCATGGGAATGGCCTGCCAAATGCTGGGATCTTTGAGCAACTCTTTCCAGTTGGTGGAGTCGGCGACCAGATCATCGGGTGTGCTCGGTAAATTCAAATCACAAGGCATTTTAATATTATTGTTGTTTAATGGTTTTCGCTACAAATTTTTGCCAGTAAACAGCTGCCTGCGGTGTTGTTTGCCGCCAAATGTCAGTTGCGCTTCGTGGGCGACATATCGATTAATTGTATTAGAGATGGAAGCGTGACTAAAATAATAAATATTGGCAGCTCTTCAGATCCCGAAACATAAGAATTTATGCTTGAATTTATTGAATGCCTCCAAAATGGGCACTCTTTCATCTTCATTTGAACTAGATTTTGCTCTTTTTGTGTTAATCTTCTTCCATGTTTACTCATTGAATTTTTTTAGAAAACTATATTAGTGAGATATGTTTGCCTGGTTAGTGGGCAATTGAATTCCTATTCACTCAACAAGTTCGTCTAACAATTTGGTGTGTGGATAACCTGCTTAATACATGATTAGCGTGACTAACAGCGTGAATACATTATTGCTCATCACTATCCAACTGTTTGCTTACCGATAACATTTTCACCAGGGCTGCAGTGTAACGGCAGTTACAATTTCATCCAATTCAAAAACAGGACAGAGCAATGTGTGGAACTTTTTTACAAGATCAGTGAGGCGGCCAGTAGAGATTTGGGAAAAATAATTAAGTCCTTATCACAGTTGCTTAGTGATGAACTAGACACCGGGAAAGCGCCCAAAATGGTTTTCATTAAGTCAAATTTTAATATGTTCGATTGAAATAACTTACACAGAAAATTATACACTTTATTGGACTTATGAACTAAACCAGCAATGGGCAAACCCTTGCTCCCTTCTGGGCGACGCCGCACACAAGGAGACAAAACGACAAGAGCAATTGCCTTGCTTGTTAAAACAGCAAATCTATTGCGTTTCTCAACTCGATCCTTGATTTTTCTGTTGTTGTTGGCTGGCTTCCAAGCTCAAATTTGCTGCCCACCACTGAACTAAACTACTTGGATTCGAGTGGCGGACTAAGACAGCCCCTGTAATCTGGATCATTGTGCTCTTCGTCATCATCTTCCTCTTCATCATATTCATCTGCAAAAAGAAAGACCAGCGACCAGATATTTAATTATCCTAGCTGCGTTTAACCCATTCAGCTTACCATGATCCCTACGCTTGCGCGTGTAAGCTCGTCGTGTGGCTACCGGCGCCTGATCCGTTTCGCCATGCAACAACGAATTGGGGTACAACACCAACGGTTGCCATTCCTCCGCTCGACTTGAGGGCATGGCAGGTGGTATAAGCTTATCCAGAAAACCCATAATCACTTTCTTATCCTGTTTTAACAACTTGTAGTTGAACTTATTAATCTCACGGGCTTTGCCCAAAGTGGCCTTGATAATATCGCCATAGTCATTGTAGCACTGTCCAACAAGAGAGATATGTGTCAGTCGTCTTTGAGAAATAGTCTTCAAGATCTGGTTTACCTGGTTTATTATGTTGCTTTATAAATAGTATATTTTAAAAAAAGAGAAAAGAAACTATGTTGGATTATTGAACACGATTGTTTTGTGGCTTTGCATACATCAATTAGTTAGTTGGGATTTCATATAGCCAAATAAAACGACTTAGTTGGTTTCCATTTGTTTTTTAAACTTATCATAGTCACCCACCGTTAAGCACTTAGTATGTATATATATATATATTTATAAAATAAACCTAAAAAATTACATATCCTTTACATATATATATATAGACAGAAGTATGTTTATGTATATTGTATATGCCCTGCCACAGTCCAAGTCTGTCAAAGTAGTACCCTATGTATACTCTTCTCTTGTTCGTGCTATTTCGTTTACAAAAAATGCTAGATATCATTTAGTTGCTATCGCTATCGCCACCAGCAGCGCCATCTTCATCGTCGTCATCATCGCTATCCTCCAGTTCAGGCATGGGAAATCGTAAGAGAGCCGCTATGCCGGTTAGTTGAGCAAGTTCTGCAAAATAAAAAGAGAGTACATTAAAGTCATCATACAAATCAGGTTGAGAGAATGAAATGTGTTTGTATTAAAACCGAAACATACATAAGAAGCAGCACCAAAGTCGGACCAGTTGCCAGACAGATTAAGCCTAGAGTGCATACTGTGATAGAATGAAGGAACTGACCGGCAGAAATTCCAAGAACTGAGGTGGAATTCTACTTGGCTTAAACAGTGGAAAATTAGTCCACGGGTACGGAAATGTATAGTTTTGAAGGTTTCGTGAACGCTGTTCTGCAGTCAGGCAAGTTTTTGGCCATTTTTCTTAGCATTTTTATTAGTTTGATGTAACCTGATGTACGAAATTGCATATTAGGTCAATGGATCTTGCATTATTTAAGTGTGATGGAAGAAATCAACTGCAAAATAACACCTTATTTCATATTTTTTGGACCAGAACCAAAAACACCGGCTACCTCCGTTGCTAAGATTGTAATTTTTTAATAGTTTAGACATTTATGCAAGTCACTTATCTTATTTGTTGTCACATGTGCTACAAATTTCATTTTTAAGTGTGCCCATATATTTTTTTGGTTACTTACTTTGTGTGGAAGCTACATTTAAAAATTTACCGATTTCAATAAAACGTGAGCTGAATGTTAGGCTTTTCATAAGACGGTTGTAGTCGCACTAGTTTACGGAGTACCCCATATGAACATTTTTTTGGGGAAATTGTACCAAAACCACATCGCTTCCATTTCTTGGGTTGCTCATCGACCTTCTGGTTGTAAAAATATTGCCAGGAATGAAATTGTAGCAACCAAAAATCTATAAATCGATACCCCATTTGAAATTTGTTTAAGTTTTACCCCCTCTCCCCCACCATTAGTCGGCACCCTGCCCCATCGATCGGAAAAATATTCTCAGAAATGGAATCGGAGCATCCGTAAACCTATAAAACGGTAACCCTTTTGATTTTTTTGTTATGTTTTACCCCTCCTTCTCTTGTAAGTCGGCCAACTTTAGGAAAAATACTGTCAAAAATGAACTCGAAGCACCCGAAAACCTATAAAACAATAACGCGTAAGATTTTTTTTTAGATTTTAACCTTTTCGCCACATTAAAAGTCGGCATATTCCTCACCGGAACAGAAAAATATGACTAGTTATGAAATCGTACCACCCAAAAACCTATAAAACGTCACCCCATTTGATTTTTTGTTTGATTTTATCTTTTTTACCTCTCCATAAGACAGCCTCCACACTAACCGATCGAAAAAATACGGCCAGAAATGATAACAGAGCACCCCTGAGTGCTGATTTTGACACTTCTAGAGCCAAAGACCATGACGTTATTAATTTCTGCCGGTTAGAGATGGGCGCGTGCCGATTATTTTCCACACGACGCGACTTTAACACGAACGGCTTACTTAAAACACGCACACCACAAGCAGTGTAAAACATTTTCTAAACCCAGCACGACACGATAAGCACGACTTCATTTCTTTAGCCATTTTCTTGTAATTTTTTTCGGTTTGGAAACATAAAACTTTCTGAGCATTCTGTGGAGTTGAGTAGTGCTGCCTGTTTTCGTGTCTTGTTGCTAAAAACCGACACGCATGAAATCTAACACCTCGTGTAGAGTCGTGCGCGTGTTATATCAAGAAAAACACTACAGGCGCCCAACTCTAGAGTGGAATGCTAGCATTTATATGGAATTTGGAAATAAATTTGCTCCATAATGTTCTGTCTTAAGAAATCGGTCTATAAAATGCAATCTAGCATCGCTGTTGAGTTTTCTTAATTTAAATTTATGGCTTTTGAGCGATTTAAATATCCGGTGTTTTCTTAGAACTCTTGTCAGGGCAGTTTCAAGCCAAATCAATGCAGTTTTTTTTATGTTCCACAGGGGGGCGTAGGAGTTTCTAAGCTGCAAGCTGTCAAGGCTCACCAGTTCTAGTCAATGACTCAGTTTTTGAACTTAACATTCAACTTGGCTATGAATATTCCATTAGAAGAATAATTATATTTGCTCAATTTACTTTGGTTTAGTGCAGGTTCTGGAAAATGTAGACTATGTTGTTTATACTTGGTGGGAAAACAATGTTTATTTGAGAAAGAAAACACTTGAGAGGTGTTGAAATAGTCTCTCTCTCTCTCGGCAACTACAAAGTATTAAACTATCTATTTTTACATAAACTGCAACAGCGACCCATTTACAACCAGCAGAGAGCGAAAGTGATAGAATGACTCATTTGGCAAACAGAAATTCATCTATTTACAAAATATGCAGTTTTAATTAACATTAAATTGAAATTGAAATTGAAAGTGTCGCTACTTGGCAACTTTTCAAAAATAATTCCCATTTCTTTGGACTTTGCATTGTGGGAGATTCCTCGCCGTAAAAAAAAACACACACCCTCCCACATATGTATGTGTATATATGTTGCCGTAGGAGCCTATTGCACTGTGAGCCATTTAAAAATAGAATTTTTAACGAGGTCATTAAACAGAGGGAGGCCTGACTGCTCACATACAAACACACAAACACAACAAATTAAAATTGAGCATAGAAATTGCAACGGGCGCACAAAAGGAAAAACAAATTTCAAACAACAATTTCTTATCTATTCTCGTACATATTTTCTGTTTTCACTTCATGGTGAGTGAGTCATTCAGTTCATTCTTTGATTTTATGTATACTTACGTTCTCCCGATATATGCATGCTGGAGAATATTTTCACTTCACCTCCAGCATCGCGCACCGATTCAACCAAGTTTACATATTCTTTCCTGAGATTTACATCTTGACATCTAGAAATGGAAAAGAAATTGTTGAAATATTAACACTTTAATCGGTTTATTGAACATGTTTTACTGGTTATCGAGATCAATCACTATGATTTGGTAAATTAACCATTAATATACTCTGTACCAAAGGTAAATAGAGTATATTCAGATTGCTCAAAAGCCTATAAAGTCAAATCTTTGTCAGTAGTTTCCCTATGTGATTAAAACTAATGGTAGAGTAGGATCTTGAAAATTCCATTCTTAAGCAGATAAAGTTTCCATAAAAGTTATGGTTTAATTAAAGGAAAATTCCCATCAGGTCGTAATATTATATTATAATATGATTTATAGCCTATTTCCACTAAAGAAATGAAACATCATTTCTTGAAATGACAAGAAATGAAGGAAATTATATAATTTCTGCCATACGTTTCTTCATTTTCATTTCCTTTCATTTCGTGTCATTTCTTAAAAATTATGAAATTCGCCCCGAATGGATTTTTATTTTTTTTCGACATTCTATCAGTGTCTTTAGTGTCATCAGAAAAATGAAAATATCAGAGAGGTAAGTAATTTGTTTGTTTACAGTTGAGCCCGCGGAAAACCCCAAGAACCTGGAAGAAGATCCAGTTGACTGCGAGGTTTTCTATGGAGGCATTCCACGCTCGTGAATGAGAGCATTAAGCCAGCACTCATCTGGGTCGCGCCCTTAACTATCCAGCTTGGGATGAGCGAGCAACTTTCGTTGGATGAGGAACCGACATCGTAGCAGCCAAGAATTAAGCGCAGAAAAACTACCCAGCAGCGTTCAGCTCTCCAAAAAGATGCAGTGGCAGCTTCAAAGAAGAGACCGCAGGAGCTTAAGCGCATTGGTGCCGAGCGGCTTGAAGTCTTGGACAACGTAGATTTATGTCGTGCATTATATGTGGGGTTATTAAAAATTAAGTAAAATAAACATATTTTAGCCTTATTTTAATTGTGTTATTGAGTCTTAAGGTACGATTTATGGCGCAACTTATTACGACCTCAATTTCTGCTCTACGATTGTCCAATCTAATTGCAGCTTCCACTACTCTCCTTGCCTTGGACAGGGCTTTGTTGAGTGTTTTAAAATCTTTATTGAATTGAAGGTTTGTCTAACTAGCTTGCCCATTATTGCATTGCAGCATTTATTTTAATATAGCCAACACAATAACAAATCATTTAGTCAAATAATAATCAACAAAATCAAAGCGTCGGCTGTTTTTGTCCACGTATCGTTGTGAATGTCAACAAAATGATGTTTTGTCAATGGAAACTACAAAATTTTCCAGAAATGAAAATGATAGAAATGATGCTCAGTGGAAAGAGGCTATTAGTCTAAAAATGTGTGTTAAGTAATTTCTTTTTAAGCCGTTCCTTTTTCCAAGCAGCTGGGGTCCGATCAGCTTTCATATTTTGCTTATAAATTATTAGCTACGGTAAGAAGGCTACGTTTGTGGTGCAGCTGGTAGTGTGTGACTACTTGACGTCTAGAACTTTAGTAATTTGAGCGGCAAGTTGCTTTAAATGATTGATGTGACCCTTTCTAAGCTCGTTTTATGGGAAACCTATACTATTTTTAATTGATAATTTCTCTTTGTTATTAAAGTAAAGTATTATTTCTTGGCTTTAAAATAAACTATTCCCAACAATACTGCAATTTCTTAAGGGGATTCAAAATGTCAAGAATACATGTGCTCAAAATTGATTAAATTGTCTACTGCCCAAAAATATGCTATAGAATCTCACTACAGAAGGCTTGTCATTTGAATTGAATTATCAGGAAAATTTTTAACAGCTTCCATTGAATATCTTGAACCATTGTATATCTTTGCTAAAAAAAAATCCGAGACATATATGGAAAAGTTTATTTTAATGCTAAGAAATAGTACTTTCTGATAATATCAAAGTTTCCCCACATAACTAGCATAAAAAGGGTAAATATAAGCATTTTGAGCAGCCTTTAAGCTCAAATTACCTCAAATTACCTGGAATCTAGATGTGATGGACCATTTTCGTAACCAGATTAGTGTTCTGCAAAATCATTAAGAATCAGCACTTATGCTTAAATATACTGGATTTGGTTACATAGTGTTATTTTAAAGTCTCAATGATTTTGCTTATTTGACATGTTTATTTATCTTCGACCTGCGTAATCGTAAAAATATTATGACATCTTGCTTGTGCATTGCATCTGCTGACAGGTTTCTGTACTTAGTGACAAGCGAAAATGATGGACCCAATGTCAGTCTCTTTGCATTGTTACTTAATTGGGTCTGTTTTGTAATTATTTGGTGATATAATGATTCGGCAGTCACAGTAGAGGAATATTAATTCAACCAATTGAAACATTGTAGATATGGCATTTATGGTATTTTATGCAGGTTTAATAACTTCACATAGTTCTGAAGCTAATATTGGTCTTAATTGGTCATATTAGACCTCCGTGGACATTTTTGTGAAAAAGTTTTAATGATTTTACATATTTGGAGAGTAGGTTAGGTTAGGTTAAATAGGCTGTTCGGCAGAGGCCGAGTTCAGTATTTGGAGAGTAAATATAAGCTTATATTGTGCAATTATAGTTGAGTTAGGGACATTTTCTCATCTTCTAGATAGCTCAAAGCAGCTAAGCTCAAATTTTAAACTGTGATTTGTTTGTTTATGTGGACGTTGTAAAATCGGCCTTTAGAGTGTAAAATGGTTCTTGATTTTCTTAACACATCTCAAGTGGGACCCACCAGATGGGCGTTTTCAATTGCAGGTCTTACACTTGACATATTTATGGCTTTCCTTGTAGTTCAAGTTTAGCTATCCAATAAATAAATGTCAAAAAAGGATTAGGGGACTTTAACAAAATTAGTCGTCCTATCTTAGTTTAGATGTACAAAGCTCAGCTACAAAGTCAAATATGAGTGTTTGCCTAGGCTGGTCTACAAAAAAAGAACTAAAGTAAAGTAAAATTGTCATTCCTAAATGTAGAAAAAAATATAATTCAGCTTTTCTGCCAACATTTCTGTAACAAAAAGGTTACTTTACATCTCGTTACTTCAAAACTGGAAATAGGGTTTTAAATTTTAGCGTATTTATTGAGAAACATTTTGAAAGGGAAAGTTTCTCTGGTTTATTATCGAAATTTGAACAATTTTGAGTTTTCCAAAACTAAAATAAACCAACTCTGGAACTGGAACGACCTGACCTGACCAGAAATAATTTGATCTGTACCATCTTATCTTATGTAGCTTTCAAAAAATAATAATAGCTGTGTACTACTTGATATTTTTAACTTCATTACTTCAAGCCATAAGAATTTTACCCCAATGATCACCATTTATTATTACCTATTGCATTTTTTATTGCAAAAATTAAATATTCAGTACAGTTAATAAAAATAAATTGCTAGATGCTGAATCATGACACGTGATGGGCATAGGTAATCTCTATAATGCATAAGGTGTCAAGTTTAACTGGAAATTGTGAGTTCAACGACGTCACGATAAAAAAAAAGGTTATAGTATATCACTTGAGCCTTAATGGTTATGGCCTAATGAAGTCAGAGCGGCGAGTAAGTATAAAACATTAATTATATAGCAACATAAAAGAGCCACAGCAGGTTCAAAAACCTTAAACAATGTTTTAAGGTGCAGGCAAACAGAAAAATTTCATTTCAATTAACATTTTTATTGATGACAAGACAAAACACAAAGCGGTTTCATTGGCAAAGAGAAATCTCGATCGTTTAGTGTGCCCGTTTGACAAAGAGCGCGAGAGAGGGAGCGGGAGCAGAGAGCCATCCAGTGGAACCCATTCGCCGACATCCACAGCACGTGCAGAGACCCCAACATTGTTTGCGCTTTTTGTAGAATTAGTTGCAAAGCGGCTTTCTGGCGGTGCGAACGTGGAAATATTGAAGAACACCGGAGAACCAGACAAACGCGAAGAAAAGAAAACTTGGTGCTAGGCGGCTCCTCCAACAAACAAAAAAAGTGCACAAAAATTTACGCATAAAAGGTGCGTCGTCGTTGAGACCAAAGTGAAAGTTAACTCAATGTTGTTTAAAATTCCCCTGAATTGTTTTCTGTAGGAGTCATCTTTTTTCCCAACCACGTAGTATGAGTATCTGTTTCTGCTGCCTACCTGAGTGCATCTTTTGGGTTTTTTTTTGTTGATTGCTCCAAGCGTTAACCACAAAAATTGTCATGAACCGAGCCATTGTTTGTTGCCTGACAATGATTGCACAATGAAATCAATTGTTATAATGGAATTAGCGTGCACTTGTGGCCCCCAACAAAACACACGACGGAGGAGGCCCGTTTTTTTTTCAAGTGAAATGTGGAAATGGGGGAAACGGTAGCTGGCCTCAAGATATCAGTTAAATACGCGTAGAAATGTATAATTAAATGTGCATGAAAATGTTGTACTTGACTCAGTTTCACTGATAAGCTCTAAATGCTTAAGCAAAGCTGAAAGGCATTTCTATTTGAATATCTTAAGTCCACAAGAATGTGGTTCTTTCTTGGCACAATGCCAACACATGGGAATACCTTAAACAATAATGTGAAAAAAACGATTTGACTTGAAGAAAACAGCGTTTTTTCTAGGTAATTTAAAACTTGTTGAATCAAAAAATGTACGAGATAAGAGGAGTGTCCCAGTTTAAAACAATACAATTTGCTACCTCGGAAAGTATTGGGTAATTGTCTTCTACTGAAGTAACAAACCGTTTCACACTATCAATTAACATGTGAAATGGGGGCTTTAGGTCATTTTGCTAACTTGAAAGACCCCCTTTGAAGAAAATGAATATATCTGCATTTAGAAGACTTTGGTTTAAGAATGGAAGTTTAAAGGGTCAGGCAACGCTTGGCAAACCTCACTCCCAGGCCTTGGGGTTACTATTATTATCAAGGTTAAATCGTTAAGTGGAATTTTTAGTGCTTTGTGGAAGTATGGACTGAAGGGTACTAAAAATGGATGATGGTCGAAATTTAATACTAGATCAACAAATCAGTCAATTTGATGTGTGAATTATTTATAAGAAACCAACCCTGCAAATTCAAATGGTTGCTTAAATGGTGGAGGAATTCAATTAAATGTACTTATGTAAGTTCATTTATCGCAAGGATGGGTAACAGTAACAATGTTTGTAGTTATCACACAAAGTGTGAATGTGTATTAAGTGATGCCCATAGCTGTTTCAGCCGGTGATGCCCAGCATACATTTTTGTTTTCCCTATAACTCGATAAGTGTTCATCCTATCTTTACCATTTCTTTGGCCCATCAATAAATAATAACAAAATTACTAATTAATAAATATGGCTAGAATGTACGAACCTACTATCTATACAATTGTAGGTTTGTAAACCAGATCTGCCTGCAAGTATAAGATCCAAAACTAAACCATCTCTGAGATCTGTTTGTTCAAACGGACAGACCTACGGATAGAGCCATATCGACTCGGCTGTTGATGCTAATCAAAACGAGAAAGCTAAGCTAACTTTGTCTGTGCCGAAGTTTTTATACCAAGTGCGCGCTTAAATATTTTCAAAAAATACTCTTTTTCCCATTTTCCGACCGATTGTTCGTATGGGACTATATGATATAGTCATCCGATTTGGACAAAAACTTGTAAAATTATGTAAAAGTATGAGAAACAAATAAATACAAAATAACAGGATGCTACCATTAAAAAAAAAAGTTTTTCTAACTAAGACTGTTTTTTAGACCTATCTTTTGTATGGCAGCTATACAATATAGTTGTCCGATTTTGATAAAACTTGGTAGAATTATAAAAAAAACATAGAAAACCTACGATTACAAAGTTTGGAGACGTTTCCATTGAAAAGAAAAAAGTTTTTCATACTAAAACAAGTTTTCCGACCGATTGTTCCTATGGGAGCTATGAGATATAGTCATCCAATCCTGTCGGTTCCGACATATTAGTAGTGTGCAGCAAAAAGAAGACACTGTGTAAAATTTCAGCTCGATAGCTATAAAACTGAGAGACTAGTTCGCGTAGAAACAGATAGACAGACGGACAGACGGACGGACAGACAGACGAACAAACGGACGAACAGACGGACGGACAAAGCTCAATCGACTCAGCTCGTCACCCTGATCAAGAATATATACAGTTTATGGGGTCGGACATGAGTATTTCTATGCGTTGCAAACTTCTGGGCAACATTATAATACCCTTTGCAAGGGTATAAATATATATACATTATAAGGCCGGATATGATATCTTCTTGCTTTTACATACGTTTACATAAGCTTAATATACTCTCTCGTTTCTAATCGATATTATAAACTTTAATATCGGTTATAAGACTAACCTTGTTGCTATCGAATATCGTCAAGACAAACTTAAATTTCAACAAGAACAGACTAACCCGAAATTGTTATTGTAAACCAATATAAATAGCAAGTAATTACCTAAAATGGACGAAGACTTCGGCTGTGCCAAGGTTCTTATACACTTACCATTATAACAAAACAGTTTTTCTTATTAAATTTAGCTAAAGATATAGTTATTCGGTATTTACCAAGTTCTGAAAATCTGGCAATGGCAAAGTTAAGGACCGCGAACATCGAAACCAACAAGTAGACTTAGTAAGACTCATTTTCCGACCGATCGTTCCTATGGTAGCTATTAGATATAGTCACTCGACCATGACCAAATTTTGTAAACCTGTTTATACGTCAATAATAACAGTGTTTATTAGGGAAGCTAGCATTGGAAACAATAACATTTTTGTCACTAAGACCTATTTCCGATAGATCGGTTCTATGAAAGCTATAAAATATATTAATCCGACTCTGACTAAGTTTTGCATATCTGTTTGAATGCAATTATTATTAACAAAGGCTAAGTTTGGGAACGCTTTTATAGAAAACAATATAGTTTTTCTTACTAAGAATAATTTTGCGCCCGATCGTTTCTATGATATGATAGATGTAGTCATCCGATTCGGTCTGTTTCGACATATTAGTAGAGTGCAGTGGAAACAAGAAAGAAAGTCGGTCAAGCCCGACTATAACATACTCTGTACCAAGAAAATTTGTCTTTTGATCATAACTCGAAAACCGTTCATCCGATCTTCTTCATTCCTTTGGCGGATCGATAAGTTATCCTAAATATGTCCAGAAGGAACAAGCCATCTATCTTCAAAACTGTGGGAGATATGACGTTTTTTCTAAATTGCGGGGGCGGGAGGGGGCGTGGCCAGAATTGAAAATAAACTTGATCTGCCTGCAGACATAAGAAGCATATGTCCCATACATGTCAAACCTCTATCTCTTACCATCTCTGAGATCTGTGCGTTCATACGGACAGACAGACGGACAGACGGACATGGCTATATCGACTCGGCTGTTGATGCTGATCAAGAATATATATACTTTATGGGGTCGGAGATGCTTCCTTCTGCCTGTTACATACTTTTGCACAAACTTATAATACTCTATGTACCTACGGTACAGAGTATAAAAATCAGCCTTAAATCTCTGTGAAAATTCTAAGAGCAGGGAAAAGTGGTTGCAAGTCAAAAACTACAATATTTGTTTGTATATATTTCCAGTTTATCGTCTCATAAATTGCCTCAGCTCAACACACTTAACGCACATTTAGAGTCCGAAAATTGAATAGTAACCAAACATTGCGAAATTGGACCCTATTTTTTGTAATAAATACTAAACAATCCACTTCGAGTCTAAACAATATCCATGCGATTTGTTGAATCAACTCGTACTTATGTGTACCGAATCTCCAATATCTGGTTTGCCTATGTACACAATGCTCCTTCTTCACACGCTTATCAATTTGCAAAAGCGATTAAGTCGAACGTCTCATGCAATCTTTATATACATTTTGTATTTTCAGCTCAATTTGCGTGTATTTTCCGTTTGCATGTCGTGTGCAGAGAGATAGATGATCTTTCTGTTTATAGAGCTGTTTTTGAAAGTAAATGGAAATGGACTAATTAACCGAAAAACTCTCAATGTGTGGTAGGCGTAAGACGTCCACAACAAATAAAGAATTTTAATTTATTAAATCGCACCGTTTATGGGCTAGCTTGGAGCAAGTTTTCTGTGCCGGACACTCTCATGCCCAGTCCCACTTATGTTCCACAAATAAGCCAAATGTCATGTAGTACATGTGTGTATGTAATATGATCCACTTGGTACCAACTTATAGCTGCTTCTTGGATGCATTTGCCAGTGTAAAACCCCCTCCCAACTCTGCCCTGCTCTTACATGTTGGTCTCGGGACGGGTTCTCTTCTTTTTCTTTTGATTTATCTTTGAACTAGCGAAACCAACAACCAGTTTTTCTGGTACCGGCCCCCCCTTTCTGTCTCCTCGTGTGTGGTTGCAGCTGGCTTGGCATGTAAATTTGTATGGGCTTGAAAAGACCATTGGTTTGTGTTTTTTTTTGAATTATTGTTGAATTATTGTGAAAGTTGATTGTGGTTGAGTGTATTGAGCAAGAAGTGAAAGGGTTTGGTCTTTTTTGGGAATGCCTGATGAATCGAATGAGGTTATTTCTTTTACGATTAGATAAGTCATTGCAAGATTCTTTAATTAATCATTCCGAAATTGGTCCAAATATATCCAATTAATATTGGAAAATGTTTATTTTTTATAGTTCTGTATAGTTCTTACTTTTGAATTGTCGCAATACGTAAAACGTTCTGATTTAAACAAAACTGAAGTTGTATTTTAATAGCATATCTCTTTTCTGACGGCAGAATATCCCTGTCAAACATTGAACCACATTCTTGAAATGTGGGGTATGTTCATTACCCACGAATGGTCTCAATCTCAAAGGAAAATAATTAGATACTAATTCGATAATAGCCTCAAGCAGCGGTTGCCCACTAGCTATACGCATCGGTCGCATTTGTTGTTGCTTTACTTATAGCCATTCCAATGCGTAATCAACTTTATTTCTCTTTCAGAATTTAGCTCAACTACAAATTGTCATACGCTTGGATATGTAACATTTGTTGCTGTGCGTCGAATGATGGCGTTTGCATCAGAATCAGAATAACCGGGTTTCTCTTTCGTTTTTATGTGGTGGTTGTACATTCAGAATAACTTCTGAGATAAGGCTCTGAGCCACTTATGAACCGGTTCGAAACCTGTATAGTTTCCAACTCTAATTTATCAACCTTTGTACCAAATATCAAGTTCGTGGTCTAAATAACTTCTGTGACGGCTCGAAACCTGTATTGAACCTGAAACCAGTTGGATTTCTTTAGAAAGCAGGCCTGCAAAACGTTTTCCAACACTTTTTTAAACTCATTGAACCGTACCAAGTGTGCAAAAATATCTGAACCTGCCGCTGCTTTGAACTTATTGTTTTGGTTTGGTTCAAAACACTCAATTATAAACATTCCGAGAACCTGGAGTTGTACTAATATCTAATCTATATTGTTCTACAGAGATTTAGAATCTCTTGAAAAGTATCTTGAGATCCTTTAATGACATTGATAGAGAGAACCGTGAACGTTGTTTGATAGAGAGAACCTAAATAAGAGCTGCATTTCGTTTTGTCTAAGAAATAGCAGAATTACCAGTCGAATTACTTGACATAAGCCTTATAAATTCAGATCTAAACTTAATATTTTCAATATTCAGAAATAATAGGTTGAATATTTAGCAAATGAAATATTTTAACTGGAGGAAAAGGGTTCGAACCAAAAACCTCGAACCATAAATATCCCTACCCTGACTACCCTGGGTCAATTTTGGTTTGAGCCTGCTAACCAAATTGGTTTGGTTAGCTGTGCTGATAGAAAATGTTTTAATTTCACTGCTGAACCTTTTTCCAAAAAGAAGGTATCAAGTTCCATTAGTTTCCCGTCTTGATTTATGGATAAATTTAATTTTGTATATTTTCTTTTTAGTTTAAGCCGGGTAATCCAGCACAGCGGAAACTAAAAATTCCTGCCAAACTTCATATAAAAAAAACTGTGCCAGGAATTTTTAGTTTGCTTTTTCGTTTGTTGTGTATCCAGCAACACGAACGAAATCCACACTTTATAGATAGCGGCGTATCAATAGCGGCGTTTCGGAAGCGTGTGTGGAACGAGAAACAGCTGATATTCAGGCCAGGAATATATTGCTGACAATTATTTTGGAAGTGATTAGGCAAAAGATGGAGGCAAAAACTGTGAGCAAGACTAAAAATAGAATTGAAATTTTTAACGTGAGGAGAAGATAAATAAAATCAAATAAAAGCAGTTTAGGCAAGACCATGTCTTTGGCGAATCACAGAGAAAAAGCATTTTGACAACATTTCTGTAAAAAGTGCTTGGGAAAGTGTTGCTGCACATATAAATAAAGAATATTATGTTCAAAATTATTAAATTCATTAATGTTATAAATGCTTGCTAGCGACTGACTGTAACAACGCTTGAATATAGAGAACAGAGAGAGACACAGAACGCTCCGCTTGCTTCAATTGGGTTCCACACACTCAAAACAAATAGCAAATTCCTGGCAGGAATTTTCCGCAGTGCTGGATACAGGCCTTTAGGAAAAAATAAATCTCAATGAATCTCTTCCAAAAAAGTTTCATTCACAATTCACTAAAGTGCTTGGCCCAACTGTACTTGAACCTTTTCTTTTTCTTCTCTTTTGCCCATTTCTTTTTCAACTTTAGTTCCTATTCAAGTGCCAACGCTTCACCGGCTACTTATCGCACACACATCACCAAGATGCTTACCAGACAGGCCGACTACACCATCTCTGAACTAGGCTATCCACAATGGCAATCAGACTCTGCAATGTGTGAAGAGCAAAAAAAACTCAACAGAAAATGCTGTCCACAGTCAACGACATTGCTGTTGCTGTCACCTCCCACTCCCGGTCGTCGTCGTCTATTGCCTTTGAGGAAAACGCTAAATGATGGCCATAAAAATTGGATCATAATGGAAAACAATGCTGAAGATGCTCTGGCCCAGCAGAAACAAAACAAAAATCATTGGAACGAGCAACAGAGAAGCCAGAGAAGAAGATGGTAAATCAAATCCATAAATTGCACAATTTAAGGCGTTATCATTTAGTGGGTTCTTTTTTTTGCTTTTTTGTTTCCTCAACAGCAATCAAAAATGTCGAGATAAAGGCGAGTCGTCGTCGTCGTCAGCAACAGCCGCCAGCGATGTGAACACTTTTTGATTGTGGACTACTGCGGCTTGCCTACTTTTTTCTGACTGATTAAATGTGCTAAATAAAATTAAAAACTGTTTAAGTAATTTTAAGTAAATAGAATAAAAAACCAAAAAACGAAAACACTGCTCAATGGAATTTCAATCGCGGCTCATTTCATTTCAAATGTAAACAGGCTGAGTTTTTGTTTTATAAACAAAACAGATAGAACAGAACAACAAGCGTCCAAAAATGGCGACGGCCTGCCTTTTAGACATTGGGGCAACCTTGATCATGAAGCACACAAAGCGTAGCGATATGCGGGGCAAATCAAATGAATGCTTTGGACGTGCTTTCTTTAAATGGCTAAGCTGTGCAAAACTCACAGTAGACACATTATGTATTCAGATTGATGCGCTACGGAAGGCAAGAGATCTGCTACAGAACATGGAAGTCGAACGATTTTCGGAGTTTTGAAAGCAGAAAGTCGTTAAGACTCTTTTCGGGTAGAATTTATAAATTTTAACATTAAATAATTATGTTATTATTTTAGTTTAAGGTTCGGTTTGCTGCTTAGAAAAGTTTATAACTGAATTATAATAATTTTCCAAATAGATAAAGTCAGGTTTCGGGACATTGTAAATCTAAAAGGTGCGGTTTAAGGTCTATGCTGAAGAGCCCGTACAACACAAACCCATCTGTTTCAGGTTGCCAGCCTTAATAACAAATCCAAAAATGTTCTCCACAACAAGATTCCAGCATAATATCATAGGATATATATCAAAAACCCTTTTTTTGAACAAAGGCTTCTTGCTATAGCCTATTTCTACAAACTAATTTGGTTCTAGTATTTCAATACTAACAACTAAACCGAGTAACTTTCAATATTTTCGTATTTTAAGGCTGCCTTTACACTGTTCGACACATGAGAAATGATAATCTAGTAGGCCGGCGTTTCATCATGCTTCGCCTATGAATGTGAAGAGATATTTACAATTAAAACAACTAACATGTGCAAAGGCAGCCTAATACCGTTCAATAATCCTTCATCTGTTCTATTCAAACTAACACAACTAAATGCAAACAATGAAATTCATTTCGCAGACTCTTTCAAGCAATTAACCCCAAAAATAGTAGCGCATTTACGGTTGCTTCCATATGTCGTCACACCACACTCTGAGACAATTCGTTGAAGTTGAAGGTTTGGCGCTGTGGGCTTGTCAACGATTGTGCTCTTGATCTGTTTGCTTGATTGAACTTGAAATGTGTACATGTTGAAATTAGCTTTGAGATGAACCGAAAACTACAAATCTTTCCCATATAATAAAGCCTCTCTTTTTTTGAATTTAACTTACCTAAACAGATTATCTGAAATGAGCAAAGTTTCGATGGCTTGGGACTCGGCCGCTTGTAGTACATGTTTTTTGCCATAAAATGCCTTAGCTGGTTCACATTGTAGCAACATATAGAATTGTTCCAAAGCCTTTACTTCGCCAGCGGCTTTGGTATCCGACATTTTGGCCACCACAGCGGGATCCTGCAGAACCTCTGTAAGTAAAGAAATGGAATGAGAACGAATCATTAGTTGGGTGAAATTTTTTAAAATCCAATCCAAAATTTGTTTATAAAACAAGAAAGAAAGTCGGTCAAGCCCGACTATAACATACTCTGTACCAAGAAATTTTGTCTTTTGATCATAACTCGAAAGCCGTTCATCCGATCTTCTTTATTCCTTTGGCGGATCGATAAGTTATTCTAATAACTAAATATGTCCAGAAGGAACAAGCCATCTATCTTCAAAACTGTGGGAGATATGACGTTTTTTCTAAATTGCGGGGGCGGGAGGGGGCGTGGCCAAAATTGAAAATAAACTTGATCTGCCTGCAGACATAAGAAGCATATGTCCCATACACGTCAAACCTCTATCTCTTACCATCTCTGAGATCTGTGCGTTCATACGGACAGACAGACAGACGGACAGACGGACATGGCTATATCGACTCGGCTGTTGATGCTGATCAAGAATATATATACTTTATGGGGTCGGAGATGCTTCCTTCTGGATGTTACATACTTTTGCACAAACTTATAATACTCTATGTACCTACGGTACAGAGTATAAAAATGGGGAATAAAAGTACTAAAAATGGGAAAATAAAACGCATTTTCAATTCGTTATTTACTTTAAATTTTAAATCTCTTGATTATTCTAATGATTGCTAAAACCTTTAGACTCTAGAACGAATAAGTATACCTAGCAAATGGAGGCTAGTCTATACATCTATACATATATATAAAATTGAAAGTATGTTTGTATGTTTGTTCCTTATGGGCGTCTAAACCGCTGAACCGGTCTTCACAAATTTTCCACAGTATGTTCATGTCGATCAGGAAATTGTCATAGGCTATGTCTCATGTCAGTGCGATTGCGATGAAATTTTTAGGAATGGTTGGACGCTTGCACGCAAAAATTTCTAAGGTCCAAAAATCCGCGAAATTTCTAAAACAATCATATGAAGATATTCATGAAAGCGCTTAAAGCTTAGATTAAAATCCAGCCGTGGGTAAATGGATGATGCAGATTGAACGGCTGAATTTTGATATTTTTCATTTGAGCTTATATTATTATGAAGATTTCATAGACGGCAATTGTAGACTGGTTAATAGGAGGTGTATACCAAACTGTCAAAAAAGCCGCGAAATTAGCAAAGTTAGAGTTAAATCTTTCATTTTCTCACAATGCAAAGGACGACCGGGCGACGCCGTGTATTCAGCTAGTATTAAATAAACATACATGGGTCTTTCTTTTTGAATAGACTGCTTTCCGGAGCCGCCATTTTTACAATAAAATACGAAATTAGACCTCAACATGCCCTAATTAAGATATGGTAATAAATATTCAAAAAATAAACTTGGTCTGCTTGGTACTTAAGCTTCTGACAAACCTCTTTGTCTAACCATCTCTAAGATCTCTTTGTTCATACGAAATGACCTGAGGACATGGCTATATAGACTCGGCTGCTGATGCTGATCAGGAATATATAGGAATTTATAGGGTAGAAGCTGCTTCCTTCTGACTGTTACATACCTTCTGCTCAAGCTTAATATTCTCGGTACAGAGTATAAAATGTGCCTTAAATGTAAACTATTGTCAGTTACAGAGTATATTACATTCGGGTTAGATTGTCATTTTGTATAGTATTTGCAAGATTAGACTGTCGCCACATATTTGTCACGGCTTGTGGTTGGTTTTCGGAGGAAGAAGAACAAACTTTTGGAGTGGCCATTACGATCTGCGAATTTAAGTACAATCAAATCAATGCGGTGGGGCAATCTGTCTGACTTTTTATTTAAAAACAAAAGAGGTTCGATAACACTACTCAAAATATGTATTTGGAGTGGAAAAGTGTACTTGAAATCGCACTCCTCCGTTTCACTTTGAAGTTTAAAAGGCACTTAAATATATCTTTTTGCCAAATTGCGTAAAATATTGCTGTAAACTTTATAGAATTGACTTATATAGTGTTCACATTTTTTAAACAACTTTTTTTTTTATTTTTCACAGAAAAAAGCCAGTGGATGGGCCAACAGTTAAGGTCACCCTAGATTCGTTTGCATAGTTTAGAAATAAATCCAATTTGGATAAGGTTTTTAAGACCATGAAGAAGAATCTTACATTTTAGATGACCACAGGAAAAATACCGAAAGTCAATTTCTAAAATAAAGCCTGTTATCCCGGCTGATCCCGTCTTCATTTTTCCAAAGCAAATCCTAAGCTTAATCATTTATAGTCAGTAAATTAAACAGTCCCGAACCCGAAGCTTATTTCTGTTCTATTCCGGGTGTGGTACAGCGGGTAGTGTGTGTATCAGCTGTGCAATAACATAATTTCTTCGTACCCTAAAAAAGATTTTAGAGAGCAAAATTTAACGAAATCTAAAAAAAATAAGAAAAATGAAGCTTGCTCAACTTTGCATTTAAAAATCTCGAAATGGATTATGACTAAGTCTAAGATTGGCATACACTAGTTCAATTTGATTGTTTTCTTATGCAGATGAGTTACAACATTGCGATTTTT
The DNA here is from genome assembly GCA_035044985.1 of Lordiphosa fenestrarum. Taxonomy (NCBI): domain Eukaryota; kingdom Metazoa; phylum Arthropoda; class Insecta; order Diptera; family Drosophilidae; genus Lordiphosa; species Lordiphosa fenestrarum. The sequence goes on from JAWNNO010004160.1 coordinate 150,014, forward strand.
TTGTCTTGCTTGACCTTTCTATGGAAATGCACATATCTCCTGCTGTTTCCTACCGATCTCTTGGAATATCTGTCATCAGATAGCATTCTATTCTTCAAAGTTGCTTAGTGAAACGAATGACTATCCTATATCCTTTACCTGATGATATTCTCAATATTCTGTATTGATTCTTAACCTTAAACCAACTTTAGAAAGCAGTTTTTCTTCTTAATAAAAACAAACCAACCGAATAAATTCTGATTTTCTGTTAAAGCAGTTCCAATATAAATATTGGAAACCAGAAACAAGCCTCCAAAAGTAATATAAATTTAGAGTGAATCACCGAACCGACCTGAAAACGAGTTTATGGCCATATAACAAGAAGAAAGATGTTAAAGAATTGTCAAAGTAGTAAGAAAAAGCTGGCAAATCCATTGAAAAGTTCTAGAATCTTGAGACATCACATAAGAAGTTTACAAGAAAGAAGACGGACACTACTCACCCTTCAATGAGTGCTTAAATCCCGACGAAGCATGAACCAGCATAAACTTGCTTTTGTTATCCAACAGCAATTTGTAATCCATTTTCACCGCCTGCTGGTACATATAATCATAGAACTGATCCCTTACAAATCCCGGCGAGGCGACCAACACACATTTGACCACATCAAAATTAACATGCCGCAGGATGCTTTGCATCACTTGCTCATAGAATTTCGCCAGTCCCTTCTCATGCTGCTGGACATTGCCCTTGCGCTTGCGTGGTATGGACACTTCAATTTTGCTACGCACCAGCGTCATGCTAGCCGTGATTAGACAGACATGAGCCAGACCCTCTTGCATGACAACAGCGGCCACATCGGCCGACTGGCTGGGATCACAGGCCATATCGATGCGTTCCAGGGCAATGGTATCCCATTCCGGTTTGCGTAGCTCAAACTTGCGATTCAATTCCAAGTCCAGGGTATGATAGGCGCCCATTTTGACATAGGGATTCTCCTCGATGTTGCGTCCCTTGAGGCGCAACACACAGGCCTGTGTATCGAAGTCGATGGTCTCCACGGCAATGGTTAGGGTGGTGCGAACGCGACTGCTGGTGGAGGAGCCGGTGGCCGTTTCATTTTGCACCTTGCGTATGGTGGTGCTACGCACGCTGTCGCCCTCGGCTATCAAATTGTAGGCGTGCCACATATCCTCCGACTCCTCGGGCATGAGCGTCACATTGCTAATTGACGGCAGATTAGAGTGGGAGATGAAAGAATTGTCTAGGCGAGTCTTACCCCTGCATGCCCTTATCCACATATCGGCCCAGTAATTTCATCTTGCTCCAGTTTTGCGTTTATTTCGTTTGTATTTGTGTTTTTTGTTTTGCTTAGCCTCTTGTCACTTGCATGGACTTGAATGTTTACTCAGATTGCAGCAATATTCAGGCATTTTATTCATTTGGAAAACGATTTTCCGAATACGATGCGGCACAGCAGGTTTGACATTCACAGGGAACTGCGGGAGATGTGTCAATCAGCTGACTGAGCTGGCGGGATGCGGTCATACTAAAAATATAACAGGGTGGGGCGAAATAACAAGGCAGCCAACTAGTCTTACAATTCTATTTTCGAGAAAAGACCGCCATACCCTTTCCACAAGCACTGCTCCATAACAGCTGTTGGCCCACAACATTCGACTATTGACTCACCCTGTTGTGCTGCTTAGTGTGACCATTTATTGGGGAAGCGCTAACACCATGCCGACTGAAATCTAACTGTTGATCACAAAAATCTTTGTTTCCGTTTTATTTTGTACTCTCAATTGTTGCTTAAACTAACAGCCTTTCAATTTCCTGCTGAATGGAGGTTATCTGCGATTTCAGCTGGCTACCCTCGTTGGTGGTAATCGAGCAGGCCACAATGGGCCGGGAAACGCCACAGGCACGTCCCAATGCCTGCTTGGAGCGCACAAACACATACGGCACATTCTTGTCCTCGCACAACAGCGGCAAGTGCAACAGAATCTCAATGGGTTCGGTATCACCCGCCAGCACCACAATGTCAGCCAATCCACGATTAAGCGTCTTGGTGGCCTCGTTGGCACCCTTGCGCAGTTGATTGTAGTTGAGGGCCTGCTGCAACAAGTTCATGATTTTGGCCTGCAATTGGGCATCGGCCATGGGGAATGCTTTGGGGTTGATTTCCTCGGTCTGGGAATGAACATTTGCTATAAGGATTAGGGTGACAATAAGAAATTCCAACTGGCTTACCATTTTCTTGCTGTTTGATGTAGACAAATTTATTTAAATGCAACCTCTCGGCTTGTTGCTTCACTGAGGGCAGAATTAAAATAAACTAAACGTTTTCCAAACACGTGCTTTACCAGTAGTGTGACCGTTGGGTGTATAATGAAAATCCCGAAACAGTGCTGTGCAGCACTGAAATGGGCAGCTCCGGCTTGAAAGGAACTAGTTCGTTCACACTAATAGCACTAGGTTGGGATAAAAAGTTATTCTAAACAAAAAGTCGAAGAAAAACGGTTGTTTTTGAATATCTAAGTGAGAAACGTATTTTAAAAGCTATTAACTGCACTCAATTGGTTCCAGCATCGGTATTTAAGCATAGATTTGTATCACCAAAGTGGTTTTCAGAGACTTATATTAGATTTTTTATTAGGTTATGAAGTTACGTCTTTATAAAATATGAAGCTTATATCCCACATCTCCCATGAACTTAGAGCTAGGAAGGCTAAAAGTAGACATAAAGCAGACCTCAACATAATCTAACAACTGTTTTCTAACCCTATTCTGCAGTAAGTTTTATTTTCAAGATTTTTTCCACAAAGAGGCATTTCCGTGGGAAATGAAAACTAAAATGAACTAGTTGAAGGGCAAACAAAGTGCGGGAACACTATAGGATTTCAGCTTAGCTTGATAGTTAGACTTGATTCCATGTTTGGACGTGCGCTTAGCTTGAAAGTTTGGCTTGTATTTACGTTTAGCTTGCAAGTTTGCCTCAGACTTAAGTTTAGCTTGAAAGTTTGGCTTGGACTTGCGTTTAGCTTCTTTAGCTCCCTGGCGATAGATACGCTTTTGGTACAAGTGTGTATCGATAGGTATCGATAGGCGCGGCTGCAGCGTATGTTTGCCATCGAAATGTTTCAGTCGAAAAAAACCATTGAAACGTGTTGGTTGGGAACATCGGTTCGGCGGTTATGCGGGTATTTTAAATCTAAGCAAATAATACACACACACATACACAAAAAAATCTACATACAAGTGCAAAAAATCTACAACAACAACAAAATCTCGGAATTTATGCAATATTTCTTAAATGTGTTTATAAAATTGCTTACCACAAAAGCAAACTAAATGCAAAAAAAAGGTAAAAGCAAATGGCAAAGAAAATCAAAGAAAAAGAAAAGGAAATGAATGTGTAAAAAAAATCGATTATTCAATCTGTGTAAGCGTGTGCGTGTATGAGTGTGAGTGTGTGCGGGTGTTTGTGTATGTTGGAATGTGCGTGAGCGTTTGTTTAAATAAATTTGAGTAAAAAACTAGCGAGAAATGAATTTGACTAATCTGAAATATGCTAAAAAGCAGAACAAAATAAAGAAAAACCAACACAAACGCACACACACACACAAGCGCACACGTAGGCAAAGTAAAAAATAAAAAACAGCGAGTGAATGTGCCAGGGCAAAAGCAAAAGCAACAACAACAACAAGGAAATGTCAAAATTTTTTAAATAGACAAAAGTTGCAATTTAGTGCAAAAAAAAAGTGGAACTACAGCAACAATTGAGTGCGCCCCCCCTCCCTTTTAGTGTGTGTGTGTGAGCGAGCTAGCAATATTATCTCAGCCATCAGCTGTTTGACACTTGACACGATCGGCTGCCCTCCGCCCTCCCCCTGTTAACCCAACGATCGTTATCAACTAAAAGAGTTACGCTTTGATTTTTTGTGTCATTTTGTTGTGGTTAATTTATGCAAATTTATTTTATTTACGTGTTTTTTGTATGTGCTGCAGGCCGAAGCAAACACAATTTGCAAAGAAAAAATTTGCCAACAAAGCGGGTAGCAGAATAAGAGAGTGAGACAGAGAGCGAGAGAGAGAGAGAGAGAGAAGGCGAGCGAGCACAAAACAATTGAGAAAACAAAGTGCCAGAAGAACAAATATGGTTAAAAGTAAACTAATTAGTTAAAAGGCAAAAGTTAAACAAAATTTATAAATAGCTAAATTATAAATTAAATATATTAAAAAAGATTGAAACCTTCTGAAGATCTTAACGAAAAATATTTTATAAACAAAGTTGAATCAACCGGTTCTGTTCCGGTTTATTGAGTCTCTCAAACTTTTAAAACCGAATTTACTTATTTTTGACTTTAGATTCCTTTTTATTAAAGAATACTGGCACATCGGAACGATCTTATTTAATATCTCATTTCTTTTAAATGTTGCTTAGATTTTAAGACCTTAGTCTTTAAATCTTTTAAACCATAAATACTACTGAATATTGTTTACCTCTTTAAATAACCCATGTCACTTATAACCAATTATGCAAGCCGGCGCTGAAGCAAACCCCTCAGAGCCGCTGCAGTTAGGTCTTTATAGATCTCTCCATTATCCAAGCCCACTAAGTGTTCAATCTCGCAAATTGAAGAAAGATTTCAAAGAATTTTCTGAAATTTTAAAAGTATGAAAAGTGTACAGTGAAAATAGGAAAATTAAACTTTGTTTTAAAAGGTAAGGCTAGGCAGTGGTAAATGAGGTTAACTTAATTGGGTTTTCATAAGCCTGATAAATTAGACTCCACATAACCTTTTCCTTGATTACATCATATGCAAAAATTCCTATTTACGTTAAGGGCCGATTTCTCATCGTCTAATTAGCTGTTATGTGTCAGAAAATCTTTAAATATACTGTGTTACTTATAAGTTTATGTGACAGCTCCGTGTTGATGATGAGGAATCGGCCCTTAATCATATAACAAAACTCAGCGTTAAATAAAATCAGTTAAAACACAAAATTAGTACAAAGGCGTTATATCGCACGATTTAGGCGGCCTGTGGCACCGTCTTGTTGAAACCACATGTCAGCCAAGTCCAGCTCTTCCCTTTTGGACATAAAAAAGTTTGTAATCAGTGCACGGTAGCGCTCTCCATTCACCGTGACGCTCCTGCCCTTGTAATCTTTATAAAAATAGGGTCAAATGATGCTACCGGCTCTTAATCCACAACAAATAGGGCATTTTTCGGGATGAATTGACAGTTCTGCTCTTCATACTAAATACGGCAATTTTGTATAATAAAATTAAATAATCTGCAAGCGTTCTTCGTTTGAAATTCGATATATAGTTAAGTTTTTGAACATGTTTGACAGTAACATGTGACACGAAAACAGCTAAACTGCCAAAAAAAATTGCCAAAATAAAAGTTGCTAAAAAGAATCACCCTTTTTCTTCGTACCTAGCTTTAAACGGGCTCAAACCCACCGGACAGTATGTTCTGTTCTACAGAATCTTAGACATTTGTAGCTTTGTTTAAAGCCTAATTACAATACTTCTTGATGGCCCTTCAGACAGCTAAAAAGCTGGAAAAATCTTTCACTAAGCATTTATAGAAGTGTTTCTATTCCTGTTTAAGTATTTTTCTTCACAAATTGAATTGGGTTAAATAAAACTCCTAGGTTTGTGCATTTCTAAGTTATATTTTGTATTGTTTTATGTTGCCCTGCTCTGCAATATTCTTTTAGTCCATAGATCATCCGTTGCAGGTGTATCTGCTAATCGAGTCCCTCATTAATATTCAAGTCAAAAAAAAACATTTTTGTTTTAAATAAACTTTGTTCCAGTCCACACGGCAGACTGTGTTGGCCTGATCCTCTCATTGTGTTTTGGACAGCAGCACTGCAATTCAACAAGAAGGCATAAAGTTTTCTATTTCTGTGCAAAGTTAAATGAGCTATGGATGCAAATATATAAACATTGTCTGATTGTGAATAATGTGCTCTAAATTCAGTTCGGAATTCCTTTAAGAACATAATTTATCTGCTCCCATTAAGTGAGGTGCGCGTTGAATATGAATATTGAAAATGAATATTTTAGCAATGCAGTCTATAAATTAGATTTTACGGTACTTGGGAGAACTAAACTGATATTAAAGCTCCACACTTTTCGTTTCCTTTCTTCCTTTTAATTACCACTGGCCTTAATGTATTTAATAAAGTTTTTTTCACCTGGCAAAGATGGTTTCATATCTCTTGGCATTCTACATGGTACCACTTTTCCTCCGGATCGTTGCTTCTGTCCATTTTTGGCTCCCCAAAACTATTGCTCTAACCCAAAACTACACAAAACCACAACCAACTTTAAATAAATATTGTTAATTTTGATGCTAATTATTTTTTTTTGTTCATTTCTCTTTGCAGCTTCACAAAATCATTTCACTAAATCCCCAGAAAAAAAGCAAATGAAAAAAGTGTTAAACCAAATGTTAGTTTAAGCTAAAAGTGTAAAACTAGTTTAATAATCAGAATACAAGAAAAAAGCAAAAAAAAAAGTTATAAAAGAAAACAGAAAAAGTGTTAACCCAAAAGTAAAGTTGAAAGCCGCTTCCACTAATCCAAAGCTATTAAACAGCTTACAGAAAAGCCCAAAAGCCCAAGCCAAAGCCAAAGCCGAGCCGCGCCAAACCGAGCCGAGCTTTTAGCCCAGCTCCGCGTAACAAAATTTCCTGCTCCACGTTTTTAATAACTTCGGCAAAATAGCTAAATCCATTTTGCAATTTCTAAAAAAGAAAAAATCTCATCATAGTTCGGCATCGGCGGAGGGCAAACTACAGCAGCAGTCCAGTTACGAGGCGGAGGAAGGCGGCGGTGGTGGTGGACTGGAGCAGGAGGCTAGCAGCAGCAGCAGCGCAGCAGCAGCGGCAGCAGCAGCGGCTAGCCACAAGCAAACGCCGCCCACTGGTGCAACGGAAAAGGCGGAAGGAGCAGGCGGAGGATCAGCATCAGCAGCGCAGGAGGAGGCTCAAGTCTCGGCCACAGCCACATTTCGATTGAGCTCGCTAACCGGTACCATATCCAAAATGGGCAATAACGCCACCACATCCAACAAAAAGGTTGATGCGGCTGAGACCGTTAAAGAATTCCTGGAGCAGGCCAAGGAGGAGTTCGAGGATAAGTGGCGGCGCAATCCCACGAACACCGCTGCCCTCGATGATTTCGAACGGATCAAGACGCTGGGCACCGGCTCCTTTGGCCGTGTGATGATTGTCCAGCATAAGCCCACAAAAGACTATTATGCCATGAAGATACTCGATAAGCAGAAGGTGGTCAAGCTGAAGCAGGTGGAGCATACTCTGAACGAGAAACGCATCCTGCAGGCCATCCAGTTCCCATTTCTGGTCTCACTGCGCTACCACTTCAAGGATAACTCCAATCTGTACATGGTGCTGGAGTATGTGCCCGGCGGTGAGATGTTCTCCCATCTGCGTAAAGTGGGACGCTTCTCGGAGCCGCACTCGCGCTTCTATGCCGCGCAAATTGTCTTGGCCTTTGAGTATTTGCACTATCTGGACTTGATCTATCGGGATCTGAAGCCGGAGAATTTGCTAATTGACTCGCAGGGTTATCTGAAGGTCACCGATTTCGGTTTTGCCAAACGTGTCAAAGGTCGCACCTGGACCCTGTGCGGCACACCCGAATACCTGGCCCCCGAAATCATCCTCTCCAAAGGCTACAACAAGGCCGTCGACTGGTGGGCCTTGGGCGTTCTGGTCTATGAAATGGCAGCCGGCTATCCGCCCTTCTTCGCCGATCAGCCCATACAAATCTATGAGAAAATCGTCTCCGGCAAGGTGCGATTCCCCTCGCATTTTGGCTCCGATTTGAAGGATCTGCTGCGCAATCTACTGCAAGTGGATCTAACCAAACGCTATGGCAATCTGAAGGCGGGCGTCAATGATATTAAGAATCAAAAATGGTTCGCCTCCACAGACTGGATAGCAATCTTCCAAAAGAAAATCGAGGCGCCGTTTATACCGCGGTGTAAAGGTCCCGGCGATACAAGCAATTTCGATGATTACGAAGAGGAGGCGTTGCGAATTTCCAGCACCGAGAAGTGCGCCAAGGAGTTTGCTGAATTCTAGAACAAGTCTATTGTCCAAATTCAAATTCAAATCCAAATCGAAGTCGTCGTCGTTGTCGTTTCGTCTTTATGTCTAAAACTTACTACAACTGCAACTACAACTAAAACAACGTCTACGTCTAAGCTGGGCATATACCCTGTATACCACATCATTTCAAACAGCATCCCAATTGGATTTAACACTAAAACAACTACAAATACCAAACACTACACATAAAACAACTGTGAGTATAATGAATAGATATAGAAACATGTAAATATAATAGCTTAAATTTTGTCTAATTTAACTGAAGAAAATTTAGAAAACTAAACTAGGGTCTCCCTAGAACTCTGGTTTTATGATAAGCCCTTTATGAGAAACCGCACACTTACTTTCTCACGCTCTCAGCCTTAACTCTGCAAATACTAAGCCCATTAACTTAATACGATAATTTCATTCGAGATGACCGCTTTCATTTCGCATTGTCAGCCTTAAAACTTACCCAACTGTAGAAAACACATGTTTTTTCTAGTACGTCGTTAATACGGCAATTTCAGCCATTAGTTTCCCTTGACGACCCATTATTTTTGAACATCTTGTTACTTTAAGACTTTTATTACCTTAAAGCAGAAGTGCCTATTGCCTAGGCGCTAGATCCGCATTCGTTGTTTTACGCACAAAACTTCTTTGATGCTACAACAAATACGTATGCGTTGTCTTTGTTGTAGACGATGAATGTATTTGTGTGTTCAAAAACCGGGTTTATTTCACAAATTCTGGCAAATTCTGAGGCATTGGCAGAGCACCGTGTCATCGTGCAAATTGCATAAAAATAGTCATACTTAAGTTTTAATATATTTGTTAGTTCATTAACAATTTTTATCGCCCATTAAAAACTCATTTTAAAATTAAGTGCACCAAATGAAATAAGATACGCATATCGCTATCGATGAGAAGCCTAACGATATACAATTGCTGCTGGTAGCAGCATAATTGACTATGAAATGGACATGGTCCTACGAGCTTACCTAAAAATTCTCAGAATGAATTTTTAGCCTCTGTAGCAAAAGTTTACAGAAAGTCACATCTGTCATCTGTCACAAGCTTCTGGACATATTTAGTAATTAAGATTACTTATCGATTCGAGGATAGGCAAAGGTAGGATGAAAGGGAGTCAAGTTATGAGCAACTTGACCAACTTTTTTACTTGTTCCGCTTAATATCGTCCAAACACCTCAAAATTTTTCTGTTTTTTTTTTAAATCGAATTTTGGTATTTTACGTAAATCCCTTGAAGCCATAATTGATAAAAATTTTCAATTTTTCAAACAAAATCTTCCATTTTCTTTCAAAATTCTCACAAAAACTGAGGAATTTTCTGTACATTTCTTATCTTATCTTAGTCATATCAATGACAGCTTGAATGCAATTCTAAAGAGTTTACCAATCGTCGTACACACACCTCCTCCAACTCCTCTCCCCGTCGCTTTAGCAAAATGACTGATAACCATTTCGAAATCCGCAGAGCATTTTGTGGCCTTTTGGTAAATAAGTAAACAGCTTTATACTTAGTACCCATGACTACCAACCAACCATTCTAGTCGACGGCCTGGCCTACATAAAAACAAATTAATTTTTGATTGATGACATTTTTATTTTTCGTTTTTGTGTGTTTTTGTGTTTGCCACCACATTAATTAGTGCCAATAAAAATGTAGACACGACGACACGTGTCACACATGGAAATATGTACATAAAAACAAAACACATAAGACTCTGCACAGAAAGATCATCTATGAAATGTGCTAAAGGTTACAGAAGGTCATGGTCAATGATTACCGTAATGTTGAACTCAAATTGTCAAATTTCTTGATTATTTTTAATGAATTTTATACACGCAACTTTCTATTAAATGTTTGTTTATTATAAATTATGAGCAGCCCACAATTTAGGCTTTTGTTTTTGCTAATGTACAAACAGCACGCAAAAAATTATATGAATTACTTGAGTTTGAGTTGTTGGGCTTGACATTATTTATGCTCCAAGGCAACCAAATGGGTCAAGTGTAAATATAAATGTTTACTTTGCAGCCGTGCCTAGACCAGCTGTTCAATGCAGGCACGAAAGAGTTTTATATATAGTACATCGAAGTTTTAGGAGAGACCTTATTTTGACATTTTAATTAAGAGAAAGAAGCTTAAGATTATTATTTGCTGTGCCAATTGGCATGATTATTGCAGTAGAGATGAGACTTTTTGGCATATATTTAGATCTTCTAATAAAAACTATTTCGCTTACCACCGGTCTTACCATAAGCCATGTCCGTATCGAACATCTTCTTGTTGAAAGAAAATTTGGTTCAAATTATCAGTGATATTTCATTTTATTTTCGAGATCTTAAGAACCTTGTTTAATATGGGATCGGTGCAGCGTTTAGTTAAGTTTTGTCAATGAGCATAAGATTTTTCTTAAAAAATGTTGCAGCAAAAGATTAATTTACTGAAAAATATAGTTGACAGTTCCATTATATCTGAAATCACCCAAAAAAGCAGCATTCATTATTAAAAGATCCAAAAAGTTATGAAGTTTTAGCCTTGTGTCCAATGCTTTTCTTAATAGATCTGTTAATGCAATAACATGCCGATATAGATTTAACTGAAAATGGAATTAGTTATACTAATTTGGCTATGGAAGTCAGTTTCAATTCGCATTACCTTCGATAATGGTTCTAGAAACCGAGCATATTGAAGTTAAATTACTTATAAAGACAGATTTCTAGAGATTTCAGGAATAACCTTTGCCTGCGGCAGAAATTATAATTACAAATTATTTAGAAAGCATGGAATAACGCCCATAGGCGTTCTTTCGCTTCATTAAGTTATTGCAAGGACCCTTAACATGCACCCCTACAAGTTATGAGCATTTCTATCTATGCTCTCAGTAGTAACCTGCTATATTAACTAACCATCTGTTTCGCCTTCACTACGCCCCGAACTTTGATCGACCCATAAAAGTATACACGTCATTTAAACGAGCCTTTTTTTATCTTAAAACTGTTGAGTGAATTGCCACATTCTTTTCCAGCAATTCCATTTTAAAGCACCTTGCCCACACCTGGTTCATCACACATTTTTATGGTTCACTTTTCACTTTTACATCTATTGATTTATGTCCCCGTTTTGTTACAATTTAAGACCCTCTCTGACAGTTATTATCTTGACTTATGCGGCGGGCATTTCCCTCTCGGCAAACTCGTTTGGTGTTAAATGATTCAGACTTGTTAGAATTTATGGAGAAAAACAGCACGTACTATTCCATTGAATTGTGTGCTTAACATGTGCCCTGCCACAGCAGGTTGCCATTTGATATTGTGCTACTTCAATTGAGTTCACTGGAAGCTAATTATTGCAAATATTGTACCACAGATTAAGAATTTGAAGAAAAAAGAACTGTCTAATGCAGAGCATGATGGGCTTGTCTCATCTTAATCAACTCACAAGTGAGCTGTCCAAACAATCAATCAATCAAATTGTGCTCGCCCATCAATCAATTGCAAAAGTCATTATAAAATGGCATCTTTGCAAATGGGTTGGTATTAGAGATGTGGCTGGTGGGTCTAAAATGTATCGGAGATTATTTATTGAGCAGGGCTCACACTTGGTCAAAGTGAACCATGGTAAACTAAGTTCGTGGAAATGCTTCACCTCAAATTTTCCATGAAAAGCCACCCAAAAATTGTCAAACTAGAGTCATATCCAGTTTTTCTAGATCATTTCGAGTTTGCGTTAAATTTATACTAGGCCACAGGGCTGATATTCAAACCAAGAACTCTGGGATTTTAAAATACTTGAAAATCCCAGAGTTCTTGTCTTAATCCTGACTTAAGCTTAACATAGCTGGATTTCGAAACGATTTCGACGTATTACAACAACAGCCGGGTTTGATTTATGCTTGTTATTTGAACTTGACTTGATCCTTCAAGAAGGCCCGACTTTGATTTAAGTTTATATGATCTTAAAATCGACTTGTTGTAAGAATGCCCGGGACAAAACTAAGCTTAATATACGAACTAAATTCAATCCAATAGAGATTGCTTCAAAAATGACTTGGATGGACTTTAGCTCGATATTTAAACTTGTTGTGACACCAAAAAATGCTTACCACTAGAACCCCATGTGACTATTTATACGACCTTTTGGATTTCTCAAACTGGTTTGTTTGAAATGGAAACGGTGATCATACGTTTGCACACCCTCGGCTCTAGTTTTAATAGACTTTGGCCATTGACTGATAATCACCAGCTATGTGGCCATGCTATAACTGGTAGGGAACTCCAAGGCGTCGAAAGTGCAAAAACCGAAAAAAACCTTTTTAAAATTTAAATTGACAGAAGTCCTTGCATATGTGTGTGTACCCATTTAGCCTTACTGTATAAGTAAAAGAGATTTTTTTGCTCTCGGTTTCTAATAGATCTTTTGCTATTTCATTGGAGTTTTGTACTTACCTTAACTTTGATTTGTCAATCCGAAGATCGAGAACAATTCAACTTTTTGAGCATGATTTTAGTTAGCCAGGCGTAGTTATATTCGCTCCTGTGTTCGTTACTGTGTGGAGTATATGTTAATATATGTGTGTCAGCTTCTTATAAGTTCTTGGACAAAAAAAGAAACTGCATTTCCCATTTCAGTTCTCTCAAGTTTTTAATTTCCCAATTTTAATTGTCCCTTTTGTTGGACTCTATAGTTTTCAAAGAAAAGTTTCTACGTTTTTGCAATCCTTTGTTTTTCTTCTAAAATTAATTCCCTCAAAGTTGACTCTGAATAATTGGCTGTCGTCGTGGCCGACTTAACTTGGTAGTAAGTGAAGTGTGCCAATATGAAAATTTCCTGATGACTAAACGCTGCCAAATCATTTCTGTTTTTTCATACTTGGCAGCACATTTATAGATGTACAAATTTATTAAGAATAGTAAGATTATATGACAGATGGAAGCTAGAAATACTATTCTCCAGTAAAAGTTTTTTTTTTAGTGGAAAACTATTTGGGGATTGGCTTACCAAATTAATTCGCTGTGTCTGCAGTTTTGTACCATTCGTAAAAGTTCAAATCCCTGCTGGATATCACCCACTTAAGCTGCCAGAAAACTTGTTTTTGACAAGTCGCACATCTTGTTTTGCTCCAATAAACACCTAGAACAAGTTTATAGAATGTGTGTGTGTGTGCAACAACATAAATCTTAGAGAGCAAAAAAAAAAAAATAGAAATTAAAATGCAACTGCCAACGCGCTGCTGAAGCTGAGACGTTGTCTGGCCAAATGGAGTGGTGGGTAGGTGGGCACATTGGCTAGGGGCAAGCGGGCGGCGAGCTGAGGCACAGACACCACTGACTCGGCCAGCCAGCCTTGTAACAGTGCCCTCAAATCAACTGGCAAACACGCACGCGCTACAACAACAACAACAGCACCAGCAAAAACAATATCTAATGGCAGTAACAACAGCAAATAGTCTTAAAGACAATGCGCGTAATTAATAGCAACAATTGCAGGCAAACCTTCAGTTTTAGATACCACTGAATTTTCAAACAAAATATATTTGAATATTTTGGAATAAGTTCTTCAATTAAAGGTTTGATAGTTTAATTATTGTATAAGCTTATGGCTAATTACCTCATTTGGTTGTCATCTTGGATATTGCAAGTCATTTACATCATTACGAGCTGGGTTTCGAATTTTCAGGCTTTCATCGATGAGTATTTTGGTCCCTCGATTTCATACTCGTTCACTTGGTCTTGAAACAGCTGTATAGACAACTACTGTATCCTTGTTATCTTTAGTTATAAACAAATTTTGTAATTTATAGGTAAAATTAATTTGAAGATCAATATTTCGCTACATTTTTCTACAAATTTTACTAATTTCTGAAAATTTTTGTTAAATATAAAAGACTTTTCTATCTGCATAAAGTATCTAATTCAATTTAAAAACGCCAGTAATTGCATTATTTCTCAGTTTTCGTTATTGGGGCTATCTATGCATCAATAATTCTAAGCGCGACAACGCTGCGTATGAGCAACGCATAAAGCAAACTCACATAAAGAGCAACAGAACTCAGTTTTATTTTCGATTTCGTTACGCATTGAGAATAAATTAATACATTTTTTTGTTGTGTGTGTGTGTTTGCTTTTGTTACTTTTAATTTTATTTTTGCAAACAAGTTTTGACTCTTTGAAAAATGTTTAGGAGTGGCAGCGCAGCAGCAAATGCAGGCTATAAAAAACATTTATATTGAGTAAACTGGCAAAATCATTTAAATAACGCACACGTCGCCGACGTCGCCGTTTAGCCATCGCCTTCGTTTGTTTAATTTTTTTTTTGTTTTTGCAATTATTTTTCGACGTTTTTATTTTGTGTATCTGTGTGAAAAAACGAGCACTTTTTGTTCGTTCTCCCTGTCGATGTCTCTTTTTTTGTATTGCTTTTGAGCAAATACATTTTTTCAGTGCTATGCAATTTTCATTCAGAATTTATGAGCAAATAAAATAGAATTGTACATGGAAATGGCGCATACAACGAAAATTGAAATTTTTGTTGTTTTTTCTTTTTTAGGTTGGTGTTATTTATGGGCAGGTGTTACTGTCTATGAATGAAGACAGTCCATTTTGCGGCATTTTGGGTGGGGTTATATTTAGCACCAACACTTGCACCTTACAAATGTTGATTACGTAGAAAGTTTTTAGAATTTTATTAAAATTGCTTGCAAAAGCTCTAAATAAAACACTTACACAGATTCTTATCCCATATAACCATTATCTATTTGAACGTCAGCTGGTTAATAGCGTTCAGTGCATGAATGCGCTTTAATCCAATTTCTAGGAAATAAAGTTCCCACAATAAAGTCACAAGTGGTCACGCTTTCTTTAAGCAATTAGTTGATAGCAAACAACAATAAAGAAAATAGAAACTGTGGGTTCCTCCTCCTTATCAACAAAAATCATTCAAACTTATTGACTTCAGTTGTTGTTCAAACAAAAACTAACTAAAACTAAATAACAGTAAATTGATAAGATTATGAAAGAGCCCAGACAGAAACAAAAGGCATTTATTAGAATATAATTTCTGCAACTTTAACTGAACACTGAACTCAACTCACTAACAAGTTTCTATGCGGGCGGGTTGGATACGCCATTGTCTGTCTGAAACCACTTGATTCGCGTGCTCGTTTTTTTTTTTAGCACAGTTTTTTAATTTGTTTTGCGGAAAATGGGTTAAGAATATGCACCCTTCTCTCTAACATCATGCATAAATTTCAGTTTATGCTGATATCATTTGTTTTTTTTTACTTGTTTGCCCTGCACTCTTCTAACACACAATAACGGGTAATAATGATAGAGCTCACCTAATTGAATTCGGAGGGCACACAGAGAGAGAGAGAGATGTGAAATAGAGGCTCTCTTTCAAACAAATTCAATACAAATGACATGCAATCAATAATAATTTTAGTTTTTGCTTTTGCTCTGAGTTTGACATTGCAAGAGGTGATAGGCGTCTCGACCGGGGGAGGTTGTTGGTGGCAAGGAAGAGCGTGCCTAAACCAAGTGATAGGTAGCAAATTAATTGAATATTGTTTTTTTTTTGTCTTTTTTCTGTGTTTTTATTATTGTGTATTCTCAGTCAGCAAGTAGCCGCCCATTCAGGTTTTTCCAGAGAAATGCTCTATACACGCAGGGCATAATTATTGATTAATTAGTTGGTTAGGAGGAAATTATATCAAACTTTGTTTCTATGTTAAATTTAACCTTTTGAAATATTTTGTAGCTGTTGTGCAACTCAGAAGGGTAGCAATGTGTATAAGGCAGAACTTTTTTCTTAAATATTAATGTAGAAGTATATTAAGACTTCACTGCGTATGAGTAATGTTCAAACTGAGCTGGCCAAATGTCAATCTTTTGTTGGCTTTGGTTTTCTAAAAGGCATTCAAAATGCAGTTTGGAAATGATCTAAAACAATTAAGTGTTGTATTGACAAGCAGCTAAGTGTATTTTAAGTTGATATCCATTGTTTTCCTACTGAATTGCTTATTGAAATGTTCTAAAAAGTACATGGTGTCGCCTAGAATAAGAGTTATAAATAACACTACTGCGCCTTGACCCATTGAAATATGAAACAAAAAAATATACAAAAAAAAAACCTGAATAATTCTGACTGCGCTTAGACACAGTTTGTTTATAACTCAAAAGGCCGCCCACTTGCTCGCCTCTGACATTGTGGCATACATATATTACGTATACGCAGTGCTGTCGTTGATTGTAAAAGCCCACACACATTGTGGAGTCTTTTTTTTTTTTTTGTTATATTTCATGTGTTTTTTATTTGATTTCTGTTCATGCTGCCAGCAGCAGATAAATGTAATTACTGTCTTATCATAATTACCAGTAAAATAAGAGAGAATGGGCAAACAAAATAATGATGACGATGAATGACGATGCTTAAGCTCAGCTGGGGCTTGTTACAGCCCCACCACCCCATTCTACGCAAGTGCAGGGAAAGTGAAGAGGGGAGGGAACACACCGCATTCCCTTCAGTTTGTTGCTGTAGTTGTTTCAAATTTTAATTTTATTTTATTGCAACGCACAAATTGTGCGCCATGTCGCCGGCGGCGCTGTTGCGTGTAAGCCTCATCCACAGCCTCAGACCTCCTTTCTGGCCTGTACTGTCTTTGTGTGTGGGCTGCAGAACAACCAAGGGCTGGACGAGAAAGTTCTGATAAAGTGTGGCTTAGTAAAATCAGCAAATGACGTTTATACTATCAAAAATTGGACTTAAAGGAATATTTTAGTTTATTTTAAAGTTGGAGTTAACAGTTTGGGAAAAAAGCTGCCTTCGGCTTGTGTTGGTGTGAATAGCGAAATAGCTGGCTTAGATAATCTTGCATTTTTTAAATAATTTAATAATTTAAGTGATTTGAAACCGGATTTTCTAACAAATCTTTTCTTCAAACCGCAAAACTGTTGCTAGTGAGTTAATCAGAGAATGACTGTATATCATTAACTTGTTCGGTTCAGCAATTTCACCGAAATTCGGTCGCTTCTTTCGGAAATAGAATAGTATTTTAAAGGCTTAAGGCATAACAACATTGGTTTTGTTTTAATGTGAGCGTGAGCATATTTTCTTTCAAGCCACCCATTTTACGAAACTGATATCTTTAGACGTTTTTTAAGCCTTATGCGACTCACGCGATTCGTGCGATTTGTGTGATTCGTGCACGAGTTAAGAAGGCTTCACGCACGATAAAAATGCATATCCATCCAAATTTTATTAAGACAGTACAAGTTATCAGTAAAAGTGGTCTTCTTTTCATTAATTTTAAGTGTGCCCGTAGCATTTTATCAGATAAATGTCATAAGATTCCTTTCAGTTATCATTCTAGTAATTAAATCATTCATGTCACGCGCGCACCTCTATCTTTCATGTCTCTTTCTCCCTCGCTCTGTCTTTCTACTGGAAATTAGTTTTTAAATAAAAAGCCAACTTATTTGTAAAATACTAAACATAATATAATTCGAGGTTCTTACATATTTGGAAAAGGTTAGTTAAGACTTGAGTCGATGGACATTTAGAAGATTCAAATTCTCAGTATTACTTAAGTAAGAGTTGATAACATTTTCTAGGAAATCTACCCATGTTTCCCTAAGTTTTTTCTTCTTGGGAAAAGATCAATGAAGTTTGGTATCGAGTATCTAAAAAAAGTGCAAAAAAGCTTTGTACTTGCTGCCTTGTTTTCTGTTGTTAGAACTCTGCGATTCATTACATATTCGATTCAGTTACATATTCTACATTTTAATATGAAACTACAAAAATTTTAATTAAATTTGGCTTGTCTAAATTCACTTTAAGAGTGTCTTTGCAAATCCAACAATCGCCCCTCTCTGTTGTAGTGGTTGCCTGTGTGTGTGTGTGTTATGTTAATTGCCTTCATGCGCGCGCAAGACAACTTGAATTTCCTCAACCCCCCGTTCCGGGAGGCACTGCCTGACCCTACCCTACCCCCTGCTCTACCCGGTCCCTAGACTTTAATTACTTTCGTAGTTAATTTTGTTACAGCAGCAGCGGCAGCGGCGGCAGCAACCTCATCGACGACAATGTCATTGCGAAATTTAAAATTTTCTTTCAATTCGCGCTTTTCTACCCTTCAGCTTTCTCTGTTTACTTTTCTTGTAGTTCTGTGTAAAATTATATATATTTATTTCATTTAATTGATTCGTCTCGAGGCGCTCTCTCTCTATCGATTTTCCTTTGCTTCTCTGTTTATGCTTTATCATGTTGATTTGATTTCAAAGCCAAAAAGTTTATTGACATAAGATACGACCGGCGCGCCGCATTTTATTTTCTATTTTCTAAAAGTTTTCCACGCTTTGATTTACGAGCGGGCGGGCGTCAATTGCTGGCCTCGCCTTTTAATCAATTTGTTGCACTTGTTAAGAATTTAATAAAAGTTCAAAGCTCGTCTCGTTGTGTGAGAACAACGAAAAAAAAGAAGTGAATTGCAAATTGCAGAATTTTTTTTTGTTGGTCGTTTATTGAACTCGACCCCTCCCGTCTCAAAGAAAAGGAAATGCCTGAAGCAAAACAGATGAGAAGGTCAAAAGAGCGTTCATTAACATTCTCCCTCCGTAGAGGAAATGGAATTTACTTTTTAATTGAAAAAGAAAGGAAGGAATATTCTGCTTGATTGATTGACTTTGGAAAGTGAGTGAGTGTCTTTAAAGAAAATTGATTTTGTCCATACACAAAAACGGTTTCGAAATTTGTCTGGCATCAAAGCATCATAATTAAAAGTCTGTTGGCTTGACTTGCGTACACATTTCTTAACATTTTGTTCTACTTCTCTTAGCCATAGTTTGGCCCCATTTACCTGCTATCTTATCAAACCAGAGTTTTGGAGCTCACAAAAATGGTCAACAAACCTCTTGTATGCTTTTTTTGTCATCCCAAAATGTATTAAAATTGAAGTAACTTTAAGTTGTTGAGTCTGTCATCGCCCACCATGATGACAAAGCCATTTGGCTTGTTTGGCTTTTTGTGCATATTAAAGAAGGCCACAACCGTTGTTAACCGTCTCTTTCACTCTAAATTTTTGATGAAACACAAACACAAACTGCATTTTAAAAATGCGTAATTAGTGACAAGACTCGACAACTGACTTGTTGATTGAATGACTGACTGACTGACTGACTGAGTGTTGAAATACAAACAAAAACTGCCCCAAAAGTCAACTATAAATAACATTAATTCAGACATTTGCATGCACGAGTATTTTTAAATTGTATATAAATTATTGAAGCAAAGAATTTTTTGTATTTAAAAGCAAACATACAACATTGTGTCAAAGTGAAAATACAACAATAACACCAGCTGTTCGTTTCATTTTCAACATATATATAAGCAACATATAAGCATGTCTGGTATAAATGTAGTCTGTAGGTGTATGTATATGATATTATGTGGCCTGTTTTTGATTTATCGAAATGTTTTTCGTCTACATTTTTATAAAATTTGTATAAAAAAAAAACTTGTGTGCATATATCTAGTAGCTTATATAATTAATTTTTTTTTGTATGATTATAAAAATCATTTTTGAGAATTGTGTATATTTTTCTTTTGAAAAAACTGTGGCCAACATATTTGTCATTGCGTGTAGGTCAAAAATGTTGTTAACGCTTTATATCTTTCGGTTGAATAAATTTAAAGCCTCAGAAAAATGGTATCTGTTGATAAAAAATCATATTTGGTGTTTGATTTTTCTGTGAGGTTGTTTAATCCAACTTCCAAAAAAGACATATATGGTCTAACCACAGAACCTAAAAAGTAAACTAGCCCATAAAGCCGCAGGATCTTTAGAAAACCAGTCTGTTTATTTAAAAACAAGAAAGAAAGTCGGTCAAGCCCGACTATAACCTACTCTGTACCAAGAAAATTTGTCTTTTGATCATAACTCGAAAACCGTTCATCCGATCTTCTTCATTCCTTTGGCGGATCGATAAGTTATCCTAATAACTAAATATGTCCAAAAGGAACAAGCCATCTATCTTCAAAACTGTGGGAGATATGACGTTTTTTCTAAATTGCGGGGGCGGGAGGGGGCGTGGCCAAAATTGAAAATAAACTTGATCTGCCTGCAGACATAAGAAGCATATGTCCCATACATGTCAAACCTCTATCTCTTACCATCTCTGAGATCTGTGCGTTCATACGGACAGACAGACGGACGGACAGACGGACAGACGGACGGACGGACGGACGGACATGGCTATATCGACTCGGCTGTTGATGCTGATCAAGAATATATATACTTTATGGGGTCTGAGATGCTTCCTTCTGGATGTTACATACTTTTGCACAAACTTATAATACTCTATGTACCTACGGTACAGAGTATAAATATTTGTATAAGTACAGTACTTCCTCCGTTCTGATATACAGTTCTCATTTTCATTTCTTTCATGTTTTTCATTGGCATTCATCAACTTGTAATACTCAAACGAATATGTGGTATAAATCTTTGGATAATTGAATTTGTTTTACTATGCTAAAAGGGAAGACAAACAGTTGTATGGGATTTGGGACTAAAATATATAAGTGCTTGTTTTCTAACGTTGACACATAATATTTTTTAAGAAAATGTAGTAACTGGACGCCCAAGTCTTTTATGGTTAAGCTGCATGAGAAGTAGGCTGCCCGAGTTTTCTAGCTCTCTCTATGAGCGAACTCACAGTAATCTAAGATCTCTACAGATGAATATGCAGCCTTTAGTAAATTTTACAACACTTACAAATTAATATTCTTATTTTTGTCAATATTGAAATATATTTTGATCGGCATGTCAAGCTCTTATCTCGGAAAGAAATTATTAAAATTTGAATATTTAGGAAAAAGAAGATCAAATAAGAAGCCAAGAGTCGTTATCAAACTATGTTTACTGAATGTTTGAAAGACACCTTAGAAATTATAGCTATTTAGACTACCCACTCATTTTGTTTGGGGGTTTGTACCTTATTCATTAATCTTTTTTGAGCTCTTTAGTATCCGACTAGATGTTTGGAGTAAAAAAATATTTAATATGAATATGAATTGGACTATACTTAGAAGCTGATAAATTTTTGTATTACTTAAATAAAAAAGAAACCTGCAAAATAATTATTTAATATTAGTTTGTATAATAATTATATTTTTAGTCCATCACCTTCAAGTGCCTTACATTACTGGGTTTCACTTAGCTCTATTTATTATTCTGCATTTTATTTCAAGGCCAACTGATCGCGTTCAACTAGTGAAAGTTTGGTGTTTGTTTGCCTTCATATATAAAGTTTTTTTTTCTTTCAATATTATCACTTGACTCACGTAACTCTGCCTCGTTCATGGTTTATTTTAAGTTAAGTAACTTACCTGAACAAAAGCACAAAGAGAGGGCTCTTCATGTAAATTCAATGGCGCACTGAACTTCACACCACTGAGTTGAGTGTGTGTGTGTGTGTGTAGGTGCCTTCATTTGTAACATAATATATTGCACCGCTCCGATTTCAAACATTCATATTCATGCTTAGGTTTGGCGTGGGTGCAGCGAGGCTTATTGTCTTTTATCTTGTAGTTTTTTTTTTTTTTTCGTTATATGGTTTTTGTGTAAAAGATTTAATATAGCACACACTGCTGTGCCTGCTTACGTCATAAGCTCCCGCTCGACGTCGCCGCCGACTGAGACAGAGAAGTTCGTACGTGTGTATGTGTGCGAGTGTGTGTGAGCTTGCGGGTGAAGCTGATAAGGCACAAAATCTATAAAAGTTTTTCCATGCCAGTAGTGGGGCTGCAATGGGAATACATTTTATGTATTGAGTAGGGTCGGGGGAAGGGCTGAGGGCTTATGATTGGTTCAAGCCGATTCTCTGCAATGGACATTTAATAAAATGGCTGAGAAATTGTATTTTGGTGCAAAGCAAAGTTTTCGCTTTTTTACAAAGAATTTCCATTATTCGCTTCTAACAATCCTGAATGCTGTTGGGCACAACCGTGATTGACATGAGACAGACCTGTTTTAAAAACTCTTTTAATGTTTTTTAGTTAGTTTTGGTCTTGAATTTCTTATACATACATAATTCTTTTAATATAAGTGAGAATAAAACGAGAAAGCTAAGCTAACTTTGTCTGTGCCGAAGTTTTTATACCCTTGCAAGTCAATAAATACTCTTTTTCCCATTTTCCGACCGATTGTTCGTATGGGAGCTATATGATATAGTCATCCGATTTGGCCAAAAATTTGTAAAATTATGTAAAAACAAGTGAAACAAACAAATACAAAATTGCAGGATGCTAGCATTAAAAACATAAAAGTTTTTCTAACTAAGAATGTTTTCCAGACCTATCTTTTGTATGACAGCTATACCATATAGTTGTCCGATTATAATAAAAATTGGTAGAATTATAAAAAGACATAGAAAACCTACGATGACAAAGATTGGAGACGTTTCCATTGAAAAGAAACAAGTTTTTCTCACTAAAACTAGTTTTCCGACCGAATGGAAGCTATGGAAGCTATGAAATATAGTCATACGATCCGATCGGTTCTGACATATTAGTAGTGTGCAGCAAAAAGAAGACTCTGTGCAAAATTTCAGCTCGATAGCTTTAAAAGTGAGAGACTAGTTCGCGTAAAGCTCAATCGACTCAGCTCATCACCCTGATCAAGAATATATATAGTTCATGGGGTCGGAAATGAATGTTTCTATGCGTTGCAAACTTCTGAGCAAAATTATAATACCCTTTAAAGTGTATAAATATCAATCTTTCATTCAAAATAACAATATTTTATTCATTTGATACCTGCAATCTGTCTGCAATCAAAATATAAAGATAGAACCGAAAAAATAGCCATTTAGTGAGATTTTTCTTCGTGTTATAAACAAATATATCGATATTATTTCCGATATAAATTTTAGTCTTATCGTGGGATTGTACAGGGTGCGCCATATAAAGTGTCGGTATGGCAACACTGAATAACTTTGACATTTACCAACCGATTGATTTTGTTAGACATGTTGTTGGAAACATCAATCTAGTACATTTTTGACCATGGAACGATTCACACCAAAACAACGTGCCGAAATAGTGACGCTGTTCATCGAAAATAATCGTTCAATTGTGCTAACTCAACTCAACAAATTTTGATGACCGATGAGGCCCATTTCACGCTTTCTGGTGGTGTTAATAAGCAAAATTGTCGCATATGGGGCACGGAAAATCCACACTGCATCCATGAAATACCTTTACACGACCAAAAAGTGACCTGGACGCCTGGTATCAAAAAGAGGCGATATTGACTGGCCACCCAGATCTCCAGATTTGACCGCCCCAGACTTCTTTTTGTGGGGCTATTTAAAAAGCAAGGTTTACGCCAGCGACCCACAGACCATTGAAGAGCTTAAGGCCAACATTCGTGCCGAAATCGCCACTTTATCGACTGAGACGCTCGAAAAAGTGATGGAAAATGCCGCAAAAAGGGCACATTTTGTTGTATCCAATAAAGGCGGCCACTTGATTGATGTTGTGTTCAAAAAGTAGTCGAAATAAATTGTACAGGACCAAATTAAAGGAACAAGATCAACATATAACAATCGGTTGTTTGTTATACTCTGTACCGTAGGTACATAGAGTATTATAAGTTTGTGCAAAAGTATGTAACATCCAGAAGGAAGCATCTCCGACCCCATAAAGTATATATATTCTTGATCAGCATCAACAGCCGAGTCGATATAGCCATGTCCGTCTGTCCGTCTGTCTGTCCGTATGAACGCACAGATCTCAGAGATGGTAAGAGATAGAGGTTTGACGTGTATGAGACATATGCTTCTTATGTCTGCAGACAGATCAAGTTTATTTTCAATTTTGGCCACGCCCCCTCCCGCCCCCGCAATTTAGAAAAAACGTCATATCTCCCACAGTTTTGAAGATAGATGGCTTGTTCCTTCTGGACATATTTAGTTATTAGAATAACTTATCTATCCGCCAAAGGAATGAAGGGTTTCCTTCATTTAGGGTTTCCTATATCGGATACAGAATTTTTGATTGTATATATAAAAACCCTAGTGAAGCTAATCGTTAGTACTTGTAGAATAGAACATTATGCATTTAGCATTTAAATTAAGTACAGACGGTGTCAAAATAAGTACGCCAAAGAGTTATTATTTGAGGATCCTGTTTCTGTTTTGTCGATTTAAGGTGTCCCATATTGCCATTAGCGAGTAATCAAGCCGAAAAGATACACGGATTTAAAGTTCTATTCGATCTTTCTTAGGGTCTGAACAAGTGTTGAACTAATGAATTCAAAATATGCTTCATTTCAATCCATAAAAATCTTAAATAAGTAACTATAAATTCTAGAAATAAAAACGTAAATACGAACGAAGTGAAATTGTAAAACTCGCTTTATTTTGTATAAAAAAATCAGGCAGATATGTATAGTTATAGATTAGAAGCGTTTTGGTCGCCATGTCGCGGTGTAATTTTGGTAATACAATGTATTATATTACCATTTAATTCATTGAGTAGTTATTTGAGGCATTTTGATAAATGCAACTTATAGCATCCCCAACCTTGACCTAGGTCAGCAGTAGTTCAATTTTACGCGTGTTCAACCACATTTAAAGACTACAACAACAATATCACCGCGAATAAAAATTTAAAAAAAATGCCAAAAAACGATCAACTGATTATATTATTTCCACCATTTTTGGAGTCACATACCTTGCTTTTTATAGTTTAGAGGGGCTCATTTGAATTATTGTGTGGCCTGAGGTTAAGAAACCCAAACAAAAGTAGGAAATAGCCAAGCCACGAACTTGGCCGCATTCAAGGTGATCAAATTATCAAATATATATTCGGAAACAGACAAAATTTAATAACATTTAACGAGCATTTTAATACATTGAAACTAACTCGACTCTTATTATTGTTCTATACTTTTGCAGCCCATTTTAAACTGTGTCATCAGATCGCTGGAAAGTTCTTTCAACCCCAAAAAACCTCAGCCGAAGCAGCCTTTACACAGCAGCCAACAACAACAACAGCAACAACTACACAACAAACAGCAATTAAATCGTAATAAACAAACAAAAATTATATAAATATTCATTCATTAACATATAGCGTATATAACCACGAGACTACAGATATCTAGTTGTAAACGTAGTTTAGTTAACCAAGAAAAAGCCAAGCACAAGGAACAAACAAACAAACAAACAAACAAAATAGTAAAGAAACGGGCAAAAGAATTTGTTTTCAATATCTCAGCAAAATCAACAGAAACAACCACAACAACAACAATTTGTGAAAGTATGAAACGCTTTATTAATTTATAAATTAAATACAAAACAAAACAACAAAAATTATGGCTTACTCAGTAGGCTTGAAAAAAAAAAAACAAAACAAAAGCAAAAACAAATCATATGATAAATACAAAATGTAATATTTATAAAGAAAACAAAGTAAAAAAAAACTGCGTGTTTAAAGTCGCTAGAAGTAGAGCAGGAAACAAATTAGGAAAGAAAAATTTTGCAGTGTTGATGAAAAAACAAAAAAAAAAAAACAACCCCAGGGGCATGAAGATTACACAGTGTGGGCTTAAAATTTCCTTTTTTTTTATTTTAAAGGGTTTATTTGTTAGTGCTGGAAACTGTCAAAAGTAGATTTGAAAAACTTTAACAATGCTTACTTCACGAATGTTTATTGCTGGGTGCTGCAAAATGTTAGATAACGGTTAGGATTAGCATTCTTAATTCAAATGTGCGGCCAAACTTATAACTTTCAGCTGATTTCTAATGGGCTTACAGTGTTGCAAAACGGCCGAATAATGCGCAGTGCGGTTAAGTGTTGAAAATAATAAGAGTGCAAATAAGCCGAGAAATAATATCTTTGAAAATTTTGATGAAAGTGCTTAGCCATTAAATCGGCAAAAGCGAAAAGTCAGCTAATGGAATTCTTTTTTTTTTAAATATTCCGAAGTAAATTGTTGTATTTTAGCGCTGAAAAATTTGAGAAAAGATTTCAATTTTGAATTTGTTTTGGGTGAAGGCTGTTGATTTCACTTGAATTCTGTATAAATGGCATCTCTTTTTTAGCAACTGAGCAACTCAACAAGGGAACAATTAAACCATTGAGCAACTGAGCAAGGAGACTCAATGAATGGAATCACTGAACAAAATAAAACAAAGTTGTGAACAGGCATTGACTTGAACAACTAAGTAAACAGCCACTGTTACCCTGTTTATACACCAACCAAAAAATCATGATAACTGCCCTTCAAAGAATTCTATGTTTATCTTGTTTGCCTTAGCTCTAACTTATTTTGTTGTCTTTTAACAGCTTCGACAACCTGATAGAAAATACAGTGTGGATTATGTTGACGCTGCATTAATTACTAAAAGAAATAAAGATGGCATACTTTAAAGGGCATTTATCATGATTGTGAGTAAAAACTGTATGTGTGTGTGTACGCATAAGGAATAAACAGTCGTGCCAAGGCAGCCTTTAAAATCTCAAAAATGTTAATATTGCAAAATACTTTGTGTTATTTGAGTAATTAGTGCTGCAAAATGCTGAATAATATTTTCCTCAACATTTTCACAATTTAAGATTTTCAGTGTTGAAAAGAGCCCAAAAGCAGTGTAAGCCATGCAAGTGCTTAGTGTTGGTAAACATTACACTGTGCGGTTTTTTTTATTTCTAAAACATATTCTTATTGCCCCTTTCCCCGCTGCTAACTGAGCTTAGGTAAACACTTCCCTGTAGCTCTCGATGTTTTGCTTAGGCGTCTTAGACATTGTCTCTGGCATAAATGTTGTACAATCAAGCGACGACGTGCAACAATAATAACATACATACATACATAGTACTGTGGATCAATCAGATATAAACAACAGACATACATACATTATGCTCATCATATACATTAACAAACAAGAAAGAAACAGTGGCACCTACAAGTAAGCGCACTCCACCCCCCCCCAAAACATAGTCAAAAACACCACACAACATCAACAACTACTCAAATTCTAAAATAAATATTAACAAACGCAGCAAAAAAAAAAAAGGAAAATAATAAAAATACAACATCTAAATGTTTAATTTTAAGCCACAAAACAAAAAACCAACTGAAATTTGTGTGTAAAAAATTTAGCATTAATATTGAAAGGCGTCGAAAAAATCTATATAAATATTAAAAAATAAAACAATATACCTACAAAGCAGAGAAAAGCGCCAACTAAGTTTAAATTCATCAAACATCTACTATTATATTTATTGTTTTGAAACTAAAAGATTTAACGATTCAATTTATAGGTTTTACTTTTAAATTGATGTATTCTTTTCTGTTAATTTATTTTTAACAAAAATCATCATGTTGTGAGCGAGAAAGGTTTAAAAAATTATGTATAAATAAAAAAAACAAAACACAATGAGTTCTTTTATGTTGTTTCTACTAACTACAATTAGTTATGCAAGAAAAGTCATAAATGTATCCACGAAATGTTCACATCACATTAAAAATTTTTTTTCTTTAAAAAAAAAACCCCTAAAACAAAACAAAATAGGCGCATAAATAATAAATTCAAAGGAGAAACAGACATATATATGCATATAAAAATAGTCTTTAGTAGTCTGAGCATAACAATTTATTGTAATAAACAAGAAGAAGAAAAAAAAACAAAATAAATTACTAAATGTCGAATTGTTTTTTTTTTTTGTTTATAAATTTTGTGCAATTATTTTTGAGCTTTACTAATCATTTAATTTTGATTTTCATTTATCATCTCTGGCTCTTAAAACAAAGGCCCTTTTGTTGTTGTTTCATGTGTGTGCGTGCAAAAAAATTTGAGGTACATATATTATATATATATACATATTTAAAAAAAAAATACAAAATTGAAAAAAAAAACAAATGCAAAACAAAAAATTCAAATTATTTAATTTAGTTCATACATTTAAGTTTATATAGCAAGTGCATATATATTATACATATATATATATATACATAAAAACCAACAAAACAAGATGCAAAATCTTTAAACATACAATAAAAAACAAAACAAGAAAGATGAAGAAAACAAAATTTGCGAAAAAGTAAAACAATTATAAGAGGAAACACATAAGCAAAAAAACAAAACAAACAAAAAAAAAACCAATAAAATGAATTTGAAATCCTTAAAAGATATATTTAAGAAATGCGTGGCCTTGTTATTGAAAATGGGTGAATTTGAATACAAAAAGGGTAAGTAGCAAACGCTTTTACCACTTACTGTTCTACTCTGTGCCAAAGGAACACAACAGAGTATATTAAGCTTGTGCAAAAGAATGGAACATATATTCTACATCAGCATCAACTGTCCGTCCAAAAAATCTACTCAAAAAACTTTATATCTTGCACAGTTTTATAGACAGCTGTTGCGTGCCCATATTCATTAATAAGCACTATTTTTCGAACCGACAAGGCAATTGTAAAGATCGGCTAACCGAGCTGCGAGTTATAAAGAAATCTAACAATTATGCGGGGCAGCATTGGCCGCAACTACGATGGGCAGCACTTCACACTCCTTAACACATTTTTTGGTAGGTAAAGAGTATATTAAGTTCGGACTTGACCGACTTTCTTACTTGTTTGATTACTAAGTATTAGCTAATAACACGCCGTGCTTAGCTACGCCCCTCCTTTGAACTTCTTTTCATCAATCTACATTTGCAATCCATCAAATCTTCATGATCACATCTGGATTACATCTCAATTTAAGATTTGGCAATTTTCTCGATATTTTGGAACGTTCAATCTTCACCTTCTATTCTGATAATCTAAACTCAACCAGCAATTGAAATGTAATGTCGTTCGTCGATCCATTGTCTGTGATCATTGGATAGCATCTGTGCTAGCAAATGCCTAAACAGTTTGATGATCTCAATTGTGGATGGTCTTTTTGTTGCTTTTGATCAATAAAACGCAAATATAGAAAATAAATGTATAATAAATAATTGACTTTAGAGCCCCAGAGGGCCAAGCCGCGCTTTTCTCTATAACCTGGCTTGTGTGCTTCATATTATCGCACAAAAGAAAGGTAAATACCTACAATTTAACGCCGAATCCGACTGGCAAAAACACATTTGATAGATACCAAAATATTCCTGTCACGTGTGTGCTGTTATGGCTAACGAGTGTGTCCCTTTTTAATTTACATTATTTTTGCGAACTTAAAATCCGACGCACACGATGCAGGTACCTGGAGTCAAATGCACTTGAATAATACCAACTGAATCTCCAATAAAGTATACTTCAAGATATTGGGAAATATTAGTGCTGGTGTATTAGCTTTCATCGCTGATGTTGGCAATTTAAGCTTTCCCTATTTAAGCCAGAAGGGGATCTTGTCGACTGAAGCATTGTGAGATCGATCAAATTTGAAATAGAGACGGAATCTCTATCTTAGATACTTGAATAGAAGGGGCTTACCAAGAGTGTTGCGTCTTCTCTTACTAAGAACTGGGCAGTGGCATAGAAGAAGCCGTAATGTTTCCTCCTTTTCCATGAGGAAGTGTGAACTTGCAGTTTCTACAGAAGTCGTTGTGTGTTATGAGCCCAAGCGTTCTGCATGTCTACAGATGAGGCTGTGACCTGTAAGGGCTCCGACTAGAAGTGAGAAGTTTCCTCTGCTTTGACGTAATAAATCTTGGTACGATTTAGGTTGAACGTGGGCCACGTTACCCTAGCTAAAGCGCAAATCGAAAGAGTTGAGTAATCTGGTGCCAGGTTTCATTTCTGGTGAATAGTTTCTTTCAAGCCAAGGGCATCCCTGTCGTGCTCTTCTCCGGATGAAGCACCCAGATGAGGTAAATACAGAGATGGCGAGCGATCGTATTAAGTATCTACGGCACTCCGTTAGCGTCTTTCCCGAGCAGGTAAGTCCTGTCGGTTATTTCTCAAATGGAAATGCATTGCAATGCTGATAAATATACATCTGACTGAATTGAACAGATGCCTTGCTCACTGTATTGAATGTTGATTTCATTTCAAAAGGAAGTACGTTCGAAGTTTACCGACGAAATTTCGTTTTAAATAGTCGTTCTTTGTAAGCTTACTTCATCTTTTTACTGAGCATGAACTTCCCTTCTTTTGAATCGTTCTTGATGTCTTCTGATAGTACGGGTTTGATCCCCTTTCAATTGCACATTCCTCTTCTGAGAAAGCCGATCATTGTTACCATGACCTCGTTTTGGCATCGTAAGAAGTAACGAACTGTTAATAACACTTTCTATAATTATATCACATACTACGGTTTCTTCTCTAGAATTTTTGACATTATTTGGTAGATTGACCCATCTGCTTTCGTTTGTAATTTCAGTCAGTTAGCGACGATTTTCTTCATCTGAACTCTTTATATATGGGACATATAGCTATTATATGCATATAAGCGCGCTTTCATTATCTACCTTTTTAAACCCATAATATTCCCATACATGAATAGACTCCACTTGGAGACTGACTACCAAAGAAGTTCTTTAAATCAGAGTTGGTGCCTTTCCTAGTGGCACTTAGAGAATCCTATCGAGTTCCTTTACTCCTCTGTAGATCATTATAGATTATAAGAGTAAACTAGTGTGAAATAGAGCTAGTGTCTCCATTGGGTCACAGACGCTTCCTTTTCGCCCATTAAACGAACTTTCAACTTAGTTTCCAATTACCATTGGTATCACGTATGCAGTTTACCCAGTCAAGTGGAAAATGGAAAACACAAAGAGAGACCAGGACAAGTCGATTAATTTTCTTTTGAGTGTCTTTGGTTGAATGGGGCGCCTTTTTATTGTCAGGTATGCTCCAAACAAAGGAGACTTACCAATTAGTTTGAAAACAAGAAATCAACTCAACATTTGGTTTTTATAATTTTTGTTTTTCCTTTTCTTTGGAGACAAGTTTTCCACTTTGAAGTTCTTATTTGCCCCAAAGCTGCTTAGCACAAAAAGGAGCAGCCAATATGAATATGGCCGAAAAAAGTGAGGCTATAAATAAACTTAGATATTTGCCTCGCCCTAACCTCACCTACCACATAAATATGTATGACGGGACATACATATATGTATGGCATGTGTACATGTGGATTATATGGCATGTGTACACGCCAACTTTTGCCTGCAACGAAAATCAAGGAAACAAAATAAAAAACTGCTTTATTTCCTTTTGGCTCTGTTTTTGTGTGAGCCATGTTATAAGTATGTAAAGTAAAGGCAAAGGCAGAGACAACGGCTGTGGCAACTGTGTCAAATGTAAATTCCCAGAAAGAAAATCAAAGAGAGGGAGAGAGGTGGCGAAACAACTAACCAAAAATTATGCAGAAGTTTGACAGTTCGCAGTGTTTGTGTGCTGTTGTCAATATTTTGCTGTTAGGGTAGCTCCAAGTTTTACACAGTTTGATCGAAAATACTTATCAAACATATGGGAAATTGCATAGAAAATTGAGGGCTGGCAGTAGATCAAGTGGAAATTGAATTGTTTGGATTTTTATATTAGTTGTGGGTTTTGAATGGTCTCTGCAGAGCGTTCAGTATGCTGCAAGGGGATTTTAAACCAATTTTTAATGAAACTCGTGCCTAAATTTCTAAAGAAGAATCACCTTTCTATGTGTACTAAAAAGCCAACTTTCAAATTTAATTCAAAATTAATCAAGAATGAATGTGCAAGACAAAAAACTCACGCACTACCTGCTACAGCTCCAAATAAGAGATTGTAGACTGCATAACGACCTGCAGGAAATTCATGGAACCTGGAGTCGCCCCCATAACAATTATTGGCATTCGCCAAAACATTCAAGATCCCCTTGGATTTCTAAGTCAAAAGTACCCAAATAATCACCCAGCCTCATAAGGACCTTAAGGTCTATGTGTGACCCCATCTGGGGTCAGCCGGAACTACCAATCTACCTAATCAAGAATGACCGCAATGGTTGTCTTCGTGTGGTCGAATTTTTATATCCGTTACTCGTAGAGTAAAAAGGGTATACTAAAGTCGTGCAAATGTATGTAACAGGCAGAAGGAAGCATCTCCGATATAATAAAGTATATATATTCTTCATCAGCATCAACAGCCGAGTCGATATAGCCATGTCCGTCTGTCCGTCCGTCCGTCCGTCCGTCTGTATGAACACCTAGATCTCAGAGACTAGAAGAGCTAGAGCAACCAAATTTTATACGTAAGCTAGTATTGTCTGTAGGCAGATCAAGTTTGTTTCAAATTTCGACCACGCCCCCTCCCGCCCCCGCAATAAAAAATATTGAATAACTCGATATCGAGATCAGATTTTGCAGTGTAGTCTATGTGGCCAACATCTACAATCTCACAAATTTTCAAAAGGATCGGATAATAAATGGCCGAGTTAAAAAAATGTTGCATACTTATCCGAGCTGAGCTGAGTAACGGGTATTTCGAAGTCGGGCAGGGCCGACATTAACTAACGCTCTCGTTTTCATTCCCTTTGAAAAATGATTTCCTTCATTCATCCTTCGTTTAAGTCTCTCTTCTCTTTCTGCACCGTTGAGTTTGTTGCTACCGTGTGCTTTAGACAGCCACAAGCACACAAGCACACACACACACAGAATTAGGCAACAAACGTTTTTCTCTTTAGTTTTCTTGGGGTTATGGTTGCTTCCAAAAAACTTGTTTTATTTGTATTAGTGACTGCGCTAGCACTAGGCGCTGTTAGCCAACTTCTTTCTAAACTTTCGGCTTTCCTTAGTTCGGTGCAGTTCTAAATCTAGCCTAGATCTGCCTTGACTAGACAAAGATGGTCATGAATTCACTCGCCGCTTCTTTTGGCCATGATAAGGTCGAGTCTTTTGTTTCCTTTTAAAGAAACCTAGCTTTCTCTGTTGAAATGTTGCTGCGTCCTATTCGTGCGGCTGTCCTACCTCTTTTTAAAGGTCGCTTACT
Source organism: Lordiphosa fenestrarum (assembly GCA_035044985.1). Classification (NCBI taxonomy): domain Eukaryota; kingdom Metazoa; phylum Arthropoda; class Insecta; order Diptera; family Drosophilidae; genus Lordiphosa; species Lordiphosa fenestrarum. The sequence continues at coordinate 183,107 of JAWNNO010004160.1, forward strand.
GCCAACTATCGGGATGATACTTTGATTCTGGCTACAAGTTTTGTAAAAATGTAGCTCTTGACATGTAACTCTTGGTTGCACAACACTTATTAATACTCCGATTTTCTCATCTAAGTATTTCTTTTGGACTTATGCGTAACTTTATCCGTATCTCAGAGCCGTTGTATGTATTGTTAACTAAGCCTAGCATGCATCGTTTCAAGTTCTCTGTACTGATTACAATAAACTTGACAGATCAATTCGTACGCAATATAATTAGAATTAGAAGAACTTAATTTAGGTTTTATCCTTAGACTCATGGTCGATTGTGCGGGAGGTGGACTGCTACCGCTATCAATTTCTTGTTTCAATGTCCAAACTTTTTATTTTATTTTATTTTGTTTGTGTCTATATTTTTAATGTTTATGTACCCATTCTTTTATCTTATTTAATTTATTTGTTTGTCCTCATCATTGGCTGGTTTTTTCTAGTAAAAATAGACGAAAAATTGGCCAAAGCAAAAAAATTCAAATATTATAGACAATATTTGTGGTTGATTCTTGTTGAAGATATGGAACATATTTTTAGCTAATTCTCAAAAAATGTGTGTTAATATGTATTATGATGATGCGAATGGAATGGGATTATTCATGGAAAAGTTTTATAAATTTATATTTTTAGTATTTTGTATCAGCTTAAGCGTTTTAATATATATAATATACCAGTCCTACCGCCACTCACATGCAACCGCCAATTGAATTCCATTCGTTGTTTACCTTTTTATGACCGATTCACTGCCCCATTTCCTTTTTATCTAATTAACAAACAGACAGGCACATATTTTGCAAAATCATTTAAATAATTGCACACATTATAATGCACAATACATGTGCACACAATTCAGAGTCTGCTCGTAAAATGCATTTTAACGAACGTCGAGAATGTCGGCGCGTTGGATGCCACAGCAATCACTTCCTCTCCACTCCACTATCCGATGTACCACAAAACGACGCCCATTTTGTTTTTTTTTTTTGGACAGAGGGGGCTGGGCACTTTGTGTGTTCAACCAGTTGGAAAATGAAATCAGAAATCACTTTAACAAACAGTCAGCCAAGCCAGCTGAACTCCAGACCCTAGACGGTAGAATGGGAATATCTGTAGAGTGAAATTGTTTGTTGTTTAACAATAGCATGTTAATAATTAAGTAAAATTGTTCCGTTTTTTTTTCGTTGTTTTGTTTTGTATGCCAGGGCGGCATATTATCAAACTGTAGACAGAAAATTGGCTGGCAATCAAAGATGGTAAAAAAGTTTAATTTTTGAGATTAGTTTAAAAATCATATAAAAATTCTATGTCTTATATACCGCATGTGGCTAAGTATTTTTATAAACTTTTAATGAACGCCCCATAATTATCTGTTGGCTTTTTTCCATCGCTTATCTCAGTCACTCGGGCGTTGAGTGCCCTCTTAAATATTTAAGCAGCTGGCCAAGTTTTCTTTTTTTTTTTTGTATAATACTTACATACTTACACCGTGTTGATATATGTTATATTAATTGGGAAATGAGCCCAGAAAATGGTCAACACATTTATAATATCACCTGATAATATATAAAAATGTACGTACGAGGGTGGATTGAAAATTTCAAATGTTATCCTCTAACTGTTGTCTAAATGTTGTCATAAATGGTGTAAGGTAGCCTTAGTTATAGTCCAAACAACAAAAATCCAAGATATTCGGTATAAAAACAATCCCAAACCATGACAGAAGTCGGTCTTTTCCGCATACGACTGCAAAAAGGATTGACTTGAATGCCTATTTCTCAATGCCGAATTTTTGTGTCTCTATAACTCATAAAAATCGGGTAAAAAATGTCAGAGTTATAAAGACTATTAAAAACATTGCATACTTTTCGGAGCAGCATGCGCTGTTTGCTAACATTATGTTAATATTGTAACATTAATGTTAACACTCTGTTAGTTAAAGCATTAATTCTTCTTTGTCGGAGTAGAGTTTAATTTACGCATTGTTTTGTGTTGAAAATTGAACACAAATTTTGTATTGATATTAGGTTTTTCCACTGTTACCTATAGATCCACCCTCTTGTGCTAAAGATATATGTATTTGATACATGCTGTTGTTTATGTTTCCGTTAGTCTGGCCACATATATAATGTTATATCATTATGAATCTGCAAGAAAAGGGCTTAGTCTTTTAAATTGAATGGAACTGACAAAAGAAAATCTAAGAAGATTGTAAGGAAATGTAACAGCATCCACTTAAATGCAAAACAAAAGCTATTAACAAAGTAAGTAATGAAAGTTTTGTACATTTATAATAGCCTTTTCAAGGGTTACAAATCTTTGGTACGTTTTGTTTAACAATTAACAAGTCTTAATTGTAGTTTGGCATGTTGATGCTATTTATAACATGAATAACAAATGGAAACTTAAATCAAATTTGTAATTTACAGCTCTGGTAATTTGTTTATAATATTGTTTTTATTGAAATCAGACATGTTGTCTGACTCGGACTGACTCTCTGTTTGCATTTCCATTTTCTTAATTTATATGTGTGCTTACGTTCGAACGTGGGTGCTTGTGTGTGAGTGAGTGGCAAATTGGTGTTAATTGATGAGGAGGACAAAGCTGACACAAGTTCGCAGCATTTTGGATACAGCCAGCAGGGCAACAACAACAACTACTAGACTTGTTGCCAGTCGTCAGTCAGTCATTTGGTCATTCAATCAAAATATAAAAAAAAAAACCAAAAATGTTTGGTAATGCGCCTGCGCCATGTGAAAAGTGCCAAAAGAGTACACACATATACCCCACCTCAAAAATACAAAAAAACAAAATGATAGAAACAGTAGAACTTCTTTAAGAAAAATTTGAAATAAACTAGTTATTTCTACATAGTTTTTCTACACTATTTTTAGCTAATATGACATAATGTGAACAAAAGCTTACTTAGCAAAATATTGTGAGCAATAAGTCATAGTTTCGGTAAATTTAAAACGGATTTGTTTGTGTTTGTAGAATGTTAAAGGAAACTCAAAACATAGAACTGCTCTACTTACTCTGAGTCTTTTGAACCTTCTCCAAATTTATTGAAATTTTAAGAAAGCCCAAAAATTCCGATGGGATAGATCAGGATCTGAACATTTTCAGGCAGGTCATTCACTGGCTTACACTGCGACATAAACGATTGAAAAATTGTGATAAATGGTTTTTCTTTTTTACTTACACATTTTTGGATCCATTCTTTGTTCTTAATCTTCAGTATTCTATAATCTGAGTTCGATACTTCGTTCTCGATATTCAGTACTTAATATTCAGTTGTCAATACTCACTACTCGAATACTGAATGTAGTAATATACAACTTATCAGTGGTGTAAACAGGTAGGAACATAAACTTTCTGGGAAATGGACTGCGGTTACCTTTCACGCCACGAAGGCTTTATGATTCGTTGACGTAAATTTTAAAGCATATTAATTAAATTATCTCCATAATAATTGACTTTACATAACACAACGCAGGCAGTATTCTCCCGTTGTTTTTTGGGCAACGATTTTGTTGTCAGCTTTTTAAATAAGCTTGTGAAAGTTCGATTTCCCCTGGTTCGTGTTGAATGCACCGGTGTCACAACGATCAATCTGTGCCACGCCACACTTATTTACTCAAGACACTCACACGGATCACTGGTGCTCACGCATGAAACTCTGTGTTTGCTCACTTGACATTTTACCATCATATTCATGTCACTGGGCTACCTCTAGTATATAGTACATGTATATTTCGGCTTACAGCTCTGTTAAGTCTAGAATCGCTTTATTCTGGAAATCTTATAGGATCAAATAGAAAACTCGGAATTTATGGAAATTGGAGCAATCATTTAAGGCGCTCGGGCTTTAAAGTATTTATACATTTGAAATCAAAAAAACGAATCTGTTACGATCTTGCATCAAAACCGCAAAAGCGCAGTTTCTACTGTACATGCCATATATGTCGCTCTGTTTGGCCTCAGATCTGGCTCTATACAAAAAGCAGCTGCTGCTGAGCCCCGTGTACACACACACACATCTACGCACCAAGTGTGACAATTACGTCAATTTTTGTGCTGATTTTCTTTATTTATCTATAGGAAATATCTCAACTGGTGGTGCCTGCTTCTGTATCTGCAGCGCATCTTTTGGTCAGCCATTCAATTCATGTTCTCACACGTGTGTTTATTTTGCTTTCTGCTTTCCTTTCGTTGCGGGGGCGTCGTCCACGTCCACCATGTCTGGGCGTTTTTGGCGTCTGGGGGTTATATGAAGTGTTACGGCATTTGTGGCATTGGTTTGTTTAAACATTTTATGGCTCGAAATATATAATTCAATTTTATTAAGTGTCATTAAATTAACATGGAAATTCATTTTTGTGGTTTGTGCAAATACATAGATTTGTTGATTTTATTGTGTGTGTATAAATTTCACGCATTTTTGTTGCGGTAAATGCTAAATTTTAATTTAATTAAATATGCACAATACGCTTATTCGACTGTACTGCACTTAAGCATATTAAATATTAAATTGCTTTCATATCTGTTCTAGTTTGCTTACCTAAATGCTGTTGCTAATTCCATTACTTATAAGCAATTTGCCGGCTTAGCTGCTTGAAATGCTGAATCATGGTAAACAAGAAAACAATTTTAATCCAAATATTTTTTTGCCCCGAGAGTCCAGCCGAGACCAGGTAGCCAACGATCCACTAATTACGGCACGTGGATGGCAGGCAGACAAATTTAATGTGCAAATTACAAATGTTTGCACTTTGGCAGGGCCAAAAGCCGAGACGATCCGAGGTGGTATCTACACAATTTGGGTGGGGTTCAAGTTTTTTATATTTGTTGGTGTGGCCAAAATTACCACAAAACCATTCAATTAATGTGTAATTATTGGCAAAATCAAATAGAGACAGTGCCAAACGTGACTGAATAAATTCAAGGATTATTGAACAAGTCACAGTCGAAAATTTAGTTATTTCTGATGCACACTTAACAAAGGAACAGTCCATAGACCTCAAAGAAGGCAAGTACTGTTGTTTCGCAAATCAAGCATATTTGAGTTTTTTATTTCCAAAAACAAGATGGAGAGTCATTGAACCCAGACCGAGCAACTGTATGTAGCTACAAATATGCTTACTTCTTACTACAAAAACTAAGATGAATTCACATTAATTATTAGAGATTATTAAGGTACCCGTGCGGGGTCCAGGTGCTGAAAATGAACTTATGGAAAAGATTGGTATAAATAACACTACCGAGGTAAGCTCAGATAGACTTTTCAATTAAACTTAACTTAGTAAGTAAGAAGCAAGTTCCTAATTAAATGGAACTTTTATGTAACTTCTCTTTTAGCGTTCAGTTGTTTCAGGATTTGTCTTTTCCGAGTGAAAGTTCAGTTTGGGGATTAATTTTAACTTGGAATTACAAGTATTTTAAATCACTATAAAATGACCAATAGAAATAGCAATTCCTTTTACAATTACTCGAATAATTTTACCTGTAAATGGGGATTATGGAGTATGTGAGCTTGAAATGTTGAATTTTTCATGTATTTCTAGGTGTAAGCTTAAATTATATACTAGTTCGAATGGTCATACATCCAATGTTTGGAATAAACACCCAACTGTATAAAAGAAAGCACCATTCTCACACATATGTCTTTAGAAGTTGATTGCGTGCTTTGTAAATCGTAGGAAGGCTATTAATTAATTTAAAAATCATATCTTTCACATACAATTACATGAATAATTAAACCTTTCAAGCACAATTACTCAATAATGCTCCTTTTCAATAATAATTATTTAAGTAATTTTAAAAGTAATTATGATTTAAAATTATCATTGAGTAATCGCAATTCCTTTTGTAATGAAAAGTCATAAAATAAGGGAAGTAATGATCAAGCTACAGCTCTGGATGAAACTGTTTGGGAACTGAAAGATCGCGAAATATTACATCCAGCTGCAAATAGGAATGACCCGTACTTCCATTTTTAAGATTTTGTTCCTAAACCAAGTTATGCTTAGACAGGCTTTAAATTGCTACTTAACAGTGCATTAACCCCATTTCGTAGATAATAATTCTCAGGTCCGAACTGAATGTAAACAACAACCCAGCCTCGACGACCTCACACAAATAACATTTCTGGCGCTGGGAATAATCTTTGCTACGCAGATAAATATTGCTCTTAATTAGAAATGATGTTAACACGCGACTATTTCAGTCGATATACCCCTACACACACACAGCCACACACACACACATCGTCTGGTATTTATGTATGTATATACACTTGTCTCACCCGGGCCACTCTCGTTGCTTAAAAAGTACGAGTATTTCGCAAATTGAGATAAACGCACAACACACCACACGGCGTATGAGTGTTGATTGCGACTCCGCCCCCGCCTCCCCATCGTGCTTACAACGATGTCACCGTAATTGCCTCGAGTAGATCTCTCGTATGCTGAAGCGCTTAAAACGGTAAACGTGTTTGCCCCTAATTTGATTTGCTTTGACTCAACTCGATTCGTCGACAACTTTGAAATTTGAGGCGATTCGGCAACGTTTTAATTGAAGCTTTGGAACTTTTTTCTCTCTCCATTATTCGCTTGGATGAGCTCATGGCGATTGCGTTAAATTGTTAAAAATGTGTTCGCAATGCGTGTTAATTAGTAAAGTGCAAGATTCTGTACTGATTTCACTGAAATGGTTTGTTTGAGGATTTAATAAGAGCTATGAAAATGTATTAAAATGATAAACAAGTTGACTCAGCTCACAGTTATTTCCCATTTTTTGTGTTGGACCAAAATTACCATAATCAAATTATTATTTAATTTTCATGAAATTAGAGTGCCTAATTTCCAAATACCTATAAAATTATATCACATTCTAAGCATTAACACGCACTTCGTGGACGCTGCAACATATGCCGTTCCTACCCCATTTAGTTACTTATTCCCTTTGAGATCCTCTCTCCGTTATTGCATTTGCATACGTCACTCAAATTAAACTCATTGAACCGCATGAAATCGGCTATAACTGACAGCGTCAACAGCAGCAGCAGCAGCAACGACAACAACAACAACATCAAAAAAATAAAAACATTCCCGTCCACACACGCGTCAATGGCATCTAAATATGCGTAGAAAATAAATAAATACAAAAAGCAAAAATAATAATACGAGCGCACAAAAAAAAAACTATAAATATCCCTCGAAAATAGAAATGATAATGCAAATACTCGTACCTACCATGGCTCAAGTGTAAAATTTATGGACCAAGATTTCCAATAGATTTGTTATTATTTCCGTAGAGTTTTGTTTATGGTAAATCTGTCTAGGCAAATATTATTATTTTTATGTCTGGGTAACAATATGAATTTTATGTCAACAATTATTTTAGTTGAGAACTGTTAAAAATGAGTCATTGACTTGAAGCTTGGTGATGAGTTCTTACAATGATTGGTAAAAGTAATTTATTGAAAGGTGGAAGAGTGGCTGATGTGGTACTTTACTGATGTTTGTCTTAAGTTGTACATTGCTTACACACAACTTCTTTTTCTTTTATTTCTTAAGTCCTTCGGGGCCACTAATAAATGTCATTTATACCAGTTTTTAGCGAATTACATATAACAACAGAGACTAGGAGAAACAGGCGAGTCAAGAAATCGCTAAGCTTGAAGTGAACAACTAGAGCTATAGCAAGCATTTGTGATATTAATATTTCGAGCTAAAGTGGACGGAAAAATTACTTTATACCTAGTAGTATTTTTAAAATCTGGCTTCCTCTTTTTATTCCTTTACTCAATGGCCACAAATCGTGGAACAACTTATTCGAAATGGCCGCCTTGTGCCTTTCAGCAGTATCTGAGGCCACTCTTCGATCACATTGCGCAGCTCATGCATTGGGAAAATGTCCACTGCTTGGACAAAAGAGCTCTTCAAAGACTCCATGTTTGGGTGACGAGTAGAACAAGCCAAAGACTCCAGAACGGTCCTCACTTTGAAGTCCAACCGATTCAGGTCTGGGCTACCAGTCATAGAAATGAAGTTCGGAACATGGTTTTTTTTTGCCATGTTTGAGACGTTGTTGAAAGTTCCAAGTTATATTTGCAAAATATTTCGTGTTGAGAGGCTTCACTATCTTTTCCAAAACGCCGCATTGATACACTTTACACTACACACATACTTAAGAATCCTTTTGACAAAAATGGAGCTTGATGACCCCATCAGAGGCGCCATCCCACCAAACCATTACACAAGCCGGATGGTAAGCTCTCGTAATGAAAGACATGTTGTTGATCGAATTCTCTTATGGTTGTTATTTTCTAGTCGGTTTAGCAGAATTCATCTGTGGGCATTGTTCGCGCACTGCTGACGCACTGTGTCAATGCTAAAGTGATCAATTACAATTACTCAATAATCCCGCTTTACAGGTACAACTATTCAAGTAACAGTAAAAGTAATTACAATTTGAAATAATCCTTAAATAATCGTAATTATACTCTGTACCGTAGGTACATAGAGTATTATAAGTTTGTGCAAAAGTATGTAACATCCAGAAGGAAGCATCTCCGACCCCATAAAGTATATATATTCTTGATCAGCATCAACAGCCGAGTCGATATAGCCATGTCCGTCTGTCAGTCTGTCCGTCCGTCTGTCTGTCCGTATGAACGCACAGATCTCAGAGATGGTAAGAGATAGAGGTTTGACGTGTATGGGACATATGCTTCTTATGTCTGCAGGCAGATCAAGTTTATTTTCAATTTTGGCCACGCCCCCTCCCGCCCCCGCAATTTAGAAAAAACGTCATATCTCCCACAGTTTTGAAGATAGATGGCTTGTTCCTTCTGGACATATTTAGTTATTAGGATAACTTATCGATCCGCCAAAGGAATGGAAGAAGATCGGATGAACGGTTTTCGAGTTATGATCAAAAGACAAATTTTCTTGGTACAGAGTATGTTATAGTCGGGCTTGACCGACTTTCTTTCTTGTTTTTAAGTTATATTTATGGATACTAAAAAGTCGTTATCAGGAATTCTTTTTTCATTATCTGAATAATCGAGAATTTGGTAATGAAAAGTAATTAAATACGGTAAGTAATGATTGTATTACGGCTCTGATCAATAAAAACCACACAGACTCCCACTTGGACTGTCCACGAAAATTTTATAACACTATCATTGTGAACTGCCAACTGAAATGATAAAAGAGCTGAAGAAATGAAATTAAACAATACTCCACAGTATTTTCTCAAGGTAAGAATCAGCCTGAACCGGACATATAGAAAACTTGATGTTTATGAAGGATTAGGATATTGCGATGAACTGTGATACTATTTCTGGCTTACAGGCAATCAGAGCCTGTTCTCCCGTGAGTGTGACATTTGCAACTTACTGAAAGATGAAACAATTAATCACTTAATTGAGGATTTTAATAGAGGAATTTTCAACAAACGATACTAACTAACGAAGAAGTAACATACGTATTGAATGGCATGAGGGGCTGGGACAATCTGGCGCTACATATAAGTAAAATTATTAAAGGTCTATCACAAATAATATCAGAATTTAGATAGGAAATCGCTAGGTTGGGTTCGGTGTGGAATGAACAATTAATTGGGTATCTTGCGACGAGCCGAGCGAGATTATCCTATAAATATGTTTATCTCTGAATAATTGTCCAAAACTAATGCAGGTGAGAGAGTTTCCAGAGTCTAGAGGTTTTCGAATAGCAGATTTTATCTTAAACTAAACTAGAAGTATTTTATATGTAAAGTGTGGAGAATAATGTGTTCTACTAGATTAAGTGATAGGAAAACAGCAAGCGCAAAAAATCTATTCGGCGCTGAGCAATCAGTTTCGAATCGCTCAACATTTCCCATCTATTCTAGTGGCCTTGCATTTCGGAAATACTTGACATAGTAAGGCAAGCAGTTGTAGTTCGTAGTGATAAAAAAAGTAAATAATTAGTGGTAATTCTACATTCTAGATTCTACATTCGCTATTGTTTTGTGAAAATCGATGTTCGTGTGTGGGGATATTTTGTGAATTTTTTAAAGCGCTTCTAAGTTTTTACGTCGACCAAACAACTGCATCGGCTTGCAAATTGTACATAAATAAGAAGGAGCATAATCCTAGTTTCAGTTTTAAGGTTAGGTAAGCTTGCTAGCTGCTTGCCCTAATTAGAAGTGGTTCCGAACCAAACAATAATTGAAGATGAGTTGAAACTGAGAAAGTAAAAACGAAATGATTTAACGTTAATAAAGCAATATTTTTTTTTAAATAATTTCAATTCTCAGAACTATTTTGAATTTCTACGATTTGAAAAAGTTACTTCTGAGCATTCACAAACCTAAGTCTGCATCAGCCCGTTACCAACTAATTTTCAACTCTTTAAACAATATGATAAACTTTGTGAAAGCATTTCGTTTTGTAATTAAGAATCGAACTGTATAAAACAGTAAGCGCACACACTTTGACTAAATTATTTACCAAAAAGCCTTTCAGTGCCAATTTGAGGCAAATGGCAACTAGAGCGGAGCAAAGCCGAGCACAACTGACGAGGAAGCTGTTACCGCCGGCGCCATTAGCGTTGCCTCTGCCTTTGCCTTGGCCCGGCGACCTTCTGTCAGACTTTATGCTCGAGCAGTTTTCAACTCTTCTTCCCTTTTGCAAATGAAGCGAAAGTTTTAAACTTTGCGCGGCAGCAATTTCATTTGAATTGTGAGCAGGTGGCGGGATTTAAATTGGCATTGATAATAAATCAATGAACGCAACTTTTTAGCCGGTGCATGAGGAGGGGCTAGCATATTTAATTAATTAAATTATTTGGTTGCACCATCAAATGTTAAATGGCAAATCAATATGCCATGGCGTATGTTGTCAACTTACGCACACACCTTAAAATCCTTGACCAGCTGTTGTTATCCCTTTTGTGTGCGTGTGTGTATCCTTGAAACTAAACACATTAGCGTAAAGTGGTCAAAGGCAAAGAAAGGCAAGACAAACTGGGGTATCGCTGGTGTCCCTGAATGCTTCAAGATGTCAAGTGATATTTGTTTTTTAAGCTGGCTGTGCTTGTGTTCCCCCAGCAAAATAAATATTTATGATATAATTATTCATTATTTCTGCCACAGCTGCTGCGAGTGCTGTTGCTTGCACTTTATGGCTCTCCCCACCGCCCCCACAGGGCGTATGTGTAATATTTGTTTAATTAGCTGCGATTAGCGCAATGTGAAAAGTAATAATAATTGTGGCAATCAGCGTAGTGTGGACTGTGCCTTACATATGCCCTATCCTATCATTTATCTATTCAGCAGCCAATATCTACTTCTATATAAACTCAACACATAAACAATAACATCAACCAAAACGAGAGGTAAATTTGCATTTCTATTGCCAACGAAGAAATTCGAAGCCAACGTTGATGCCGATGCCGGCGGCGCTTGCCAGCTGCGCTAATCTCCTTAACAGTCGTCATTCTAGCTCCCGGGGCGGCATATCAAACACGACAGGGTGCCCCATGGCCAAGCAATGGAATGAATGGCTGAATGAGCTGAGCAACAGAAGGCGGTTGAGCAAAGACAGCCATTTCCGTTGAATGGAATGAAAATGCGCAGAAAAGAACTTGAAAGAAAATGCAAATTAGGAAGACAAAAACACAAAATGTACCCAGGATAGAGCTTAGCGATGACAACAACCCCGCAGACAAAAGTAAAAACAAGGCGTTAATTGGATTTATTTGGGAATTTTTGATAAAAGTTTTCTGCCATCTGCATTTTTTGTTGACAATACTCACACACACACACACACTCACACAAAACACAGAGAAAATGAAATCGAAATCAATAAAATGAAAATTGATGCTTTCAGTCGTAAAACAAAAAACGGAAATTGAAATGTGGTGAAGTGAAGAGGGGAAAGCTGGTGCGAAATTATTGTCGATTTTCCTGCGGGTTTCAGGATTGATTGAATATATCGATTTCCAAAACGAAAATGTCAAAGTTGAACCGTTGCTTATCAATTAAAAACCAATTAGCACCTACCCAAAAGAAAACGAAAATAGAAACAAACCTTTAAGCGCCCACAATAACAATTATACTCAACCCCCCATATCTAAGCCAGAGTAGGTGGATAGATAGATGTGCGCATGTATGTGTCATAGATGTGTGTGCGTGTGGCCATTCATTTGCTTAAGATTAGATTAAATGTAGCGCCGTCTATTGCCAAGCTAAAACGTTGAAAAGAGAAGAACAACTAACATGCATACTGTTGGTGAGGATTGGGTGAGCTACACTTAAAGGAAATCATTTACATTCAAATACAAATTTTAAATATTTTTTTTTTTGTTAGCAGGGAAATGTCGATCATCTGCTTTCGATGAATAGAAAAATAATTTAAAATAATGTTTTTTCGAAAACAAAGAGGTTTTGCGCTTGTAAAATCCAGGCATCCACGAAGTTGTGATAGAAAACTTAGGGTTTGATGCTTTTAAGAGCCGAAACTGTAGCATAATTGGCATGCAGTAATTTGAGATAGTTTTAGATATTATTGGGAATTTTAAGAAAAGTGGAAAGAAAAGATTAATTTGGAATGGATATTTTTAAAAATCCGCTTTTAGATATTAAAATATCCATTTTTTATATCATTTGGATGATTTTCAGCTAAGTTGGATGAAAATCTAAGAACCATTTAACTTTAAATGGATATTTTAGTAACCAACAAGAAAGAAAGTCGGTCAAGCCCGACTATAACATACTCTGTACCAAGAAATTTTGTCTTTGATCATAACTCGAAAACAGTTCATCCGATCTTCTTCATTCCTTTGGCGGATCGATAAGTTATTCTAATAACTAAATATGTCCAGAAGGAACCAGCCATCTATCTTCAAAACTGTGGGAGATATGACGTTTTTTCTAAATTGCGGGGGCGGGAGGGGGCGTGGCCAAAATTGAAAATAAACTTGATCTGCCTGCAGACATAAGAAGCATATGTCCCATACACGTCAAACCTCTATCTCTTACCATCTCTGAGATCTGTGCGTTCATACGGACAGACGGACATGGCTATATCGACTCGGCTGTTGATGCTGATCAAGAATATATATACTTTATGGGGTCGGAGATGCTTCCTTCTGCATGTTACATACTTTTGCACAAACTTATAATACTCTATGTACCTACGGTACAGAGTATAAAAATGGATATAAAAACTATCCATTCCTAATGAATACCGAAATCATCCAATGAATAATTTTATACCCTTGCAATAGATATTATAATTTTGCCCAAAAGTTTGCAACGCATAGAAATATACATTTCCGACCCCATAAACTATATATTTTCTTGATCAGGGTGACGAGCTGAGTCGATTGAGCTTTGTCCGTCCGTCTGTCCGTCTGTCTGTCTGTTTCTACGCGAACTAGTCTCTCAGTTTTAAAGCTATCGAGCTGAAATTTTGCACAGAGTCTTCTTTTTGCTGCACACTACTAATATGTCGGAACCGACCGGATCGGATGACTATATCTCATAGGTCCCATAGGAACAATCGGTCGGAAAACTAGATTTAGTATGAAAATCTTTTTTCTTTTCAATGGAAACGTCTCCAAACTTTGAAATCGTAGGTTTTCTATGTTTTTTTATAATTCTACCAAGTTTTATTAAAATCGGACAACTATATGGTATAGCTGCCATACAAAAGATAGGTCTGAAAAACAGTATTAGTTAGAAAAACTTTTTTGTTTTTAATGGTAGCAACATGCAATTTTGGATTGGTTTGTTTCACGTGCTTTCACATAATTTTACAAATTTTTGGCCAAATCGGATGACTATATCATATAGCTCCCATACGAACGATCGGTCGGCAAATGGGAAAAAGAGTATTTTTGGAAAATATTTAAGCGAGCACTTGCAAGGGTAAAAAAACTTCGGGCCAGATGAAGTTAGCCTAGTATTCTCGTTTTATATTCGTTTTTTTTCTGTGTAGGAAAGAGGTATAGGGGCCAAGCGACATCACTACACCTCTTTCCTATAAGCATGATCTTTTTGAAAAACTTGATGAAGTTTGCTTCACCGTGTAAAGCATTTCTTAGTAAGCTAGCTGGGATCGGCACTTTAGAGGGCACTCTACTGGTATGAGCTCTCTTACGATTTGGCTGAAAATTATTTCAGTATTCTGTTAATTGGCTGTTAAATTAGTTAAAAGAGAACTCGGAGGGGCTACTTACTAACTCAACGAGCATTGTTCAAGCGAAAACGAAATTTTTGAGTGAAAATCATTTAAAAACTTTTTGGTAAGGATATAGTCGATAGTCAAGGTGTGAGCTAAAGAATGTTTGCTGCGGCTGCTTAGTTACGCACACTCTTTCTTTAACACAGAGTATATAATCAGATTCAGACAGCATTTCCTATTTACTTGTTGTATTTTAAATTTTCCTTTAACCTGTAACAAATTTTATAATTTTGGTGTGAATGATTTTGCAGCTTACTGCCATTTTTCCACCCATTTCATTTTGTAAATTTTTTTTTTTGTTCATGTTTGGCTTTTTTGTCTTTTCGCACAACATTTCACATGATATTACGTATACGTAATAGTGTGTGTGAGTGTGTGTGTGGGGGCTTATCTTAAATTTCACAGCTGCCTCTAATTTTATTAAAGCTTCCTGTGTGATTGTATCTGTTGTAGCTACCGTATGTATTATGGAATGAGGTTGGTTGAGTTGCAATTATTTTGAAAGTTGCGGCACGCCCACAAAAAACAAAAACTGAAAACACTCACAGACTCTGGCTCAAGACCACGATTGGGTATCTGTGGGCGAGCAAAATGATTTCAACATGCGAGTGCGTAACTTGCAATTCGCCAAAAATGGCTTCAACTCGAACGAAAATATATGAATTTAAAATACCTGGCACTCACTCACTCAATTCTGGTATGTCATTTGCTTTTTTTTTTGCTTCACTTTGGTGCTCATAAATTAATATGACGCTCACGTTGTTTTGAGGAATAATACTTATGGGCGAGTTATATCTGTCTATATGATAAATCATTTTATTGTACAGATTGTTTTTTTCGTTTGGGGCACGCACAGTGGGCTTAATGATAAATTGCATAGAAATTCCTAAAGTTGAATTGAGTTCATAATGCGTAAACATCTACAGATTTACTTACAAACTAGTGGAATGGTATTTATATAGAGCAGCGCAAATGAAATCGCTTGTTGTTAATTATGCGAATGAATGGTGTCTATGAAAGAACTTCAAATTGTGCGCTTATTTTGTGCGTATTAATTTGGTTCAATTATTTTTAGCTCAAATATTTTGAGATGTGTGTGTTCTCGATCTCCCAAGCATTTGACAGGTATTCCATTTGTTAAACTGGGGCCAGTGAAGCTATTTTAAACATCCGGATGTATAAAGAATGTATAAACTTATATTTCATGATTTGCTGGGCAGTGCTGAAGAGCTCTAATGAAGCGCTGTGTGGTTAGAATACTCTTAAGTAGAGTTGCCTTTACTTAGAGGCCTCCAAACATATCAAATAGACCCTTTCAATTTTACAAAGTTGCGGTATTCTAAATTTGTTTTATTCCTTGATTTTCGTAGTCTCTTCCCATGCCAAGCTTTTTGAATTCCAGTATAATTTTCATTCTGAAAGTTTTCTGAGATGATAAGTTATGTTCAAAAGTTCCCCCATATGGTGAAATATGAAATCAAATTGAATATAAAACACATTCATCTTGTACTTATTTCATACAATGTAACATCCAAAGATTAAAAATCTTTCTGATTCCTTTTGCAAATTGCACTTCTAAGGGTGGATACTGTAATTGTCAAGTCAATCTACACTTGTCCATCTATCATAAAGTCTGTCAAGCTCGATTATGTGGTATTCTGTACCAACAAAAGTGTATGTTTTGTTGTTGGAGTAGCAGCTGAAAGCAGGGCTGCTACTTCTTTTAATCATAACTTGCCGAACATTACCCGATCTTTACCATCGATAGATAATACTGATTACTAAATATGTGCAAAAGGTACGAACCTCCTAACTATTAGAATGACAGATATATGAGATTCTATATTTTGGATGCAGCAGGGGGCATGGAAAAAAGGGTTTGGGAGAGTTGGTACTAGAAACCAAACAAACTTTTTATAGAAATCTCATTGAAGCAAACAGTATAGCACCTTCAATTTGCTTGCCTAAGTAATATGAAAATGGCTTGGTAGTGGCCTACCATCTTTAACCATTCCATATCAACCCTTTCAAACTAAATTTGAAATACAAGCTTAACTTGCTCTCTGCCTACAAAAAGCAATTTAAATTTATAGTTAACCATTTTATAAAAATTTAGTAAAAATTTAGTTTGAAGAAAAATCAGTACGATTTTTGCCTCTGGGCTGCTGCTGCTGCTGTTAAAGTGGATGCTGTTGCCGTTTGAATGTTGCCAACAGCTGCACAGCCATTTGGGAGGGGGGCAGCGGCGCTTGTGGGGGCTGCCCTCGTCGACTACAACAAATTTACAAATTGAATTTGCTGTCAGCTGCCAGGACGGATGGCTGACGCAAATGACTTCTTGTCTGTCTCAGTCTGTGTGCCGCTCTAGCAAATTAATTTTTGTGGCCAAATTCGTTTCGGACTCTCACTAAGTGCACGCTGGCCCATGAGATGCAAAACGCTTTTTGAGTTTTTTCCCTCTTCTGCTTCTTCTTTGAAATTGCGTTCAGTTTTTGATGACATGAAAGTGGAAAATTACATTTACCTCTCTCTGGTCGGCGACTAATTTTCCTATTAAGCGTCAAATTGCTGGGCAAAGACAAAGTCAAAGTGGAGGCTGTGTGTGCGTGCAATGATGATGACATAACCGAATGCAATGTATGACAAACTAAAGCGCACACAAACACACCCACCAATTCACGCACAGGAAGTGTGTGTGTGTGTGTGGGTGAGCGAGCACTTGACTTGGTTGTATGGGTGAATTTCCTAAGGCTTTGCCAGCAATCGATAGTAATTACCCCTTGAAGGGTCTAAGCAATGTGCAAGGGAAAATGGAATATAGGGCTAAGGATTGCCTGTGTAAGCCTTTGAACCAGGACGCACTGGGTCAAGAGAAGAATTATTTGATTTGTAAGCGACTAACAGGGATTATGGAATGAACTGAAGTCTACTAAAATACTTAAAACTTTCAATTTCAAATATTCATTACTAAAACTATAGTTTTGTCTGTTTCTGTTCAAGTGCTCCCGCTCAATTGCACTCAAGTTTAATCAAGTGAATAAACCAATTTGCAAACTCCTCTCACAGCACAGCAGTTGGAGAGTCAACATCATCATTTATCCGAAAGCCACTTGACGTATGCGTAATCTAGTAGTCAATTAATTAAGTATAAGTAACCATTTGTTGACCTCAAGCACTCAAATCATATAAAACTATGCAAAAATTTGATAACAAACAGCAAACGGGGAAGCCAGAGTAGACAACAAATGCAGCAAGCAACTGTGTAACTAAACACGTTATGACAGCAGGAGGCCAACGCTTTTCATT
This sequence comes from Lordiphosa fenestrarum, assembly GCA_035044985.1. NCBI lineage: Eukaryota > Metazoa > Arthropoda > Insecta > Diptera > Drosophilidae > Lordiphosa > Lordiphosa fenestrarum. Next base: position 200,676 of record JAWNNO010004160.1, read on the forward strand.
TTTCCACTGAAATGTGCTGACAACTGAAGCTCTGTTCCAAATGCTGTGTAAGTGCCTCCACTTAAGTTTCCTTCAATAGAAATCAATTTAAAAATTATCCTACATAATCTAAAGATAGAAAGAGCTAAGGCGCAACTACATTTGTTCATTTATAAGAGGGGTGGGCAAATGCTAAGGGAGGGCTCTGGGTCTCGCTTATCGCGTATCTACACCTAATCTTTATTTAGCAAGCTGTATAGCTATTTTTAAATTTAAACAGCCCTAGTTTTGTTGTTATAAATGTTACTTAAAATAACTATCAAGTCACCGTGTAAGATTGCTAAAAGATCTCTGTGTAGGTTCCACCCTCAGTTGGAGAAAAGAGAAAATGTATCAATGGCATTGTTTGCTGATATTTATCAATTCATTCAGTAAATCATGACTTCAGAAAGCATTCGGCCTCCAGGGGCTATGAAGAAATATGATTTAGTTAGAGGTGCTTAAGTTAGAGTATATAAAAAGTTACAAATATTAGACCTGAAACCCCTTGACGTCTAATCTCTGAACCGTCTTGTTGCTTTCGGAATTAACAATGTTTTAAGGGAATAAGGCAGGAAGGAGGGAACAGTGCAGGGGAAAGAGATGGACAAAAATGGACTCGAACTCCCAGCTCACTTACCTTGTCTCTTTTGTGGTCCACAAAAGCCGGCATATTAGTCCATACGACCATTAAGCACTCGCGCGGTATTACCACAAATCACTGTAGTGCAGGAAAGCGGTAAGCGACGATGTACCTGGTCTCTGTTGTAGCCTTCTGCCTGCTTTTCTATTGACATTTCTGAATGTGGCGGTATCGACTATTGCCCATATCTCTACAGAGATAGAAATTTATATTTTATGTTAGATTTTTGCACTGAGATGACCAATTTCGAGTTGATATTGTCAAAAATGAAGGTACTAGTTTTAAGAAACATCAGTCTTAGATTCTAAGTATCTATTCCAAGACACTTCAACAAATCGATTAAATGAGTTGGATAATTTCACACTTTACACACTCAGGGTATAAAACTGATTGTAATATTCAGCAATAAAACTGATTGTTAAGAATAAGCACTTTGTAATGACAAAACACCAAAAGTTCAGTTGCTTCGTTAATACTTTCAATACACGGAATTCCAACTTGAGAATTCCAAGTGGTCTTATTTAAGCGAAATGCACGAATTATATTAGTGCATACTTTTAGGCACATTCAATTCAATATTAGCACTCTTCAGCATGTACGATGATCAATGGAGTTTAGCCCAAGGGAACTAAGCTCGATATAAAGTTTCACAATCCAATTAACATAACTCTTTGTTTCTTTGTTTATATAAAAATATAACAAATTTTGATTGAAAGTAAACTCACGCTTTAAATCTCATCTTAAAGGCTTAACTTTGGATGAAAATATGAAAGTCAAAGTTAAAATCTGAATAAATCAGAGCACAGTCGAAGCCAAAAGCCTCCGAATCAGTTTATCAATTAAAAATGTAAGCTAAGTTTTTCAAATGATCATCAGAAAATAAATTAGACAGTATTTTATTTGCATTATGTCTCTCTAGCACTTTTTATTTAACGCAGCGACCTTGTAACAAATATTCGCAAATTGCTAACGCCGGCAGCTACAGCTACAACTGCATTAAACTTAAACAACAACAGCAATAAATAAACGTAAAAAATTGTACAAAAAATTCACACACACACACATAGCACCGCAGCGGCATATAAATGAAAATGGAATTGTATCTGTAGCCGGCCGAGAGAGGCGCTAGTTTTAATGCTTACATAAAGTGGCGTGTTGAAAAGCTAAAAAATAGAAAGAGAATAGAAGTGTACAATGCTGAGGCTGCTTTAGGATGCCGTGTTTAAGTGGTCGACTATATACAAATACGTGTATATGTATATATATCTTGTTGCATGTCAGCCTAGTCACGGGCTGACTTTTGATTGAAATCTATGACAGTTTTAGAACTTGCCTTTGGCTTCTTTCTATTTTGATGCTATTTTGCATTGTGTGCGCAATTTGCAAGTAATGTGGTTCAAGGTGTTTGCAAATAATCAAGAATTTCCCTCATAATTTACAGAAATCAATGTGGGGTCAAACAGGAACCTCTCTTCTCGAATAAATCACAATTTAGGGCTTTGCCAAAAACGAAAAGAATTACATAACTTTGTTGGAGAATGCATCCTTGGCCTCAGCTGCAGTCAAGCAGAAATGATCAACTGCAGCCCACAAGGGCCACCGCAAAAACGAGAGGAAGGTAAAGGCTAAGGGCAGCTGACATGGCAAATGCATTCAGCAGAAGCGGATGTATCACATGCAAGAGGGAGATAAAATCGGATTGGAGCCAGGCAAACGCACTGACGAACACACACCCAGACAGACAGACAGACAGTCAGACAGACGGACAGACAATGACATGGCTGCATATGCTCTGCGGTTTTTCTGCATCCTTTAAGCCATTTTAGTGCTTGGCTGGTTGGTACCGATAAAACGTTTGACTTAAAGCTAAAGCAATTGTTGAAGCTGAACCGCAGGCTGTCCTAATCCCTGACACGTGCAGGCCAACAAACACACACAAACAAGCAAATAGACTGCCAGGCATTTAAAATGCGTAGCCTACCCGCAATTATGGAGGGGACTGTGCTTGTTTCTGCCGTTGCTGCCACTCTACAGTGGGTGAGAAGGGTTTCAAATGATTATACCAAAATGCGGTTAGTTTTTAAATTAATTTTTTAACGGAAAACCTTTATCTATACTTAAAATAGTTTTCCCTATTCTAGTTGTGACTATTGATTTTGTATTTTTCTTTGCTTACTTTACAATTTTGGACCCAGTGTGCACCGCCGCCGCTGCTTCTGATGATGATGAGTACCAAACAAAGGCGCACAAAAACAAAAAGGTTTAGCATACGCATCACCATTTTGTGGCCAGGCATAAATAAAGCAATGAAAAGGAGCAAAAGGAGCTCATCATAAAGAGCAAGAAAGACAAACGAAAGACGCTGCATAAAATGTTCGATTTGCTTGCCTAATATGCAGAGAAAAGGGTTCATTTTATTCGTTTCCATTTCACTTGTAAATTAATGTCAAAGTTTAGATGGCTATTTATTTGGCTGGAATGCTACCGAATTGAAAAAATACCACTTAAAGCTGTCTTATAAATTCTGCAAGTCAAGTCTGACAAAAATTAACTACAGAAACAACTGTGTTGGAAGTTTAGAAACGTTCTTCCCTATGCTCATCCACAATCAAACGATTTAAATTCATCTCCATAAAAATGGATCTAGATCTGGCCTTTTACTGCAGTTAAGGCAATTTCTTATCGTTTTTGTTGTTAACTTTTTAAATCTTTTTGTGTAAGCTTGATTTCATTTGGTTCTGGTTGAATGCACCGGAGTCACAGCACCATCCTGTGCCACGCTGATAGGAACATGCCTCAATTCGTTACCAGTAAAGGTAGTTTTCAATTCATTCGAGTGTGTCTCTACCATTTTGTTAGATAAATAAAATGATTAGTATTAATTATCGATTCGCTTGCAATTCGCATCCTCGGAACTAATTTTTTTTTATAAATTTAACTGAATTATAGCCCACTAAGTGCCAATCACCGAGCTGTTGCTTACAACTGAACCAAAATAGTTTCATAAGGGCCAAAAATCCACTGTTTGAATGCATTTCTGCAATCAAACATATTGGACATTGTGTAAACAGAGGGTTGAAAATCTAACTTACTTTAAACAGTAAGTCCAATTGGGTACACAAACTTACACAAAGGCTTTGGTCAACTTTGCGCTTGTCTTTTGGTGTCGGCTTTTGCTCTCTCCAAGCAGCTATTGCTAGTGTGACATGCGAAGGGAATGGAAGTTGATGGGCATAGACTACTGGAGATAAGACCGGGAGTGTCTTGAACCAACTTTCCTTAGAACCTACAGACGGCTAGGACTTCGTTAATTGAAATTTTAATATAAAAGTGACTTATATTAAATCATCAATCCACTTTAAACACATTTGGCATAGTTTAAAAGTGCTTTGGCACCTATAAAATTGGTTCTAAATAGATGCAGTATTATTGATATAACTTGAACTATGATCTAAATCAAGCTTTGAACTACAGCTGTATGGCAGACCATCTGAGAAGCTCAAAAACTGTTCTGATAATATGTTTCTACCTTTAAACACACAAAATGTATTGTACAAAGCAATTCTCAAAGTATGCTACGCTTCTGAATGATATAAATAAGTAAATGATTTATCTTATATATTATATGATTTAACAAAAACTATGTCAATTACCTATAAATGTTTCAACAATATATGTGAATATACTGAGTCAACGATGTGTGACGCTGCCCCAACAGTCTATTAATGTCTACGTTCAAATAGATAATTATAACAGCAAATAAAGTTTGCCTACTTTGAAGGGCATTAATCATGATAAATTTGTGAGCAGTAGCCTAATTAACTAAGTTCTCGCACTTTTTTGACAGCCGACTCACAGTAATCTTAGTTATTTCTGAGCCAATTCGAAGGGTTCATTACTAGGAGATCATTAGTACCAAATTTAATCGAATTATGTGTCATTATCTTAAATATAAATTAATTTTCCAATCATTTCAGCTTGACTTTCAGAGAGTTGCAGGGTTTAACAATGTTCACTGATTTTAAAATACGCCAAACCCTGGGCTTTTTATGAACTAGTTTCGCAAGGCTGAGCCCAAGAAGTTTTGGTGTTGCTTTCTGTGTCCATTCTAGACTCTTTTGCACACTATAACCGAAATTGGTTTTCATATTTAAGAATGGTCGAAAATAAAAACAGCTATTTATGTACGTTGAGAGCATTTTTCCATTACTAAATCCACAAATCTGTTGAATGGTCAAAGAAATACGTTGCTTTTGTTCTGTAACTTAAAAGCGCAGTACGCCAGACCTGCTCTTTTATGTGCTCTGTCCTTATTCCTGCATAGTTCTCCATCACGTTGGTTGGAAAGGGGGTGGGGATTTCCCTTTGAGTGGGCAATTAAGTGTGCATTTGGGCAGGTTTTTTCCACTATTGCCGGCTGCACTTCCGCACTAAACGAGTTTGCTTGTTTATGAAAAACCAAAAAAGGTGTACGCTATCCCAACTGCCCCCCATCCCCTTTTGGCCCCTTTCCTCATCATGCTCATCATGCGCATTTTGATTTAAAACGGCTGCCGTTTCATGCGTCATTCATTTTGGGGGCTTTTATATTTAGATTTTTACGTTGCCTACTTGCAGGCTGCGACGCAAAAAAGAAAACCTTTCTTTTTTATTGATAATACGCCATGGCCAGGGCCATGTATAAATATAGTACACAAATATTGTTGTTAAACTGAAAGGACTTTCATTTTTGGGGTTTTTACGAAATTGTCCTTGAACTTATCCTCCCTAGTTGTAATGTAAGATACCAAACATTGTTGTATGTCTGGCTCTGGTTTGCCTTGGCGTACAGCGTAGATATGTATTGAAAATTCACAAAACATGCATGCGTCCAGCAGCCTGAGCTATGAAATTAAAGGGGAGGGGATCAATAATTCCAAAATGGTAAATGATATGGCCAATTGATTTGAGAGCTTGGAGTTAAGTGGTTTTTGGCAGCCGGATTAAGTTACGTTTGTTTTAATTGAGCGTGTTTAGTCTATTAAACAAGTGAAAAAGCACTTAACGTTGCAAGTTAAATGATTTGGACTTAAAATAGCAACAATCTGTCAGACAGACATATATATTTGACTGACAACTAAAATACATTTGCTAGGTCTTCGATCGTCGAGGTCAGAAGAGTCTGTTGAAGCCTTCTTAAACCTCATTTTAGAGGTGTCATTTTATAAACGGAAGTCTTTAGTCGGAGGAAAGAAAAAACAATAAGTTCTGACTAAGATCCAGGTCACACCTAAAGTAGCCAAGGCAAGAAAAATCAATATGTTCACATATTTTTCGATATCAGAACTAAACAAAATCGAACGATCTTGTCTTAGCTGTTCTGATATTTGCACCATTTGTACCCGATTTGCAATTGGAATGTTGCAGTTCCAAAAAATGATTCCTTTAACTACTTTTTCACCTTAATCAGCTGGTGCAGCAAAACAAAAAAAACACAAAAAACATTATAAAATAGCTATTTAAAGTGCGCATTTTGTTTATAATTTTAATATATATTATGTATATCTCCTATTCAGTTTTAAGATTCTAAAAAAGACTGCAAATGTCAATTTATTAAGCAACATTCAGAAAAATTGACTGGCAGAGTTCTAGATCGATCGGGATTGAATTTATAACGTTTTCACTTACTACGTTTATACACACAAATAATAGCATGATTAATGCCCTTTAAAGCATGCTATGATATACCAAATAATGTTTTAGTCAAGTTTATATTATATATATTTCATAACTTAACATTTTCTTGTATTCCCATTACTTACCCAAAAATCTGAGTGAATATCCAGTGTCGGTTATCTATGATGCAGCCACAACTGACTAGCACTGGCTTTGTTTTAATGGATAATAAAGCTTGCATACTTTGAAGGGCATTAACCACAAATAATTTGGTGTGTATAATCGTGGTCTATGTTTTGTTTCTAGTATGTTTTTTTCCGGAGAATTCCTAATATTAGTAACAAAATGTTCTTATTCATGTAAAAACGAGAACAAACATTCTTAAATCAAGTACTTTTCGTACTTACAGTATGTCGAATACATAAAGAAAAGCGCTTTCTTGATTGAAGTACAAAATATTTTATATGGAATACAAACTAGACTTACAATGAAATACGAACCTATTTTTATGCGAACCTATTCTTGAAATTCTCAAATGGTTCCAATACTTTTCTTATAAAGTGTTCTTAGAATTATGTTCTACAGTAATAGCATCTTGTTCTTATGGCCCTTCGGTCTTTCCAGCCTTCTTTGATTTAATACTGAGACCTCATTTCAAAAACAAATTGGGAATCGCCTTAGAATTATATAAGCTTAAGCCAAGAACATTTTGTACTTGCTTGTTGAAATCTTAATTGGATTTAAGGATGCTTTGTGGATGACTCTGATATCAATTTGGACTTCAACCAAAAATATTGCGTATACATTTTGTGTGGTAGAGTTGACTTAAGACTACTAAAGCATAGAAGTATAATCAAAACAAGAAAGAAAGTCGGTCAAGCCCGACTATAACATACTCTGTACCAAGAAATTTTGTCTTTTGATCATAACTCGAAAACCGTTCATCCGATCTTCTTCATTCCTTTGGCGGATCGATAAGTTATTCTAATAACTAAATATGTCCAGAAGGAACAAGCCATCTATCTTCAAAACTGTGGGAGATATGACGTTTTTTCTAAATTGCGGGGGCGAGAGGGGGCGTGGCCAAAATTGAAAATAAACTTGATCTGCCTGCAGACATAAGAAGCATATGTCCCATACACGTCAAACCTCTATCTCTTACCATCTCTGAGATCTGTGCGTTCATACGGACAGACAGACAGACGGACAGACGGACATACGGACATGGCTATATCGACTCGGCTGTTGATGCTGATCAAGAATATATATACTTTATGGGGTCGGAGATGCTTCCTTCTGGATGTTACATACTTTTGCACAAACTTATAATACTCTAAGTACCTACGGTACAGAGTATAATGATTCTAAAATGGAACTCTAATTACATCGAAACAGTCTTAAATTATTTTTGATACCATTGACACCGCTTGTACTTAATTTTAGCACAAAGTTCTTGATATTTTTTAAAGTTTAAGTGTAATTAAATTTTATGGAGATTTAGAAAAATATTAATGAAAGCTTGGTCTATAAAATGTATGGCAATTTCATCATATATCAGCATCTATATACTAAACCAATTCTTTCGAGTATATTTGTGAAATTTATTTCTGTACCTGTCCTCTTTTATTCGCCCAAAAATCTGGCGCCACTGGTTTGTTTTTGTCTATAGTTAAAAATATCTCATGTTTCATATTTTCTTTCTTCTTTCAGATTTGTTTGCGTGCAAAAATAGCCATAAAACGCATAAATCAAAGACAGACACACACACACACTCACTAACAATCACGCTTATACAACGACAGGTATACCTCTATATAATGCGTGTGTGTATATAGTATAAAGTCACGTTACGTGTTTGCCATATTTAAATATTATGTTAAATGAAGGGCATTTGAAACGTAGACGCATATATATCCCTTACCAATTTCCATTCCTCATGATTCCTAACGCATTCAAGGTCCTTTAATTTGAAGTGTGTTGTTATCATTTCGATATTTGCATAAGATGTGTGTGGGTGTGTGTTTGTATGAGTGTGTGTCTGTTTACTTGCAGTTATGTGTGGTGTGTGGGGGCATTTAAATACAAACCTTGAAAATGCTAGACACGTACTTTCGGTATATATTTTGGCAATCAAAATTGATGGACAACTTGTAGCTGGTTAAGGCGACGGCTAGATGTTCCGAAAGCGGCCTCTTCCACCTGGCTTATTTGGCCAAGAAAATGTAATAAATTTCGCATTGCATCGCAATCTAAATTCTTTTGTAAATTTATAGCAACTTCAAGTAAATGGCTAGCAAAACTTTCATATAAATCTTTTTTTATCCTCAACCAGCACAGCTAAATGCAACTTTCTCTGAATGCGTAGCTAATCAATGCCCATGATTTTTCCATTTTTTTTCTTCCTTTAAAATGTTTGTCCTTGGCCGCCAGCAGCAGTTCCTAGCTACTTTTGGACTTGGACCACTTTACCTTCCCCGAGCAAAAGTGAACCAACTATCAGCGTTGAGCAAAAATCGCTGATGCGAAAAAGAAAATAAAACAGAGAAAAATATATAAATTTTTTGCTCAGCGGCAGCAGCAGCAGCAGCCAAAAGGTTGTGTTCGTGACCTTTGCCAGGCGTTTTATAGTTGTCCCCATAGCTCAGTGCTTGGCATTTTCTTGCTCTGCTGATTTGGCACTCGCGCCACACGTGCACGCACACGCACACACATTCACACTCGCACTCATACACTCGCACATCACCCGCTTCTTAAAGTTACACGCTCGTTTTAGTACGTGTCAGTGCTTAGTTAGAGACTAGCTGGCACGCTCATTTTTTTTGTATACTTCATCTAGTTGTAGCATGACAATATATTTCATGTTGCGTATACGCAGCATTGCCCGCCGCCACGCGCTAAAAAGTATGCTAAGTTTGACCCTTGAGTTATGCTTTTAGCTTTGCTTGAGGCAGCGATTTTGCCTTTGAAGTTGATGTGCATGTTTTGAGGGTAAGGAATGAAAACATTTAATAATAATACTAGCGTAGCAATTCAAATTAAGTAGAGGGAAATTAGTCATTAAAACGACAAAGTCCGCCATCGAGGGTGTAACGAGGGTGACAGGAACAGATTTTTATTAGCCAAAGAGAAGTTCCAGTTTATTGTAAGGCAGCTATATGATGCATCCATTCCATTTTTATGATAATATGGAAGCACATAATCGTAATGACTGGCAAGTTTAATGACGCTTGAAATTAAAAACTACAAAGTTATTTGGATTAGAATTTATAACGTTCTGTACTACATTTTTCAAGTATGCTTTTGGTTCTTGGGTGTACTTAAATTAAGTACAAAACAATTTAAAACTTAAAAATTACTGTTTACGTGAATTTAGTGAGAACAAACGTTCTTGAATCAAGATATTTGTACAATCAGTAACATGACAAATTCAAGAAAATAGAGTTCGTAGCTTATGTACTAAATGCATGATATTTGGCTCCAAAAACTGCGCAACAGAAAATGAGAATTATTTTTAAAATAGTTTGCTCTTGAAATTCCCAACTGGTTTTAACACTTTTGTTATGAAGTTATGTAAAATTTGTATCGTACTTCTAACTTGTTCTTTTGTTTATTCTTGTTTGGTTCAACACAGAAGCTTAAGTACAAATTGGGAATAGCTTTAGAATTTTATGGATATAAGAAGTAATCTTGTATTGTTTTTAGAATATTTTTTGGTTGACGTTAGAAATTTCTGGAAAGATTAAAATTAAGAAAGACTTGACTTAAGAACATCAGAACTTAATAATATAATAAAAACGGTTTTAAAATTATTAAAAATATACTTAATATGTCCCAAACAGTCTGAAGTCAAGTATTTCGGGATTAAAAAACCGCACTCAGTATAAGAATTTTTGTACTTGAATCAAGAATTTTCGTTCTTATCGTACTATTGACACCGTTTGTACTTAATTCAGGTACAAAGTTCTCGCATATATTTCTGAACAGTAGTTTTCAAACCCATGCTATGGTCATCCGATTATGACCAAACTTTGTAGAATCGTGTGACACAGTAGGAATAAATAAATGCAAAAGTTTAAGATACTACCCTTGAAAACAAAAAGTTTTTCTTACTAAGACTTTTTTCTAGACCTAACTTTCCTATGACAGCTGTGCTATATAGTTGTCCGATTTGGACCAAACTTAGTGGAATCATGGAAAAACATAGCAATTTCAAATATCCGAAGTTTGGAAACGTTTCCATTAAAAACAAAGAAGTTTTTCTTATTAGAACTTATTTTTCGACCGATCGTTTCCATGACAGCTATATGGTATAGTCCACCGATACTGCCTGTGCGGACAAATATGCAGACTTTGTGCAAAGTTTGGTTAAGATAGCTTTCTATCTGACGTAGGAGACACCACAGAAACGAACATGGCTAAATCAACTCAGCTTTATGTGGTCGGAGTTGCTTCCTTCATTGCGTTACAGACATCTGGACAATTTTAGTATACCCTCTGCAAGAGTATAAAAATGCAGTAAACTAGCAGACACATTTTTCATTAACCTTAAATTGCCATTTGAGCTGCATTTGTAAAAATTGGGCCAGCTCTTTTCATGCCCTTTTCCATGTATGTTGCTGCGGTCTATGGCATATGTGCAAGTATGGGTGTTGAGGTTTTGACTAATCTTGTTAACCTTTTCAAATGAGTTTTGCATGCATAAATAATGACCAACTCTGCGTTTCCCTTTGAGAAACCTTCACCTCAACCTGGTTGAGCTTTTCATTTAGATTTCGTTTTGCATTTTTGCCCAGCAATATTTCATTTTGCAATTGTCATTGAAAATAGTTCGACCAACTTTGGGTTTGGGACAACAAAATTGGTTTTGTTGAAAATTTATGAGAAAATGGAAAACAATTTACAATTGCCAAATGCCACAAGCTTGACAAACTTGATTTGCTGACACAAGAAACCTCAAAATTGATTTTCCTAATTAATCCCCTCCCACACACACACACACATTTGTTATGGATAAGATACAATTTGGTTTAACTGATTCTGGTTTCTTATTCATATAATGCTTTTGTCACCTTAAACTTAGGCTTCTGGCATCATTGCATCATTCTCAGTTATTTATGGTTTTGACTGGGCAGCTGCCCAAGTGGCGCCTACCATGCGAATTTATGGTGTGTCTCTCGTTTTATGACATTCACGAGGCACAGGCAGTATTCTTGCCCCGGTAATTGTTATTAAGACAAAACGAGCCCAATGGGGGAGGCAGACATGTTGGCAAGCAAACAAACAAACAAATGTAACGAGCAGATTTATTTTTGGCAAAAAAAAAAACGATTTCTTGAGCACAAAATGGTGAATAACTTTTTACGATCTCACTCTTGGAATTACAAAATGTGAAAAATTATGCCTATTGCTGTTAGAACGGAAATACTTTATTCAAGTAAAATATTCTAATTTAGTCTGATGAGCAAAATGTTGGAAAGAAGAAATACTACACTGAGTTTTTAAGGCAGCTGCCGAGCGCCGAGGCAAAACCTTTAAGTAGACTGAAAAGAATAACTCCAAATTAGAACAGAATATTCTCTATTTTAGAGACAATTTGTACTTCCTTGAAGTATGCGTGTGCAAAGCATTTTTACGCCCAAAGGTTTCTATAACTTTCCCCAGAAATCGATCTATATACCAGTCCTCCGTTGTCATCCATTAAATCTTTATTATAATCAAAACTTCTACGACTGTTTTGCCAATTTTGCGATTTTACTGGCCGTTCCATTTGCAACATCAGTCTGTTTTTTTTGCTTCCCATGCTGTTTCAGCAGTTCTCTGTGATTCGATGTGTTCATCAAATTGCTGTCGTCGATTGCTGGCCTGCTGTGACGTTTCTTCAGTTCTTAACCCTGCCTGCAGCTCCGCTTGTGTTTCGTGCAGCGATAAAGATTATTGAGCAGTCTCAGTGGCTTTCTGGAAAGCATAGCAAATTGTTGGCGTCGATTGCTCGCCTTCACCGGCGTTTCCGCAATTGATTACCTGACCTGCCGTTTAGTTTTATCTTAGCTTGCGATTGTTCCTAAGTCTCGGAAGCAAGCTGGAGTGCAATGTCTTCAGCAAGTTGCTGCCGTCGATTGCTCGCCTGCTCTGAAGTTGCTTCTACTTGACGGCTAACTTGTCAATCAAATCCCAAAGAGAAAGTGAAGCGAAAACCCTTCAGTATTAAGGGTATAATATCCTGACAAAGAAATTGAAAAAATGTGTCGACCTCATTTATTTAAGCAATTTTTTTTATTTTGACCCGGCTACCCGATCCCAGTCATGCCTCTGCAGCTTAAACTCTTTTCAATTCACAATCAATCAGCCGAGGCTGCTGTTGACCAATTCTGCCCGCTCTATTGTTTGCCCCCGCCGAAGGCATGGTGGTTGGAATGGAAGCGGGGCGCATGCATTTGTCTTTCGATTTGCGCGTGAACAAAAACGCGACAACAGTACCTGCAGGGGGGGAACCCTCCAAACGAAAAAGCGCAATGTCGACACACTGGCCTGGCCTACAATGCTTGGGGTTGGGCATGGGCATCCTCATGTCCCTGGCACGCTTCGATAGATCCATTCGCAGGGACTCTGGGCAAAGTTAAGCCACAAAAGCATTTTGCAGCTCTGACGTTATACCTACCTGCCATCGCGCCCAACCCAAATGCCTATCCATTGCCCACAGTTAACTCTAATGACGTCAATGGCGGCGTTTGTCAAACGCACGGCCCGTCCGATCCCTGTCTGTGGGAGGGAGCGGCTGTGTTGCTGACACGTTGCAACATGCAACAAGCCGCCTCAACAAGCAGAAGCTGCAAAAATTCAACGAAGCTGAAACTTTTGGTTGACGTCGCCGGCGGGTTGGCCACAGCGCCCACTGTTGAAAGGCAAAACTTTTGGCCCTTTTGTTGGCTCGCAAAAACAATTTTCGTGCCCCAGTTGGTTTAGTGATGAGTATGAGAGGCAACAACAACATTTTGCGGTAGACAATTCTTCTTAACTTGGTTTCATTTTTTTATTTTTTATGTTTCTTGGCAGCTGAGTTTGTTAATTAAAAATAATGAGAGTCGTTCTTAAATTTACTTAAATTTAAGCGGGAGAGTGTGGGGAAGGTAGGCTAAGTGCCCCTTGGCATTTAGAAAAGGTTTGGGTCAAGAGGTACAAAAACCCATCTGCACTTTGACGTCATAAAAGTATTTATACTTCTTTGAATCCGAATTTTTCTTTTGTTTTCTTTTTGCTTTGAAACTTTTGATGATATTTCCTCCTATGCTTTCTTTTATCTTTTGTTCACCGAAGGATGCCACCTGTACAACTGTTAAGAAACTAACATCTTCTGATGATTCCTTGGTATGTGTGGCATACAACTTTATACCGAGACTTGGACATATTGCTAGCATAAGCCAAATCATTATGCACACCAGCAGATATCATGACCATTTGGTGAACCTCTCCCAATAGACTTGCCTCTGAACTGACGACAAACAGACTCAGAAATTGTCGTACTCGTCGACTTTACCCCGACCCAAAGAAGGATTCCCTGGGCAAGCTTCATCAATTAACTACTAGCGCTTGCATGCTATTGGTTCCCCAGTGTAATGACAGCTCATCCCCTGGATCTGTGCTGCGTGTTAACCTATTATTTTCTAATGAATTATATAAATATTTTTTAAAAGAAATGATACTCCATTGCAATTTGTGTCCAATCGGTTTGCCATCGCCACATAGGTCTAAGGTTGGCGATAAATCATTTTTGGGATAGATTGGGACAGTAGGATGCACCTATGTTGTGTAAAATTACTGTTGCAAGACTGTTTTGAAGTGATTTTGGGGACTCTAAGCGATTTCGGTGTACTTAAAATTAATATTTTGATCCTTTTTAGACAATATTTATTACTTCTGTTTGAACTTTTGATACCATCTTATAGTGGTACTCCTCAGCTTTAAAATAAGTTCTCCCAAACAATTTTGAGATTTTTTAAAGCGAATACATGTGTTCAAAATTATTAATTTTTTTAACTGCCAACAAATATGCTATGCAAAATCACTTCTGTTTTCTAGTCATATGAGTATTGAATTCTCATCAAAGTTTTCAACAGCATCCATTGCATATCTATGGGCGTTACACAAAATGGTCATTTTGTACACATGTATTCAAAATGGTGATTCTTAGCTTAAAAAATCATAGAAATATAAGAGGTAGTTTATTTTAACACTAAGAAATTTGACAATGTGATAATATGAAAGTAAGCCAAAACAAAATATAATGTTTCCCACAAAACAAGCATATGAAAAGTCAAAATATTAATTCTTAGAACCTTATTGTTTAAATGACCATAAATTTAGACGTGATGGGCCATTTCCGAAATCAGATTCGTGTTCAGAAAATGAAAGTAATCTAGATTTATCCACAAGCTATTCTGGTGTAGTTTTTGGTTTAAGAAAAAGTGTAGTTTAGTATTGGTTTTATATTTAAATTGTTTTAATAACTACTTGTTTTATTTTACTTATCGAGAACTTTACTTTTTACACGTCCTGGTAAAAGTTTTTGGAGTTTCAGAAAGTTTATCATTTGATAGGAATTTGGTGGCATGAGAATGGTCCTAAGTGTAGGTGTAGGGTAAGGAATTTGTGGCACTCTACAATTTTATGGTTTATCCTTAAGGGAATATTGCTGTATTGGCAGATGCATGTTGCGGTCTTGACTATAATGTGCTTATTGTTAGCTAGAGTTTGGCCTAGGCGTATAAGTAAAAGTTTAATAGAGCTGAGTCCGAAGTAGGGATGCCGTAAATAATATCGAAATATCGAATATCGATATTTTTGTCCAAAAAAACGATATATAATTATCGAATATTTTTATGAGGCGATATATCGCATATCGAATATTTTATGGCGATTTTTTTCGGCGATATTTTGCTTCCAGCGTTCGGTCACACTGCTGCATTCAACTGTTTCTTGTGCTTTTTTGGCGAGCAAAAAAAATGTTTTAAAACATAAAAATATGTTTACTTTTTAAGTTAAGCGTCTTCCCTCAATCCCATCAGAATGTATCATGAATAAGATTCCAAAACTTCTTTTGTTGTAAATGAAATAAAATACATATCTTTTGTTAAGCTTATAAAAATACAATTAATCTATTTGTAAAAATGTAGTTCCTATTATGCGTCAAATGACATCTTAATTACCTCAATAGACCAGCTTATAGTAAAGACACTTAGCCTTTTAGACTCATTTTGTGAAAATATCGAAAATATCGATATTATCGATATTTTATGCTCTAAAATATTTATATCGAAATGATACTTTTTCAATATCGTCAAAAATATCGATATAGATATTTTTGAAATATCCGGCATCCCTAGTCCGAAGTGTTCTATTCCAAACAGGGAACAGTGGGTATAAATAATTGTCTCTCTGATTCTCTCTTTTGGTTCCATTGGAATTGATAGTTTTGTAGTGCTGCGAAGTGTTCCTAAAGGTGCAGGAAATTTTATAGCACTGAAAAAAAATGTTTGAGTGTTCTTAGTCGCTGAGAAGCTACATTGATTCGGTAATTTGGATTGCTTATTTTTTACAAAAGCTAATTATTTACCAAACAATCAATTGCTCAAGGACTTTTAAAATGTACGAAAGAATATGCCAGAAATTTGATTTTAGTACAACTAACTTTCAAGGGTGTTTAAATCTTAAGTCGGCTGTGCTTTTGCGGCCTTAACTTTGACTGATCAGGTTTATGGAAAGTAAGTTTATATATGCCAGTCTCCATAAACAATGAAACAAAATTTCAAACTTTTCAATGCAAAATCAATTTAATCCCAAAGCTTTAAGGGCAACACCCACAGTTGGGTGTTACTGAAATATGATTGGTTTTATTATTGAGGTAATATTTTTGCTTCATAACATTTTGGCATCCATCCATTTTCTCACACATAACGATAACAAAAGAAGATTCTAATCTGTATGTTAAACGTTTTATCTACGACCACATGGCACTTCTTCCTCTCCGGGGTTCCGCCCGTTAACATTTAATGGTATTTTTATTCTAATCTACAAGCCAAACTCTCGATAAGCAGGCCTCCTCTCAATACGGCTGGAGGCTAACAAAATTGTTGCCTACTTCTAGGCAGCTCGCATAAATGCTAAAACAGAATTTTCCTCTTGTTGTTTCAACAACAAACCCAGAGCCGAAAAACTTTTGCCAACGATGTGCCAATGATAAAGAGCGCGTTGAAGCGGATGGGTGGGTTGATAAAGGAAGTCGCTTGCTAAAAAGGACCTGCATCTATTTTTCTTTCATAAAACTCTCGCAATCATTACGAGCGCAGCCAGTTATCGCGTTCCCATTTGCGTTTCCACCTGCAGAAAAATGTAGCAAATGATTTGCTTGAGCGAAAATGTAAGTTGGAACCGAGCGCAGGGAATTTCTTCTTATTTCTCAGCCATTGTGGGCTAAGTTTCGTTTTGCAGTTCCTCAATGACTTCGATGGCAGCTGAGCAATTTTTGGAGCTTAACCTTGACTCGCTTATGGCATACACGAGCGCGCACACTCAATGGGAAGGCTGTGGAGCGCCATGTTGTCCACGAGAAGGATAACAACGACGCCGACGACTACGACGACTTCTGCCTGTTGTCACTGGGCTTGGGCATCAAATCTTATCTGTTACTTTCGTACTTTCGGCTGCCGCTGCTGTTCCTGTCGGTGTGTGTATGCGCTATCGTGGGTCGTCTGCTCAAAGTCATTTCAAATTGTTGTGTACATAAAATACACGTACCAGCTGCAGGGGGGCCGAGAGAATTCTTTCTAATTTAGTCCACGCGACTTTTATGACTTTAATGGCCAACCACTTTCACTTTTGCCGGGGATTTGTCATTATGTTCATTGTTTGTAGTTGTTGTCCTTAGACCTGCCGGTAAGTTTCCTTTGCCAGCTGCCTTTTGCGGCATCCGGTTTGGGCTCTCGGTTTTGTGTGACATTGATTCATATTCTTGCACTTTTTTTATGGCATATAAATATATATATTTTCTTGGCTATTTTTAGCTTATGTATAGAAGCAACAGCATAATGGGGTCATATAAATTTTAGCGATTCCTTGGTAAGAGGCATAAAGAGGAAAATCAATTTTTACAACATTTTTGTTTATGTTATTCATTGGCAAGAAGCTTTTTTATTAAAGTGTGGGCAGCACACTTAACTTAGTTTATATGGACTCATCAAGAGACTTTCTAGTCGAACTACTTTTGAGTCTATATAATAAAATATAGTTCTTAGCATTATATTGTTTTAGTCAAGACTGTAAAACGTTCCACAAATGTTACGACTAAGAGTTCTTGAATAACTCTAACCAATTCATAGACCGAACTTCTAAGCTTCAAACCTCCCGAACCGAACACCATCTATTTAGCATAAAGTTCTGTTCATAAATTGATCTTAAGACAGGGAAACTGGCAACTAGAAAAAAGACAAAACTTTCAAACCCCTAGATGTAATTTTCTACTGACTTAAGCAGCTGCAGCCGCTTAAATGAAATTAAAAGCTAAAATAAATCCAAAGGTTTAAAAAACACAAGAATTAAGTCAAAGTTAATGCAAAGTCTCGCAATGTCTTGTGAATTCTGTAGAGTAAAATAGAGTACATACTGTAGATGTTGCGTATCGGGCCCAGTCATAAGTCTACACAAAGGCAAACTGGTAATAAACTGTTTGCAAATGGCTGCTGAAAGGGACAATTGGTATGAAACTGCTTGCAAATGGCTGTTGCCGGGGACCTATGACATGCCTTGATTAATATTCAGCACATTTAAAAACCAGCGATTGGAATAGTACTCATTTGTCTTACCTTGGCAAGGTATAAGGAAAATGTCAAAAAATATACGTAGGTAACTTATCCAAAATTCCCAGTTCCAGTAGGTACATTGTCTCTACACCTCTAACTAGCCAAGTATTTGTAGCAAGTGAACTATATAACCAAAGTTTTTTGTCTAATTCAATAATTTAACGAAGTCAGATGTGAAAGGGTCAGTAAATATTATTTAGCTTGTGGTGTGTTTGGTGCTCTATGTCATTTATAATCAATTCCGAATAATAATCGCTTTGTTTTCAAGAGAAGACTTATGTATCATATTTGAAATATTGTGGCGTGCAGTTATAAGTTCAAATCTATGTGTTAAAGTCACACTAACTTTCCCAGATTCGAAGAATGATTAAATTGAAATACCCTTACACCCAGGCAGTTATTTAACCTAAATTCTTATTAAAATGAAAGTTTCTTATACCTTACCATTGACAAGGTAAATGAAAACCTCCACCTGGTTAAGGTAAAATGTAATCGAAAGCTAAAACCACTTGGTTTGGTAAGAGTACACATTATATGTATCTGTATTAGGTGTGTATAACATAGTAATATACCAAGTTTTATGAATTTCTGATTACATTGGGCAACAAAATTAAACTTTTTTTCATTATAATGCATGGTTGGTGGTGATTTTAGACGCTGCACACGAATCTGTTTTCAGAAATGGTCCATCACTTGATTTTTTAGGAATTTGAGCTTAAAGTTGCTTAAAATGCCTTGTTTTGTGGGGAACTTTGGTTTTCGGGTTTTTATACCCTTGCAAATGGTATTATAATTTTGCCCAGAAGTTTGCAACGCATCGAAATATTCATTTCCCACCTCATAAACTATATATATTCTTGATCAGGGTGACGAGCTGAGTCGATTGAGCTTTGTCCGTCCGTCTGTCTGTCTGTCTATTTCTACGCGAACTAGTCTCTCAGTTTTAAAGCTATCGAGCTGAAATATTGCACAGAGTCTTCTTTTTGCTGCACACTACTAATATGTCGGAACCGACCGGATCGGATGACGATACCTCATAGCTCCCATAGGAACAATCGGTCGGAAATCTAGTTTTAGTATGAAAAACTTTTTTCTTTTCAATGGAAACGTCTCCAAACTTTGTAATCGTAGGTTTTCTATGTTTTTTTATAATTCTACCAAGTTTTATTAAAATCGGACAACTATATGGTATAGCTGCCATACAAAAGATAGGTGTGAAAAACAGTCATAGTTAGAAAAACTTTTTTGTTTTTAATGGTAGCATCCTGCAATTTGGTATTTGTTTGTTTCTCATGCTTTTACATAATTCTACAAGTTTTTGTCCAAATCGGATGACTATATCATATAGCTCCCATACGAACAATTGATCGGAAAATGGGAAAAAGTATTTTTTGAAAATATTTTAGCGAGCACTTGCAAGGGTATAAAAACTTCGGCACAGACGAAGTTAGCTTAGCTTTCTCGTTTTTTATATTATCGAAAGGCAGTACTCCTTTTCTTTTAAATAAACCATCTCAATCAATTTTGCGATTTTTTAAAGCTAGAAAATAATACTTCTAGTACATAAAGTGGAATTAACAAAATTGTCTCCTGCCCAAAAGTATACAACTCTAGAAGCTAGGATAGAAATTAAATGAAAACTTATTGCATATTTATGGGCGTTGCAAAACTCAATAGTTTTGAGCCCTAGTAGCTTATCTAGGAGTGAGTTAAAGGGGCTGAATATTTGGGATTCAGCCCCTTAAGCCCAATTTCTAGAACCGACACTGCCGTTATACAAAATGGTATGAAAATATCGGAGAGTTGTTTGCCTTGGAGTGAGGTAATATAATAAGATAAATCAAGAGTATGGGTTTATAGGCTGCCGAAACCCAGCAAGGGTATTTGAAGGAAAGTATAAAAAAGTGATAAATATTTCCAAATTATTCAGAACTTTATCCGCCCAAAGTGAAAGACTTAAATAGCCACCTAAAAATGGCTACTCTGTTTAAGTCTACCCTTAACTTGAACGAAATTTATTCAGCGAACTTTATCAGATCATTGTAAATTTTAAAAATTTACTACAAAAGACTTAACATAATCCCCTTTTGCTTTCTGATTCATAGAAAATCCTTTTCGCAGAAAGCTGCCAAATTTACCACTCCTAACCTTCATCTAATGCGGGGAATATCATCAGCCAAATATCCATTTGTACGCTACCCGCCAAACCAATTGAGTAGCAGGTTTGGTTGGGCACGTAAAATGCAAATTAAATTGTCAGAGCATTTGGTAAGTATTACACACTCAGACACACACGCACACTCGCAAAGCTCTCAGCCAATAAGCTTAGCCCAACCAGGCGCAAACAAATTTACAATACTAAGCTCTCGAGTGTGTGTGTGTGTGTGTGAGTAGATATGTGCAGACATATATGTATGTATGTACATATATGTGACGTGTTATGTGGCGGAAGAGCAGCACAAGTTTTTAACAAGCATCACTATTCCGTTGAATTAATTTAAGTTAATTGATTTCTATTTGCTCGGCTCGACACGTGCTCCAATTGCAGAATTTTTCCATAGACAGAACAGTGGAAAACGAAGCGGAAACTTGCCAGTCAAATAGTCAAACCCATCGACATGTGTCCTGTGCTGAGTGCTGAATTGTAATGAAAATAAATTTCCTTTGCACACACACACACACACACTGACGCACGCAGAGCTGTCACATGTGTCAACTTCCTTGGCAGGTAGACACTTTTTCCGAGCAGTCTCTGTGCTTGACTTTGATGAACTTCCTTGGCAGAAGAAGACAGGACTTCGATGATGTGGATGATGCTGTTGTTAAAAATAGCCACAATCTGTGGCTTTACGTATTTCTTTTTTTGTTTTTAGCCAAGACTCCAACCGCGAACGAGTGAATATTATTAACGCTGAATTAATTAATTGTTCAATGAATTGAGGTAGAAGAAATGTGGACATCATATTGTTATTTTTAAACACACTCTCCATACAGAGATGTCGCCCTGTCTAATGAAGTGTAAAGTGGTGTGAATGAAAGGAGTCCTTTGATAAGAGAGAGCCTTACCATCTCCTCCCGCCCAACCGAAGGAAACGTGAAAATTCCTGTGGCGAATTTATTGATTGTTTTTTCTAGGTGTAGAAGCCAGTATTGAGTGCTTGCTGGAACTCACAATCCCTGCAGCAGCAGCAGTTGCCTTCAAATGAGCTAATGCAGTAATTAGTTTGCCCAACTGTCCCGCAGCCAATAGCCAAGTTGTCGATTTCCATTTTCCAACTATTTGGATAATTGAATTACGCTTAACTCCATGCACAAGTTTGGCCAAGAGAATTGTTGTGTGTGGGTGATTTGGCATTTTCGACTGGCTTCCACACGAAGTTGAGTCGTTGTGCAAACATTTGCTGATAATGAAAAGGAATTATTGAAAGTTTTAAAACTCAACCAAAGTCAAGTCTAAAAGTTTGACCAGAATTGATGATTGCTGTTGATAGCAAACAGTTTGTTTGGTTAAACTTGCCAACATTCAAATGTTCTTTTGGCCCTTTTTGTCTTTAATGGAAACGTCTCCAAACATGAACACGAATTGCCTAAATTTGGTCAAAATCGTACATACATTTGTAAGCCAAAAGTTTTATTCAAAATGTGCACCATTTCAAATGGATAATTTCATAATTAGATGTATGAGTTTGCTTGAGCAATTTCTCTCTTGTTGGCAATTGAAATTAAGCTTTTAATATTATTACTTTATCAATGGTCGTTGATTACACAGGGCCACAAAATTAAACTGTTTTCGGTAAATTAAAGGGTTGGTAGTGATTCTGATTGCTTTTCTGAAATAGTCAGTCTGGACTAGAATTATAGTAATTTGAGCTTGAAGTTGCGGGAATTGAGTATTTGAAACACGATTGTTTTAATTGTCTTTGATATTATCAACCAGAATTACTCCTTAGCTTTAAAATGATCTAAACCAAAAATTTCTGCGATTTTTTCAAGCGAAGATATATCATTTTTAGTATAAGAGTTTTTAAAATCGTTTAATTCTTTACTGCCCAAAAATATGTTATGTAAAATCAATATATAGTCATTTGATTTGAATTCATTGCATACCAATGTGCAGTAGAAAATATGGTCAATTAGAACACATGGATTCAGAATAGAATATTTTCGCTGAAAAAAATCGGAGAATTGTTTGGAATAGTTTATTATGAAACTAAGAAGTAATACTTTAAGATAATATGTAAGGGAGTGAAATTAAACAAAAAGTGTTCCCACCAAACTTGCATGAAAAGTGTCAAAATACACACTCTGAGAAAAAAATGGAGAATTTCATGGATCAAGAACGTTTAATGTCGGAAATTCCATAAGAATGAAAATTCTTGACCAGAGCAAGGGTTTTTAATCCTTTTTTTTCTTGATCCTAGAGCTTTAAACCTTGAACGAAGCACAAAAAAGTCTTAATATAAGTAGAAAACTCTGAATCAAGTGCCAAACCAACTGGAATCTTAGATTGCTCATACCTGAATCAAAAGCATTGTCAAAAACAAAGAGTGTTAGTTCTTGAAATCAAGATCTCAATGGGCTCAAGAGTAAAATCGTTCACTTTTAAGACAAGAGCTTCAGAGAATCAAAAGTAATATCGTCCCTATACCAATCAAACCACAATTGAACATTCGTTGTTTTTTGTAATTTTTGTTTAAATTTATTTAATAGAAAATGAATTGTCAAACCATGTAGCTAGTTTTAGCTGGCTCGAGAAGCAAACATAACCACAAAGTAGCATCATTCTTTGCCTGTCAATTGTCAGTCCCACAGACTTCTCTTCATGCCAGCAATGCCATAACTGCTTGGGAATTTCAAAGAAACATGAGTTCAAAAATCGATGTCGCTCTCTGTTAGACAGTTTAATCACACATTTCTTTCAAAAACAAAAAAACTTACGTAGCTGTGAGAGCAGGTTTAAGGCTATTCTCTCAAATGTGCTAGCATTCCTCTCTCAATTTCTTTACCTTCCTCCCCTCCCCTAAAAGCACCAATCTGAGAACAATTTTAAATCGATTTTAAGAGCGGAATTCTTGAAAGTTCAGGAACGCTTAGATTTGGTTTCCAGAGCGTTCGTACTCAAATTATTCTTTCTGCTTTTTCCTGGGTATGCCTTAAATCAACTTTAATCACAATTTACACAAATATCTACACTTGATATAGACAGGACCCTGTTGTCCAGTGTTATCATTATGTGCATTTCATAATTTGAAATGAACTCATTAAGCGGGCTGAAAATCTGTTTTGCTTACTTTGCAAATGCAATTGTTAAATTTTCTAATCAATTTACTTCAACTAAGGCACAAAAAATTTAAATTATGCACGTCAATTTAACATATAAAATATTAAAATGAAACCACAAAATGCAAAAACCAGTTACGCAAAATTTCGCAAAAGTTTGTGAGCAAAACTTATGTTATGCCAAGTTGTATTGAAAATTTCTGTTCCTTAAACAAACACAAAACTTGTTAGCTTGCGCCCGAAATAGAAGAAAGAGATTTGTTAAACAAATGCCTAAGTTATTTCATGTGTGTGGAAGCAAATTAAGTACAATTTTGCCACACGTAGGCAAAGCTCATGTATCCTTTGGATACATTTTGTGCATAGTGTGTGAGCTACAAGTTGTGCATAAATAATTTGTAGCAGCTGCGGTTGATAGACTGAGACTGACTGGCTGACTGACTGACTGCCTGCTTGACTTACAAACGGACGTTGATTAGAACGCCTCAAAGTATGCAACATATGAAAATCAATGAATGCTTTGTCGGAGCCTACACATTTTCCTCACTCAAGGACATGCAACATATTAAACATAACAGGACATAGAAAGGTGGAGGCGGGCCGGGGCAGGCTTCGGTGGGTTGAGGGTGTGCGCACACTTCAGACACGTCAGCGGTTAAAGCAAAACTTAGTCAGGCAGGCTCGCAGTCAAGTCGAATCAGAATATCCATCTTGGCGCAAAAGTTGAACGAACTTACTTGTCCATTACATACGTATACCCAAGTGTGTAGGTATGTATGTATGTATTGCTCGCACCTTAACGACTTTTATTGAAAAAAGCTACACTGAAGCTTTAAGCACAACTTTGATAGCAGCTTTTGTGCAAGCTTTTTAATATGAGAGTGGAATTGACAAGTCCTTTTTGGTAGGACCTTTTTGTCGTCAGACCTAAGGTTTCTGTCTAGGATGGTTCAAGGAATAGGTGCTTTAGATTAAAGGTAAATTAAATATGGGGATAAGGATAGCAGTGGAAATTGACTAAAATGTATTATTAAGATTTTAAAAATAAATATGCTGTCTTTTGGTAGAACAAACTTCTCTAAAATCACGCTTACATCCGCTTAGATTATAGCCACCATCAGCCAAAAACGAAATCCTCCGTTGAAGCGCTCCAGGAAACCAAACCATAACCAAATTCAGTAACCTATAATTTGCTGCTTCCTTTTTCAATTCTTTTTTTTTAACCTAAAAGAATTAATTTGATTTAACAGTAGCTGGAATGACTTCAGTTCTAAATAGATGATTATAAAGGGTGATTTATATGCTAATTCGTTTTTCAGTGTACATTTTATCGTGATTAGAAACATGTGTCAACGACAAAAATGCTCAGTAAGGTTTGCTAGTTCCCCATGAATAAACGAGCAAACGAATAGTGATTGCAAGTCTCTTAATACTATTATGAAAGTTCTTTTTTTGTCAATTTGGAATGTCAGGAAGTTGTGCTAGAATACATCAATGCAAGATTTTGCCGTAAAAAAGCTTTGTTTGCATTGGATTTCGCATAATTTGATAATCGCTCAAGAAAAGGCTCGTTGAGATGGGTGCAAAGAAGAAGAAGTGCTGCATTATTTATCGATCTGACAAAGGTTTGGTCTAGAACGGATTGGCGAAAGTCAAGTTCTAAGCAAAGAGAAAGCTAGCAGCTAGACAGAATTCAAACTGAGCAAATACTACGCGGATAAAGAGTGTCGAGGTTGTCCAAAAAATATCGCGAATTTTGTGATTTTTATACTCTGTACCGTAGGTACATAGAGTATTATAAGTTTGTGCAAAAGTATGTAACATCCAGAAGGAAGCATCTCCGACCCCATAAAGTATATATATTCTTGATCAGCATCAACAGCCGAGTCGATATAGCCATGTCCGTCTGTCCGTCTGTCCGTATGAACGCACAGATCTCAGAGATGGTAAGAGATAGAGGTTTGACGTGTATGGGACATATGCTTCTTATGTCTGCAGGCAGATCAAGTTTATTTTCAATTTTGGCCACGCCCCCTCCCGCCCCCGCAATTTAGAAAAAACGTCATATCTCCCACAGTTTTGAAGATAGATGGCTTGTTCCTTCTGGACATATTTAGTTATTAGGATAACTTATCGATCCGCCAAAGGAATGAAGAAGATCGGATGAACGGTTTTCGAGTTATGATCAAAAGACAAATTTTCTTGGTACAGAGTATGTTATAGTCGGGCTTGACCGCGACTTTCTTTCTTGTTTTCAAAAAGTATTTGTTTTATTTGGTCTCCTTCAAATAAGTTTCAAATACAAATTTATATAATTCGTTGGTTTTCAAAAGCGAACTCATCTCCTAAGGTTTTTAAATCTAAATAGTTGCATTATTGGTCCTCAGAGCAATCTGATGGAATCTCTAGAAGGGATCGTCAGAAAGCTAATTGTTTGTTGTAAATTTTCATGATGTAATTGCAGAGTTTGCCAAGAAATGTACTTTAATCAAAGTGATCTTTCCCATTCATTGTTGTTGTTGCTACACTTGCTGGGTCGCACACTCAACGAGCGACACGCCTGACCAGTTTTTGGCTTCCGCAGAGCCCAGCGAGTCTCAGCCCATTGCACAGTGGTTGATCTTGTATGGAAAAAGCGGCCAAAAATACTTCCAGTTGGAATATAGATCTGAAAATTTCTGTACTGCTATAAAGACCCAATAATATAAAAAAATTATAAAACAAACGCAAAAACCATACGTTAAAGCCCGAAAATATCATAAAATAACATTTAAAAACTTAAATTCAATTGCATACTTTCAGGGTTACAAAATTCGTTATTAATAAATTATATTTTATTTTAATTTTGTTATCTATTTACAAAATAAAATATAAATAGGATGTTCAAATATATAGTAGCTTTTATAATACATTATACTAAATTAAATAAAACAATGCAAAAATATATATTATACAAAAAATTATTCTAATAAATCAAAAACACGTTTCGAAAGAATCGTTTTACATTTTTTGGTTAAATTTCGCTGCCCGGTTATATAAGGATCAGAAGTTAATAACAACCGATTTATAAGGTCTTTATTAGTGGCTAAACGTGAGATTTTACGTGTATGATTGAGTCGGTATTTCTTAATGTCCTTGTTCCTTGACTCCTTGATGTTAGTTCTTTTGCCGTATCTAGCGCTAAATCTCGAAATTTTTCTATATTAATTTTATATCCAGAGGACAAGGCTTGCAGTAATGTTGCACAGCTTTCAATTAAATGTGGATCTATGCCAGTTATTTCTGTAGATAAATGAGAGTTATTGCAAAATGTTCTTGCAGTGTTGCCATCATTTGAATTTCCACTTCCACCTGGTTTTGGATTATATCCACAATAAGACCCATTTTTTCACGAAATTCGGACTGAATATTTTTTTTCTTCTCTGAAATAGTTCTATATTTTCTTCGCCTCTTATTTGCCATTGTCTGATTTCAAGTTTATATGAAACGTGAAGAAAATATTCAAAGAAACGAATATAAGCATGTAATGGAGACAATCCAAATTCGTAACGATCTGCACTTCGAAGATGATGATTCACTTAAGGCATTGCACACTTTGCCATCCACCATAGTGAGTTGGAGTACATGTTCGATATAGATTTTCCGGTTGGTAGAGGTGTTAAATTCAGTGGGAGTCAATTGCTGAATTTTGTTTTTAAAACATAGTTCTTCATTTTTAATTAAATTTACTGATTCCTTTTTAAATTGAATTCGAATCGGGCGGCCATAACGGGTAGACGATGGTCTTGGGTGTTTCCAAATAATTTTCTGTTCGTTATCATTATCAGATTGTACGATAAGTTGTAAAGGAACATATGATGTCATAAATAAGCAACTGTCTTCCAAATTATTATTTTCAAATTTTTGCTTGTATTGGCTGTGTCCAGAACCTGCCATCGAAGCCCCATTTCCCTATTAATGTGAGATAATTAGAGGACTTATCAAGTTTATCTGTTACAACGCTTTGTAACTTTAAAATGCGCGTCGCAGTGTGGTCCAATAAGCTTTGTAGCGAAACTTCAATCTCAGATTCTGTAACGCTTGTTAGCTCAGGATAGTTTTTCTGTTTTTCCCTTAAAATATTGTTATAGCAGGGAAAAAGGTTAGCACCAATTTTACTGTTAACGAAGCTTCTGATGAGTTCATACTGGTGTTTTGTTAAATTTGCATCAGTTATTAGAGCTACTACTTCACATTCCTTTGCTGGAAAACTCGAAGAATTCGGTTGGCTGCAAGCCCAGCGTAAGTCATCCGCAGCTGACTCATCCAGTTCTGCTAAGACTGCTATCCGTCGCCGCTTCGTTCTTTCTGAGCACTCTGCGAGACTTAATTTTGGACGTCCTCGATCAGATGATTTCTTGGATTTACTTAAAAATATATTTTCAAATTGTGCTAACCAGCCCGATTTTAGTTGAATAACTTTGGCTTTAATTCTATGGCATTTATTCCACATATTTCAGCAAATTTTTTAAATAAGTAATCAAGAACTTTCTTAGAAAGGTTTTCAATAATTTCGTAACCATCAGACTGAAATTTATGATTTAGGCCATCATATACTTTTTTAGCTTTATCAGCAAATGAACCTATAACTGAGCATCACATCTCAAAAATATTTAAGCGTGACAGTTTGCACTGATATGAGTTGCCTATATATTAAAAAAAAAGTTTAATCAAATTATAAGTTCAATTTAAAAATTCACAATTGAGCAATTGACATTTCAAAGCACAAACGAATACGACGAACACAACAAAGCACCTAATATGCACGAAAACAAACAAACACAAAATATGGACGAACACAAAAAAGCGAATAAGTCAGAAAGTTGCAAAAAGTTGCAGCTCAAATTTATAACATAGACTAAGAAAACATGTACTAGTATTAATAAATAAATTTCATTAAAGGGTAAGACAGGTATCACAACTTTTTCTTTCTCTGAAATCTTTGTATACACAAAAATACACCACTCGGCAGGTCACTTTTGAAACACTAACTTTAAAACAATAACACAACACATAAAATGACATAACAAATACTCAGTTTTATAGTACATACCTTTATTTTCAATATTCATTTTATTTGACGTTGATTATACACGATTTAATATTAAAATTTATTTTTTTTGTCAAAGCTAATTTTCAAGCGGCATTCACTGCAACGTTCACGTGTTTTTTTTGTCTCTCTTCTCTCGCTATTTGTAGCGCGTACGAATGAGAGAGACAAAAAATGAAATTACAGTTAGTTTTATTGGTATGTTAAGCAGTATTTTTTAGACAAAGTGTGACCAAATTCAAACTTTTGTGTTTTTATTTTTGGCCTATGAAATCAACCACTGTGCATTGGCTCATTTCATTATAGTTCATTTATTGTTTGTGCAAATCTCAGACGATGATGATTAAAAGTGGTCTGACCGCCTGTTGCAGTTTTCCAGTGACTATCACTTTTTCACCTGCTCGGCCACGGTTGACGGAAGCAATTGCCATACGGGTGCGGGGACTCAAGTACGGCTAACAACCTTAACCCCAAAGCCAGGCAGACTGACTGCCCATTCACTTCGTCAGGCCATTTGATACCCAGTTGAACTGAATTTTGTTGATATAACATTTCCTCTGGAAAAGCACAAAGGAAATTATGCGAGCCAAATTGTAATGCAATACTTTCTATTTCAATGTTATGGTTACATCAACTCTCCCAGCGTTGACCGATCTTTCACTTTTTTGGCCAGCTATAAAAGACATCTGCAGGAAGGCGACCACTCGCATTGGCCAAGTGAGTTCCGGACAGGCAACGACTACGAAAACATGTGGCGATTTGTAAGCTCCGGCTGAGTAGAGAGATCTGAGATCAGCATTTAATTCTTTCCCCACTCCCACAGCTGTTAATCTGCAGTCTACCCTTGATGTGGGCCTCTGATCATAGTGGCGAGGGCTTGGATCAGGGTCACTATGGCGGTAGCGGTGGTGGCGGCGGCGGTGGACACTTCGGTCACCATCATCATCATCATCATCAGGATACACCCACCACCTATACAGAAATCTCGAAACATGTACCCGTGCATGTCATTGAAAAGATTCCCCTGCCCATACCCCATCCCGTTGCGGTGCAGGTGCCCAATGTGATTCGCCTGCAAATTCCTGAACCCTATGCTGTACATGTGCCCGTGCATCAAGAGATCAAAGTTCCTGTCTATAAAATTGTTCCAGAAATAACGGAACGGAAGATACCCTATACGGTGGAGAAGCCCTATCCGGTGGAAGTGGAGAAGCCCTATCCCGTGGAGGTGATTAAACATATCAAAATTCCGGTGCCGAAACCCTATCCAGTGCCAATTACCATTTATAAGCATGTTTTGCATAAGGAACATGGCTGGTGATCAGACCGAGATCAGGTCGGAGGAGTAAGTATTAGAATATTTGGTCAGTTGAGAGCGAGTACTGTGAATTTAAAGGAGTTATCAAAGTAATTAAATAACTTTTGACTTAACGAAACGGAGAGCGATGTGTTTTGTATGGTTTTTGTTTTACAATTTTCGTTTTTATTTTTACAAAATCTGTTTAATGGGTTATGAACTTGTCGATTTATATAAAAAACTTTACATTTCGTGGGGGGAGACATAACTAAATTAGAGCTAACTAATCAATTTGCACACCTCAAGCTTCGCCATCCAGCTCATCGTCCCATTCCCAGTCATTGAAATCGTCCTAGAAAATCAAACAGAATTTTGTATAGACGCTCCATTCTCTTCACTCTTACCACTCACATAATCATCCAGACTGCCATTTTCCTCGGGTGCAGCAAGCGGCGAGCAGCTGACATAGGCCACTCCCGTATTATAGGCCGAGCACTCGCATCTCTGCGGGCCAATGGGCCGGGCGCTTTGGGTCACACGTTTGGCGAAAATGTTGGCGAATCGTTTAATGGGATACTTGCGCTCTGGTGCCAATTTCCGTGCACTAAACACCGAGCCGTTTGTCTCCAGAGCCAAGGGTGTACAAATGCCTAGATTGCCCTTGGGTATGTGAACCTGCTTACGGGTCTCGGCATCTCCCTCGGGAAAACGTTTCGAATACACCAAGTCCCGATCGAGGCCAAAGAAATGACGCAGTTTGCGAGAGCGCTCAAAATCGAATTCCGTATCGGCAAGTATATGCAAATTGACGCCCTCCTCCTGCATGTACTGCAATATGGAGGTATAATCGTAACGCATATTCTTGGCCGCACAACTGCTGCAGGTGAGTAGGATGAAGGTCTTCGACACACCCGGCCGGAAGTTCAATTGAGCAGCGGCATGTATGGCCTGAGTGATGTCAGTGCTACCATTTCCGGTGGTAATATGGGCAAAGTACTGGCTCAGCTGTTCTGGTCGCGTGGTAAAAACATTGCGCTCGTAGATGATGCTACGTGGCTTGTCGTAAGGCACGATTCCGCCAAAGGCCACCACCGCATAACTGGAAGGATAAGAGTTGGAGTTTAGGTGAATTGTAAGGTAATTTCTGTCAGATAGCTAAACAAAACATTTGGAAGCTGGCAATAAAGAGCTAGAAACTGTAAAACTACCAATATTATAAAGTTTTTCAGCATACGGGAACTAATTAGCAGTTCAGTTCGGACGGATCTTACCGAAATTTTGACCATATGATCATGTGGATAAGAAAAGGTTTATATGACATAGAATAGTCTGTGAACCGGTTCGAAAGCGATAAAAAAGTGTTTAAAGTGGTTCAGAGCCATTTCTCAACAGTTATTTAAGTTACGAACTGGAAATTTGGTATGTTGGTTGGTAAAAATCAGTTGGCCGAGTGTGGTGCAGCGGGTAGTGTGTGTGCCTGCTGTGCAAGAGGTCGTGGGTTCACTTCAGTTGGTTAATTCGCTGGTTCAGAACCGTTTTCTAACTAGATCAAAAGTGATTTATAGCCATATTTAAGAGTAACTTAGGCACTTAACTTGAAAATTGGTCTATATATTGGTAATACAAGGTTCAGGCCATACTGATTCAGAAGTTATTTTAGCTAATGAAGTTTGACACTTAACCTTTGATGAACCATCTGGCCGAACCACTTCGAAAGAGTTTCAGAGCAACACCTTTCGATTGGAAAGTTGGTCTTACGGTTAATAATGTGAGTGTTATATAAGGCATGATCTGAACATTATGGGTTGAAAATGTTTAGTTTTCCCAATTTTAAGGCTGTTCCTGTTTAATACTGTTGCTTTTAAACGCTTTCATAAGAATAAAAAGGGGTATTCAGGGAAAAATATTAAATATCAATCAATTATTAAGTTACCCACCGATTGTTGGTCAACTTGGCAGCTTGCAACTGCTCCTCCAGACTGGATACCACGGTCATCATGCTCTTGGACTCACTCAGCTTGGCATTGCATTCCTTAGCCTCCACCAAAAAGACCACATCGCTGCTGTTGGGTATCTCCGCTTCAGTTAGATCCATAAAGGTACCCTCGGGCACATAGGAACCGTTCGACAGTTGGCAGCTTTAAGAAAAAAGCTGAATTATTCTCATCCTCAACTCAACTAGAACACTTTGGCACTTACTACACACACTGGGTGGGCACTCTCATGGGCACCTTGAGAACCGTACAGGTCTCTATGTAAGCCAAAGCGCTGGCACAGGCACCCTTAATGGCCGGATGACCCTTACGTATGGCTGGCGATTTCATGCCCAAGTCCAGGCACATTTCATAGAAGGGTGCAGCATCCACTACAGCACTACAAGCCGACAACATGCCAGAGCGGAAGAACTGATGGCATATATCGCTTACATTCTGGCTAACAGCTATCTTTTGGGCTGTTTGTTTTTGCTTGCATTGCTTCAGACTCCAGGAATCCGTAAACTCTTGCGTTTGATTGGTGATTAAGCTATTGGACATGGTGTACTCATCGTAGGGCTCATTGTTCAGGGTACCCAAAACACCTGCCGTCTTGGCGAAATACCAGCCGCTCACCTCAAACCAGCACAGATCGAACTGAACATTACAATGTAGACTATATTGTGTGTCAGAGATGATGGACAAGACATCCAATTCGCGATAGATATTCACTGCGCCCAACTTGAGAGGCAGCACGGGCTGAGGATTGCCATTGACGCTGATGTGCTAAATGTTTGAGTTGGACAAAGTATTAACCGAAGTATATGTAAGTGGTAAGTTTGGTTTACTTACATCTGTACCCAAATCAATTTCAATGAGCTGTCCATTGGCTATGAAACTTAATTTACGCGTGGAGAAGTCTCCACCCAGAGAAGGGGCCTAGAAGAAAGGTGAATATGCTTTAATTTTGCGGGAATTTTCATAGTTTTGGTAGCTACCTACCCCAGGCTCTAAGAGCAAGGTAAAGTTACGCTTAAAGAAGTCATGAGCCAGCAGATAACTGCACTGAGGATTGCGATGACCTTGCGAGAAATCTTCAAAGTTCAGATTAAGACCCACAAAACGCTGATCGAAGGTCATATAGTGACGCGAATCAATGAGCAGGGCGCGAGCTGAAGTCATAAGAATTATTAACAAAATCCTGCACTATAACCAAATTTCCACCCAATTTCACTTACAATAGTAGGGCGGCAGCCAGGTCTTGGGATCCAGATGTGCTCTCATGTTGTACAGCTTCATAATAATTGTGGAATTCGTTTCGCTGAAGAAATTCTGCACCTTGGACAGCATCTTATATTCAGGTATCTCCTCAAATTTGGGTGTCTCATTGAAGGCATGCCAGGACATGGGCAGCTTCTGTTCCAAATCTATCACACCCACTTCCGGATCAAATACAAACTTAGTCTTTGCCTCCCTGTACATATCGGCCGTCTCCAGGGCATTCAAGGCATAATTTCTAAGTTTATTTCTTAGCAAACCATAAACCTGATGCAGACGATACTCCAGTTGCAATTCATCGGCTATCCACTCCAGTCGGGCCACAATTTCATAATACTTTTGCACCACTATCTGCACCTGTTCAATTTTCTCCAACTCCTTCAGCTCCTGCCAGATCTCGGTCAGCACCTCGTTCAGTTCAGCACCAAATGGCACCAATTTGAAGTACTTCTCCTTGATGAAGTTCCAGGTCAAAGTGGAGTACTTTTTGATGTTGGTGATGGCATCATTGGCCTGGAAGTCGCGATACAAACGCTCGGCATCTGCCGTGAAACTGGACACCTTGTTGAAGTAGGGCGACTCTGCCAGCTCGTTGGTGCGTTTGTATATAAAGTCGAACACCTCTTTGCTTAGATTCCAAGCGGTCGTCTCAATGAAGCTGATGAACTTGAACATGTGCGGCTCGAAGCGTTTCAGCACATTCTTCCAGTAGTTTTCGGCCAAGTTCCAGGTCTTGTGCCACAAGTTTTCAATGTACTTAATGAACTTGATGTGCAGATCCTTCACAAATTTGTCATACTTCTCTATGCCCTTCTCCATGAGTGAGGATATGTAGGTCAGGCTCTCGCCGTGGAAGAAACGATTAATGGCCACCAGCAGATTGTTGTAGGTACTCTTAATGGTCTCTATTAGCCAGACAATGCTGTTCCTCAAGGCCTTGCCCGAATCACCCATGGCCTGCCAAAGCTCTGAGAATATTTTTGGCAGCGATTCAATGTGATCTCTGATGGCCAACTCATCTAGTATGGTCAGTGTAAAATAGACCACATTTTTGATATAGAAATCATTGGCCTCATAGGACTGATTCACAAACAGACGCAGTTGCTCTAGATCCTCTTCCAAGACGCTTATCTGTCCAATATCTTCTATAAACTGCTGGTTATATTCCTTGGCTGTGTGCCAAACCACACCCACCGACTCCACGGACTCAGTGTACAGCGACTTGATCCAGAAGTCTATGCCATCGGAGAAGGAATTGTAGATGGAGTTGCCCACACCATTGATCTTCTCGCGCAACTCGTTCTTAATGCTGGGTCGCCAATGGAAACGTCCTGTTATCAAACGCGAATGATTCATTTTCAGATACGAGTTGACATCTATAATTCGTATCTCCTCATAGTTACGCCAGATATCCAAATAGCCGCTACGTGTATCGGGTATGTAGCCCACCATCTGCAGGTTTTGACTGGCATCCTCGGTCAAGTTGAAGTCCATGCGTGCATATCGCTCAGCCAAGTCCACATACACATAGCCCGAATGATTTGTATTCGGGGTATCCCAAATGGTGGCATTTAGACCATAAACAGGATACCTGAGTATGGGCAATAGCCACAAGCGAACCGCATGGAAGGGAGACTGACGTTCATACTCCAGTTCCCTTTTATTCAGATCCAACAGAGCCAGAAACTTGCCATATCGGGCCGGGAATATATCACGTTTATAGTGAGCCGTCGACTCTGTTTTGTAGTAGGAAGTACGTGCAGCCAAGGTGCCATTTAGCTGCACATCCAACTCGGAGGCGGGATGCTGGCCATAGAACTTAAACGTATAGTTGGTATGACCCAGTTGATTGTACAAATCCTTCAGCTGAGCTCCCAGCACAATCAGCTGTTCGGGTTGCTCAGAATAGTTAATGGTCAGATGGGCTTTCAATAGATCTTCCAGGCCACGATAATACGAGGCCTTGCACTGAATATCCTTCTCCAAATAGGGATG
The DNA here is from genome assembly GCA_035044985.1 of Lordiphosa fenestrarum. Lineage (NCBI taxonomy): Eukaryota > Metazoa > Arthropoda > Insecta > Diptera > Drosophilidae > Lordiphosa > Lordiphosa fenestrarum. Next base: position 235,756 of record JAWNNO010004160.1, read on the forward strand.
AGCTATGGTCAAAGCAAACGTCTGATGATCTCGTTCACCTCTACCCAAAGGCTCGGCTGTCCATTGAAAGTTGCTGCGTATAGTCTTGGGTGGTTCATAGTCGTTAACACCGACCCATTTGAAGGAGAGATCCGAGTTAAAGTGACGATCGGTAACATAGTACCAGCCAGCAGTGGAGATATTGCGCAGAGGATAGGATATATCCAGAGCAAAGCTTTGAGACTCATTGCCCACCTGTGAAGTAGAAGAGGAAGTAAGCTAAGTAAATTCCAAGAACTGGTGGGTCTAAGAGAGAGCAATCTTAGTTTATCTGACGCATAGCAGCTATTGAGAAGATGAGAAATAGTTATTAATCTTGACTTTACCTTACTAAAGTTACCCAGCTCCAGATTGTAACCTATCCAGGCTGTTTCCGATAGCTCCAGTTTGGTATGTTGCCTCACCACCTCCGCACTGACATCCTCATAGTTGGTCGTCAATGTGATCGCACGATTTGGATGTATGGCCACCACTTTGAACTCCTGCGAGTTAATCGTGGATCTGGTATGCAATTCACCAGTCAAATTGAAATTCCTTGTATTGCGCAATTCAAACACTTCGATATGTTTGATATCCCTCGTACCAGCCGCATCGCGTGTATCTCTGGTATTTACATAATGAATACCCAAGGGTTTCATCTCGTTCTCCAGTGTTATATCAGTGGTATCCGTGTAAATGGGATGCTTCTGCTGTTCCACTCGCTTGTATTTGCCATCCAGTATCTGTTGGGTATTGTACACCACCTTGACATTGCCGGAATCAATGTTACGTCGTTTCTGCAGACCATAGGCTATGTCCGCACGATGACGTGTGGAAATGGGCACATCCAGTTCCACATTACCATGAAGATTGTGATTGGTATTGTCCTTGTCACTGTCATAGTTGCTCTGCCACTTGAAGTAGGCGCTATCGTGTGGCCAATTGCAACGACAATAGCGATAGCTGCGACCACTGTAGAGAAGAGACATGGGTGAGTTGGTTAACATCTTTTTCTCATAACAAACTCACCTTTTGGTGGTGAACTCAAAATCCGTCTTAATCCAGGTGACATTCAGTAGCGGCGGTGTGGTCGTATTGAAAACTCCATGCATATTTGTCAGCGAATTGAAGGAAACATCCAGGTCAGATATACGACGACTGGCTGGATAGGCCAGTGCACACACCAGATTATGATAGTCCACATTGGGCTTGTCATAGTGTCCCGTCAAAGCAAAGGTATGCTCATCCTTGAACTTGGGTGTAATTGCCTTGACATAGAACTCGCGTCGGACTCCTTTCTTCTGCAATAACTCGAATTCTCCCTCAACGACGGAAACATTCAGCGCCTGCCCCCATTCCACATGGGCCAGACCGTTGAAGTCATTCGTCACATTTCGATAGGATAGACGCGTCAGCAGTTTCCGCTGTGCGTCCAAGGCCTCGTAGCTACCCTCCACAAACAGATTGGGCTGTGTAAACTGCTTACTTATGACATTACCCGCATAGCGGGCCTTCAACTGATGACGGTCACCCACCGGCAAAGGCAGTTGGGTCAACACACCAAACTCAAACTCATCCACTGACTTGTAATGTACAGAGCCATTTACATCCAGTGTCCACTTGGAATCCACACTCAGTCGACCACCGGTTTGCAGTTGCAGGAAGCTCTGACCCGGATTCAAGTACTTGGCACTGGCATGTACTATTCTCGCCGGCGACTGGGGTCGCTCCATATAACTCTCGAGCACCAGTTGCAGATTCTCCGCCAGTATCCAGGACCACAGGCAACTGCCACGGCCGATGTGCTTGCCTATCTGATATTCACCCAAGATTTTGCCGCCATCAGGGCGTACCTGCAGATCGGAATGCAAGTGCACTGCATCAATGCCCAACTGTTTCCAGGGTGTCTGCAGATTCACATCGCCCACAAGACGACCCTTGGCCACGGGCTTGAGATTGCCATAGAAATTAATGTGTGCAATTTCCGGTTCGGTGCTCTCCACCAGCATGGAGAAGTCCATGGCTCCATTGGTTTCGCTGACGCTATAGCCGCCCGATATCTGACACATCTTACCATCCTCGATGGCACTGAAGGAGAAGCGTATTTTCTTGGGACCCGCTTCGTGTATGTTCAGCTCGATGACACCATCACGACCGCCCGCCTTGGGCTGTACACGTAAGGTGGCGTCTATGGGTAGGCTTTCCGACATGCGCACAACTCCCGTAATGCCATAGGTGGCCATGTTGCGGTACAGATTACCCGTCACGTCATAACGCTGACTGTCTCGGGGACTGCGCACTATGGAGCCATGCATGGATATATTGCGGTAGTTCTTCAAAGGCGTCCACACCTCTATGTTGAAGACATCCTTCTTTTTGTTAGCCCTGGTGCCATAGGCAATGCTCTGGCCATCGCGGCTCAAGAAGTTGAGATCGAAACTGAGTTGTGGGCTCGAACCCCTGGTGGCCAGTAGAGAGGTGGAGGCCAGTTTGAGGGGCAGCATGGTGGTGTGCACCTTGCCATTGATGTTCACATAGTACAGCGGATCTGTATGCCAGTCGGTTTCAATGTGCAGCTAGGTTTGAGTATGAAAAGTAGATCAGTAACTTTGGCCAAGTTAGGCAATGATAAACTCACCTGATTAACAGTGCCATTATCGGTAACCTCAAAACGAACATCTATGATATTATCCACTGCAGAGAAGTCCTTTTTGAAATAGGCCTGGCAGGCATAGTGGGGTATCACATTGGTCTCCAGCAAAATGCCCACCGAAGTTTCCAGAAAATTATCCTCGTTCTGTGGGGGCGGAAAAATAACAAGTTTAACCTGTACTCTCTCTACTTCACCTTAGCCAAACCACTCACCTCAACCGCAGCCGCCAGCGACAGATGGGTATGAGCCGTAATCGAGGTTAGATTACCCTTATAGGCCGCATCATCCAACTCCAATCTGCCATAGATATCGATTTCATTCAACAGCTCATAGGGCGTTATCAACTTCAATTGTACATGATGTGCCTTGGGCTTGACATTATCCACTATTTTGGTATAGTTCAATTGGAAACCCATTTCCCGACTCTCGCCCCTGGCATCGTTAACCATAAAGTGCAGTCGCTCGTAGAAGGCATTAAATTGCAAATCCATATGATACTCAACTATGGACTTCAGCTCCTGGGCCATGGGAAATGGTGTGCTTACAGTCAACACATTCAACACATTTATATAGTCCGGGAAATGCAAGCGATCCTTGAACTCTAGACGACCCTGTGGCAATTCCACATGACCCACTGTCAAATAGTAATCACCTATCTCTTGTATATCCACTGCCCCCACCACAGTGGGCCACACCAGAGTGTCCAGCTGAAAACTGGTTAAGTACGAGAAGTAGTTATCCTCTTCCTCCAGTTCATAGTCCTCTTCCACAGTAGCTGGTCGCTTGAAATCGTCATCGATTTCCAGTTCTAGTTCCATTTTGTTGCGACCCAATTGATTGATCAGTGCCGACTTGGGTTGCCCATTGATCTTGACACCCAGCTTATACTTAGATAGCTTGCCATGCAGTTGGCATATGAAAGTGTCCCTCTTCAGCAGTTGGGCTATAAAGCCATTCTCCTGAAAACCCGCCAGTGGTGTAAAGACCAAGTACGAGTACTCAAAGTCGGTGAGATTGTTCATGCGCCAGACTCCGGTGAAGCCTAGAGTAGCATTATTCCATATGCCACGCATATCCACGCGTTCGGTATTGAACTTAGCCAGCAAGGCGGCCTGCTGGAAATTCTCTATGGGCGTGGCCACACTAAGTTTCACATCAAAGTCCATCAGATTCTTGATATCAGCCAAGGCCTCAGCACCCAGAGCAGCCGTGGGTGCACGCACCTCAGCCACGGCATGTCGTTTCTTTTCATTCAGACCAAATCGCCCATTGATCGTACGGAACTTCTCCAGCGGAGTGGTGATATTAATGGTCAGCATATTGTCCGTGAATTTCTTCACATACCCATCCATCGTTAGGGTAAATTGTCGCACATCAAAGTTCAGTTCCGCCGCTCCGCTGACTTGACGCTGATCGTTGAGCATAAATCTGGCGGCCAAGCCACCCTGTCGATAGCCCTCAAAGGGACTAACCAAGTGCACCGTGCCCGACAGATTCTGATAGCGTTGATTGCGCCACATTTCCCACTTGGATAATATGCCATAGGTGTTGATCGTATCATTCTGTCCACTGTATCTCAAATACAAGTCGGTATCCACTTTTCGGGGATCCTGCCAGTGCTTGGCCTTTACATTTATGGTGGGTATGTCCTTGATGGTGCTATTGATGCCAAAGCGTACATCAAAACTGACCAACTGTTCACGTATCTCATAGTCACTCTTAAAGCCCAAACCCAATTTCTGATCATCGGCCCAGAACAGGGTGGAATTGATCAGTATCAAGTTGAGCTTGTGATAGACTCCGGCCTGCAGGCTATTCGTGCGCCAGCCCTCAAACGGTGTACTCAGTTCGGCATTTAGCCAGTTGTGTAGATTCGAACCGGGCATGATACCTGCTTCATAATTGAACTCAATGATCTCATTTATGCTCCAAGAGGCATGCGCCTTGCCAAAGTACTTGGGTCCACCGGTGTAGGTTTGGAAACCACAATTAATGGTACGCTCTGGATAGGTGAGCATGACATTGCCATCATAATGCCTATTTCCCGGACTATTGTACTCGGCCAGCAAACCCAAACGTTGGGTAGGATCACGATTGGCATCCCATTTGAGTTCCAGTGAGAGTTCCTTGCGTTTTTCGATGTTCAGCAGGCCCAGCTTGATGTGCACATCACGTATTCTGGAGTGGGGAAATATGTAAGTGAGTTGGGGTTTAAGATTATGTGTTAAAAAACCAGAAAAAAAAGAAAAACTCATTTGTTTGCTAAAATTCGAACTCGGGTCCTCAAGTTTACTTCAAAGCTGACGCCAATAACTAGTGAAGGTGACCGGGTGAATTAGTTTTTAAAGAAACAACTAATTTATAAGATGAGGCGACTCACACACTACCCTCTGCACCACACACGTTCACAGAGAACACATTGAAAATGGAAAAAAGAGTATCTTGAAGTTGTGCAAAAGTATGTAACACCTAAAGGGAGGCTTTTATGAAGTATGTATATATATGTTCTTGATCAGCATCAACAGCCGAGTCGATATAGTCCGTCTGTGTGTCTGTCCGTATGAGCAAACAAATCTCAAAGATGGTTTGAAATAGATGTTGGACATGTATAGTACAGATGCTCCTATTACTTTCAGGCAGATCTATATATAACATATCAACCACAGTTTTAAAGATAAATGGTTCGTGGCTTCTGCATATATCTTCAACTCAAAGAAACTTTAGCCTAAAATTAAGATAACTTCTATTGGGTAGCATAAAACTCACTTGTCGACATGTAATTCCACTTGAAACAGTTTTGGTTGCTCTGACAAAACCTTAATGTTGATCCAATAGTCTTTATCCTTCACCTTGAAACGCACTTCGGCATTGGAGTTACGATTGTGTGGATTGGAGGCATATTGTATGGTCAAACCATAGGGATCCTTGCCATATTTGGCTTGCAGATCATAGAAAATCAGCAGCTGATTGCGCCGATAGACAATATTCAAACTGGTGGCCTCAAAGGAGGGACTTTCCACAATCATCTTCAAATGGTGCAGGGCCTGAACACGTGAGCTGCGATCTTTGTAATTGCCCTTGAGTGCAATTGAATGTCCAGTGAACCAGGAGCCATTAATAAATATCTACCAATTAAAAAGGAAGAAACTTTAAGTGCATTTCAGTCACTGCAAATGCCTCTTAACTCACCATATAATCCTTGGCTGTCTTTTCATTGACCTTCAGGCTGGCCGTACATGAATTAAACTCCGGCACGGTCACATTCATATACGCATCAAAGGCAAACAGCTGTCGGCGTGGCAGATGTATGGAAAATAGTCCAGTCACCTCCTTTTCGGGGGCATACTTGAGACCCACTATGACATTATGTTCTGTGCCATTCTTGCTGCGCTCCTCATGCTTGACCAGTACACGATAATCAATTTTGGATCTGGGTAGTTTCAGCTCCAAGCTGGCTCTGGTTCTAGAGCCCTCCCAATTCAGATCCTCTGAATGGGAACGGGCAAATATCAATCTCACTAGGCTGGTATAGTTCGGATTGGTGTAGTCCAGAGCATTGTTGTAGGTGATCATGCCCTCGGTATGACCCTGCAGACTTAGCCAGGTGGCATTCGAGGCAAAGTTCAGCTTGGGATAGGCTGAGGTGTGCAGCTTCATATTGCCACGATATTCGGTCTTGGATCTGTCGCCATTGTTGACCAAGCGACCGGCAAAGTTTATAGATTCGATTTTATTTGCCTGGAACTGGTTAAGCAAATCGGTTAGTTAGACGTATAAAGACGCTTTAAGACAGTACTTACCCTATAATTGATGGTCATATTGGTCGAAGTGGTCACTTCGCTCTGCACCACATTTCCGCTGACCAAAGCCTGCAGTTTCTTGGTCTCAAACGACAACTCCACATCGTGTTGCTTAATGCCATTCTTCTCATTGATCTTAATGGAGCCGACTAGACCGGTAATATTTACACCATTGATGGCCAGGAGCATGCGTGGCTTATAAATCCAGGCGGTAAAGTCCTGATAGCGTCTCAACTCCAGGCCCAAGTCCAAAGAACGATTGCCATTGGTATCCAAATAGATATCCAGGCGTCTGTAGTCGGGATTGCCATCATAGCTGCAGCCCGCGGAGGCACGGCTTGGTCCATTGACAAAGGCCACCGAGGCATTAAAAGCATTGGGCACACTGGTGACATTGGCCACCAAAACGCGTGGTACCTTCGAGCCCGGTGTGGTGAACACCAACGAGAATTGATTGTCCACCTCGAGTTGATCCCATTTGTATTCAAACACATACTTTTTGGCACTCAAGTCGGATTTCTTTAGTATGAGGCTAAAGTTCAGAGGTCCCGCCAGTAGCAGACTGGGGTAAATGGCCGAGGCATTGCTTAGATCGGGCACACTATAGTGTGAGCACATTTGCAGACCTATGGCACTATCCAGCACAGGCCAGGTGCAGGTGGAGTTGGAGCTGCGCTTTTCAATGCCCGTCTGGGGCAGTTCTGAGTCACGCCTCATGACCATCAGCTCGGAGCGTGCGCTGAAGATTTCATTCTTGTCCTGTGGCAAATTGAACGAGAAGCTTACCAAATTGCGTCCACGCACCTTAAGCTTGGCTTCCAGTTCTGAATTGGAATACAAATTGCTTTTCACTTTAATGCCAGACTGGCCCCAAAACATGTCCGTTTGCATGGTGGTGATGACATCCACCGAAACGGAGGGCTTAAACCAGCCCTGGACATCGAAATGCCAATCGGTAACCGGTTCGGTTTGCTCCAAATTTCCCGAAACACGCATATCCACCGATGAAGCACCGAATGCATGCACAGCCAGGGGCAAGCCAGTTGCCAGGGGCACACTGTAGGCGGCATCCAGAAATACACTTGATTTGGTATAGCTAAACTCCTTGCCGGACAAAACCTTCTGGGCCTGGTGGAAGGGATTGAATTCTTGGGCCAAAGCCATCACCTCTATGAGGGATTCTACATTGTAGTAGCGCAAGTCATTGCCAAAAATGCGCAGGCCAAATTGAGCCCGGGGATTATTGTAGTCATATTTCAACTTGTAACCCAACCTATCCACACTTCGTTCAATGCTCTGTTGACGTGCAGCTGCATTTTCTTCGCGTTTTGCACGCAACTTCGGACCACCCAAGGACTCCTCATGGTCATAGTCCTCGTCATCGTCTTCGACTTCATCTGCAGTGCCGCCGCCGGCATCTAGCTGAGCCTTGCGCTTAAGGCGCAGACTATCCAAACTCAAAAGATTCTCCAGCGTGTCATCATCCTCGGCGCTCTCATTGCCCAGCCAGCGATTGAGAAACGACAGTTTCTTGCGCAGTATCTCACCGCTAAAGGGTCCTTGGGGACCGAAGGCCTGCGCCACCAGCTCTTCAAATCCCTCGGCTCGTGCAGTAAACTCAAAGAAGTTGACAGACTGTCCAAACAAATCGGCGGTGAAATTGAGGCTGGCTATGCGAGGCAGATAAGAATCGGTGCCGAATATCAGATTGGCATCCGTGGTGGTACCTGGCAGTGGGGAAAGTAAGGGCAAAAGGAAAGTGGTTAAGGCCAATACCGGGCAGCTGGCTTACAGGGTTCGGACTTCATAAAGTTTAGAAATTAGACTTAAAAAGGAGTCAAATGCGATTCACCACATACACAGAGAAAAAAAAGGATGATTTCCGGTATCCATTTGGACGGAATATGTCTTAAATATCCTTTCAATCATCCAACGGAGCTAAAAATCGTCCGAAGGATATGAAAACTGATGATCTTTCGGATGATTTTGCAGCTCCGCTGGATGATTAAAAGGATATTAAAGACATATCCATTCCAAATGGATCTTTTTTGGATCTCTTTTTTTTCTGTGTACTTTAGAAAAATAGTTTCTTATAATGGGACTAAGACTTTCGAAAGTTAAGAAACTATTAACATTTAGCTAGAAAATATATAAAATATTTACTATTAGCTAGAAAATATTTTCTTAGTTGTAGAAAAATATTTTAGAGATTTTCGAAAAACATTTCTAGATTTGGAAAAAAAAACAAATATAGGAAAGCTAACTTCGATTCGACAGAAGTTTGTATATCCTTGCAGTGCGTTTTTCTAACTATAGTAATATGTAGTCTTCTAGGACTACTTTTGGAACATTACTTTTCTATGCGAGCTATGCTATATAGATGTCCGATTTCGACCAAACTTAGTAAAATAATGCAAAAGCCTAACAAACGATCTTGTAAGAAATTTGGAGTCGATTCCACTTAAAACAAAAAAGTTTTACTTACTAGAACTTCCTTTTTGACCAATCATTAATACTGCAGCTATATGCTATAGTCAACCGATTTTGACCAAACTTTGTAGCATTTTGTGAAAGCATAACATATATACAAATGCCCATTTTAATGACATTTCCACTGAAAACAAAAAGTTTTCTTCACTAAGACTACTTTTCTGGCTCTACTTTTCTATGACAGCTATACTATTTAGATGTCTGATTTCAACCAAACTTAGTATAATCATGGAAAAGCAAAGCAAACTAGGAAATACAAAGTTTGGAGACGTTTCCAATGAAAACCAAAAAGTTTTCTAAGTAAAACTAGTTTTTTGAACGATCCTATATGTTATAGTCTTCCGATTTTGACAAAGCTTTGTAGAATTGTGTAAAATTAGATACAATAAGTAAGTGCAAAAATTGAGGACGCTAACACTGCGCACAAAAAAGTTTTCCCTACTAATACTATTTTTAAAACCAATCTTTTCTATGGCAGCTATACTATAAAGCTGTGCAATTTCGAACAAAATTTGTGGAATCATGGAAAAAAATAGCTAAACTAATGAATATGTAGACAACTAGTTTTTCGACCAATTGTTGACAGCTATATGACATAGTTATCCGATCCGTTCAGTTCCGACAAATGTGCAGCGTTTATGTATTTAAAGTTTGTTTAAGATAGCTTAAAAACTGACGGAGAAGATAGCATAGAAACAGAAAAACAGACAGACGAATATGGCTAAATCAACCCAACTCAACTCTCCATGCTGATCCAGAATATATATACTTTAGGGGTTTGGAGATGCTTCCTTAATTGCTCTACAAACATTTATTTCAAGGCAAAAAAAAGAAGTCCAGCCCCAGTACTTACCAAAATTGTACTCATCAAAGAACAAACTGTGCTCATAGTTCCTCGAGTACTTTCGTATATCCAGCTTAAATTTCTCCGATAGATCAGCATTCAGCAGCAAGCCCTGAGCCTCAATACGCACGGGCGAGTTGGATTTTGCCAAATTGGTCAGATGAGACCATACAAATGATCCCACTTGATTGATCTGTTCATGTTCCAGTATCGATTTGATGACACCTATGGATATATAGTCGGGACAGCGCATTGTCTGCAGATAGCTGTAGATACGCAATTCCGAGTTGAGCGTGTAGTTGGCATAGCTGTCCAGAAAGAAGTTACGATGTTTCAAGCAATCCACACGCCTAAAGGCCAAAATACACTGCAATCGTATGTCCACCGGTGTTTTCACATCGGCTATAATCTCTTGCAGCTGAGTGACAAAGGCTGTTGAAAGGGCACCTATGTTTCCCAGACCCTTGAGCAGTACCACCAAACGTTCGCGTTGTCTGCGCTCCCCTCTATATTTGTGGTATACACTCAGGAATTCGGTTTCCAGCAGATTTACTATCTGCTGAACCTTCAAATGCTCTCCGCAATTCTCGTGATGCTTGCAATAGCTGTGCACCACAGCAGTGGCTCCTAGAGTGTACTCCGGATCAAGTTTATTCTTTGAATATTCCAAGATGGTGTAGAAGGTCTCTAGGGTCTGCTCATCGGGACGTGTGATGAAGGACAACGAGGTCATCCAACTGTGGGCCATCTGCTTGGGCAGTTTCTCATTAACTATCTGATCGCGCATCACTTGATAAGATGCCGAACTGCCTATATAGGGCAATGATTCCAGCAAATGATTTCTGTGCATAGAAGTTGAAGCTGAGTTGAGGGGTTGTATGGGCTTAGCCGGACTTGTTACTTACTTGCCCTGATCACAGGTACTGGCCGAACGCTGCAGCAATGTGGACAGCGTCTTGTAGTCCAAGCTCTTTGACGTTTGCAGGAAGTTAGTAAAGACGTCAATAAACTCTCTCTGTATGTTGGGAAAGCCCAAGGCACACATTTCCACAAGGAGCTCGCGTGCAGCCTTGATCTCATCATGGGTGGGCTTTTCGGGTGGTGTGTGATCAAAAACCAAGGTGGCACGTCGTTCAATTAGCTCGCTATCTGTTGAGAGAAGAAAGTGAGAATTAAAGCAGTTATATTTATTATGCTAAGTACTTACTTTGCTCAAGAAACTCGCTGATGCTGTAGGATTCCTCGCCCTTTAACTCAAACTTGCTGTGACTGGTGGTCAAAGCTCCGGCAGATGCATTTGAAAAGGGCACCAGCAAATGTGTCTCCAGGCAGCTAATCTCACGGTAAACACTGTTGTCTATGGTTAACTGTGGGTAAACATTAATTTAAAACAGTTCAATGCGAGTTTTATACTGGCGCCTCACTCACATTGCAATAACTCTCCGAGTTCAGTATGGGCCAAATGGTCTTGTCATCCCGGAAAATGTAGGGTGTAGTCTGCAGCACCGATTGTGTGGCATAACGTTGCCTGCAACTGCCTATATCCTTGGTCTTCCTGATGGTCACATAAACACTGTTCGTCGTCTCCAAGGCATACTGCACCTGACACTCTCCCGAGACATCAATCTCCGTTGTATTGAAGTCCACATCGAAACGCATCATGGTATTTTGAAAGGCGGAAAGTATGCCCTTCTTGAAATTCAATACCCAAGGTGCTTCCACCTCTGGCGGACACACTTCACTTATCACACCATCATGGAAGGCGAAACGCAACAGGTTCTGCCGCAAATCGCTAGCCAGATTTTGGCTTTTGGGATGTAAGTTCTCAAAATCCTCCGATGTTTGTTCACTGGAGGTGCCCGATTCAGCACTGCTCAGATTTTCATAGTAATCGTACACATCCTTTGACTTTTCGCTGGAAGATTGACCGGCAGCTGCTTCAATCGCTTCAGCTTTGTCATAGAGTTTAACATCATTGATACGCAAATAGCCCTCGCAGGATTTGGGAAAGAATATGTCCAAATTGGCCTTTAAAAACAAATCCGAGGTGTTATCACCAGATCCAGCGAATTCCGTGCGTAGCATCAGTGTGTAATCATATTTGTAGAGAACTTCACCGTATTTAAATTTCGAAGTGGTGGGCTCACACTGGGGTCGACCGCAAATGCGTGGATCCTTAAGAGGATCTGTGGGTGTGTTAAGTGTGGGTGATTGGAATTTGATATTGATCAAACGTTGTTGGTCACTTACTTTCGCGCACCGCTTGAATGGTACCAATGAGCAAGAGTGGAAGCAGTCCTACTGCTGCCAATGGGTTGAGTAAGCCCATAATGGGCTTGGCTTATGATCAACTAGTCAGCTAGCTTGATGGTGAAAAAAGAGATACCATGGATTAATGAGCTGAAAGAAAAGATACGGAAAGGGTTGAAGGTAGAGCTGGGCTGGCTTAAAAATTGATTAATCGATTGCAGATAATCGAGCTTTCCCACGAGAATTTATCGATTACTTGCAAAAATCAGGTCCACTCAGTAGTCGTTTACAGTTTTGACAGCATTCGATAGCAGTTACTCGCTGCACCAGGAAATCGATGGCGACCGTGCTTCGATATACCTTTGAGTCATCTAACCGACATCGACTGACTATATCGAAGGTGCACCACGCGCTTATCTCCCATTTATCGATTACTTGCAAAAATCAGGTCCACACAGTCCTCGTTAACATTTTTGCATTCGATATCTGTTACTCGCTACACCAGGAAATCGATGGCGACCGTGCTTCGATATACCTTTGAGTCATCGAACCCACACCGACCGAGTATATCGAAGCTGCGCCATGCGCTTAGCTAGCTATCTGTCGCATAAACTACCATATAACAGAGTACGTGCCAATTTCATATCTCCTAACTGTCCCATAACCTAACAAATAACAGAGTAAATTTTAAGTTTGTCGGTCCCATGACATAACTGTTTATTGTTGATAAAAATAAAACTATTTCTCACGTTTTCTCATCTTCTACATAGAGCTATCTGTTACATAAACTTACAAATAACAGAGCAAGTGAGCACAAATGACCGCATCTTAGCCCATTCGACAATCAAGCACTCGCACGGCATTGCCTTAAGTCATCATAAATGATGGGGAATGACAAACGACGATTTCGAATGGGCTAGCATGTAGATTAATAACATAACCTTGCACTTGTATAAAAAACCTACAAGTCAAAAATCTATTTAGACGGTCTGGCAACGCTGTCAAAAGTTATAGTGCTGCCAGATGGGTCCGTCGAATATGAACAACACTCTGAACGTTCCTACATGTTCTTTTTTAATGTAAACTCTCCATATCTCTGCATGACCTTCCCAAGTTCTTTTGACAAGTCCGACAACCAACCATTTTGGATATCAATGTCAAGTGATCACTAAGCAGTGATAGAATATATTTCCAAATCACTATAATGATTTGTCAATTTTAATGCAAAATCAAATGCAATTCAATCTCTGACAGCTCTCACAGGATTCGCCGTTTGTAAAAAACTGGGTAAGAATTGATGTGTGCACGCCGGTCACATTCAACCCGAAACCGAAACAGAGAGGCGAAGTGCAAAAAAGTGTTAAGTGCTTCTGCCCTTTCTGCTAGCAGCAATCATTGTCAGCAAACACCCACAACCACAAAGCCCCAGCCCCATCCCCATCCCCATCCCAACTGCTGCACCGATTTTATTTGTATGCACAAAAAGAGTGCAAGAAGCAAAACAAAAAGCGTTAACAATTTTTTACTCCTTGAAAATCAAATGCAAATGCAAACAACAGTTGGCATCAATCGAGCTGTCGAACTACGCCTCCACGACGACCCTTTCCCCCCCGCCCCCACTTGAATGCCGGAATTAATGATGGGGTGAGGCTGTGGTCTTTGGTCTTCCCCTGTTGTTCTGGGGGTATTTTAGAGTTTTCTGTGTGCTTTATGTGGAATCAACTGGAAATTCAATTGATTTGCTTTGGCTTTACTTTGTGGCATATGCTGAGCTTCAAAGGGAATGGCACCTCACCACATCTAACCGAATGCAAAACTCATTTGAGCGAAAACTCATTTTGGAAATATTACAAAAAGTAAACGGCATCTCATTCCGTTTGCTGACAATGTCAGCATGTCGTGTCTTAACTTGATTCAGTTAGTTTCTCGCTTTGTGCAATCAAATGCCAAATTTATTTAACTAATGGCCATGGCCGGGTAAAAGCAGTAAAATCAATTGTAAGTCGAGTTCCCAAAATGAACAAATTTGTTGATTACAATGTGTGAAATTTGGAAATGTGTTTGACAAAGGAAGCAGCCCAATTGTTTGTGTCGTGGGAATGCGATGACAATTCAAATTAGATATTAATTGGGTTTTCTAGTTGACATACTGATATAAACATTTAAGTTAAAATAGGAGAACATTTAATTAGTTATTGTTTTAATCGAATGCTCAGGTGAGTTTCACATGATATTAGAATGACAAAGTGAAATGGACACACCTACATATGTCAGCTTTCAATTGCAAGGTGCCTTTGGAGAAACTAACTTAAGGGTCGACGGATTAACACCAAGCACACATGACTAATTGTAACAGAATAATTACACTAGGCCACAAAGTTCGAAATTTTTAGGTAGATTGAAGAGTTGTTAATGGTAAATGGTACAACACGTCTAAATTAATATTAAATCGAGCTTAAAGTTTTTTTAAATGCATATTTTGACCCTTTTTAAGCGCGAAGATCACGCAACAACGCAACTTGTTGTCTAGTGTCTAGCCTAATAAATGTTAAACCTGGTTTCCAAGTGTTAAGTATTTGGTCAGAATTGTGCTTAAATTAAGTACTTAACATTCTAATGTCACAAAAGCAAAATCTTATTAAAAAACGAGAGCTTAGGTTAAAGTCGGCCCTGCGCTCTTTGACATACCCGTTACTTAGGGGAATTAACGTTTAATAGCCTCTCCTTATGTTAATTAACAGAGCATTAACATTAATGTGAACATATTAACATTTTGCTAGCAAAGAGCCAGGTGCTCATACAGACTGACGGACATGGCTTTATCGACTCGGCTATTGGGGTATATATATACTTCATGGTGTCGGATATGTTTCCTTCTGCCTATTACATACAAATATAACAAACCTGCTTGAATCAGAAGCCAAACAAATCTAGAAACGAACTCTTTCTTCAAGTATAAATTCGATTGGTTTAGGAATAGTGAAAAAAGTATGAAACAGAAAATGCGAAATGTTTTAACATGATGCAGTCTTTAAAATTCTCAACTGGTTCTGACACAGAAAATTAAAATTCGACATAGCATGGATGAAATCTCTCCCAAACGTTGATCCAGGATTTTCTCATTCCAAGTACGACTACGATTGACTTAATTTCGGATATCTCGGGTCTAGTAAGACTTTTGCTTGAAATTTCAATCCGAAGGTCAAGACAAAATAAATTTCTTAAGCTTTAAATTTATCTTCCCATATTGTTTTCAGTGTACACTTTTCCTATGCTGGAAGTCTTATAGTCATACCTACTTGGTCTTTGGATTATTCTGGGCAGCTTTATTTGCTTCAATACACGGAGTTTGACTACCAATTGGCCAAAGAGATAAGTGCATCAGCGTAGGGTAAACAGCTATAGCCAGCTCTGAAGTAACTAAGCCTTTCGTACTCTCTTATGCGAAAATTAAAAGAGCACAAGCCTACCGATAGAGAGATGCTCGGGTCTCTTAATATACAACATTTTTTCTTGTATTACTCTGGGCAAATAATTGTCGCATTGCTGTTTGGCTTGACCTAAGAATGAAAAAAATTTGTTTAGATTTATGCCCAAAACCCTATTACCTTATGGCTCTTAATGCTTATCAGCCCGCAAAATACACAAATCAAATCTTAGCTCTAAAAGCCATGGGCAAGATTTGTTAGTTATGTACATGCTAAAATATGATAACATTAATCACAATAAACTTCTGCCTCCACTCCTCTTTCTTGCAGTTGCAAATGCCACCCAATGTAACGAGGGTCAGCACATGCATACACACATCTCCCTGGTAGTTTTCTATTTCATTATCTGCTTGTCGGTGGATGACTCCAACTGCCACGCAGGTTAAGCCCGCGCTGACCACAGCAAGTAAAGCTGATAAGCGGCTTTACGTACGCTGGGCAAAACGTTGACAGAGACTAACTGTTCTATGGCCTGCAATATTCATATAAAAATATAATTTCTCAAAAAGGTTTCCACATTGATGAATCGTCATCTGGATTTGGCTACATTGACTTTGGTTTAATAAACCATAAATCGGTTATTTTTCATCTCATTTCCCAAACCCGTGAACAATTTTTTCGTTTACTTGGCCAATGCCAAAAACTCAAGTGCCATTTGTTTTCATCTTGACCCACGCACCCCCCCTGAAACCCATTGCATATATACTCCACCCGAATGGCATTTCCCGGACGAACATTTTTGTAAAAATGCAATTTCAAGGGAAGGTGAAATTTGGTGAAAGGAACGGTAAGAACTTTAGCAGATTGTTTCTACAAGTAATAACTAAAAAATTGTGAAAACAAACAAAATCGAATACCCTTCTTTATGGCTAACAGGGGAGGAAAACACAGTTAAAATAAATTCACTTTCCTGAACGATTCAGGGTAAAGTTTTAGATTGAACCTGGGTCAAAGCTTCAAGAACTGCCATTGAATTTTGGCGAGTTGTAAGAAGAGATTGACAAGAGCCAATTTGATTTTAGTTCGAGCTTTGTGAAGGGGTAAATGTATCTAAAAACTGTACAATTTTACGACTATTTATACCCCTTACTCGTAGAGTAACAAGTAAGCGCGTTGTAGTCGAGTTCCCTGTGTTTTGACAGCATGTACGGTGCTGTACCCACCGCTCTATACAGCAAAATTGTTTCATATATAACCTCGGTGTATTTTTTCCAAACTTATTCAACTTTTCAGAATAGATTGATATTGGTGCTTCTTAACATATTTTGTTGTAAAGGGGGAAATATCAAAGAATTTTTCACAACTGAAACATGCTGGATCAAGCAAAACTATGTGAATCTATCTCTTTATGAACTGATTTTAGTGAATGATACCTTGATAGACACGTCGTTATCAACAGGACTGGGCAGGTTTTTAACCGAACCGGTTCGAGTCCAGAATTCCGACTTTTACTTTACTGTGAACCGAACCTCTATAGTAATAAAGCTTAACCCGAATCTGTTCCGAACCTAGGATTACGGTTTGGTTCAACATAGATGATGGACTTCATCTGTTATATGGTTAGTTTAGTGCTACTGACTTCTAACATGGACTGGAAAGTAGACTACAAAAATCAAGAAAAACGTTTAGAATTTCTTATAAAATCCCCACCCAAAATTGTGTCTTCTTTTAAGTTCCTCGATTTTAAAAGCTTTTTACATAAGTCTCAAAATCAAAAGTTTTACATTACATTGCTAATATTTTTCTATGAAAACTACGAAATGGAGTTACATTTAACTGGAAAATAAATATTGAATTATCCCTTTATGTTCTACTAGTCGATTCCTACCCAAAAACCTTACGGTTTGTGTAGTTTTTAGATCGAATGCGATTTTTTTAACACATAGAACATAACGAGAAAGCTAAGCTAACTTCGTCTGTGCCGAAGTTTTTATAGCCTTGCAAGTGCTCGCTTAAATATTTACAAAAAATACTTTTTCCCATTTTCCGACCTATCGATCGTATGGGAGCTATATGATATAGTCATCCGATTTGAACAAAAACTTGTAGAATCACGTAAAAGCATGAGAAACAAACAAATACAAAAAAACTTTTTCCCATTTTCCGACCGATCGATCGTATGGGAGCTATATGATATAGTCATCCGATTTGAACAAAAACTTGTAGAATCACGTAAAAGCATGAGAAACAATCAAATACAAAATTGCAGGATGCTACCATTAAAAACAAAAAAGTTTTTGTAACTAAGACTGTTTTTCAGACCTATCTTTTGTATGACAGCTATACCATATAGTTGTCCGATTTTAATAAAACTTGGTAGAATTATAAAAAAACAAAGAAAACCTACGATTACAAAGTTTGGAGACGTTTCCATTGAAAAGAAAAAAGTTTTTCTAACTAAAACTAGTTTTCTGACCGATTGTTCCTATGGTAGCTATGAGATATAGTCATCCGATCCGGTCGGTTCCGACATATTAGTAGTGTGCAGCAAAAATAAGACTCTGTGCAAAATTTCAGCTCGATAGCTTAAAAACTGAGAGACTAGTTCGCGTAGAAACAGTCGGACAGACGGACGGACAAAGCTAAATCGACTCAGCTCGTCACCCTGATCAAGAATATATATAGTTTATGGGGTCGGAAAAGAATATTTCTATGCGTTGCAAACTTCTGTGCAAAATTATAATACCCTTTGCAAGGGTATAAAAATGATTATTATGGTATAAAGCATTGACTGCACCAAGGTTC
The DNA here is from genome assembly GCA_035044985.1 of Lordiphosa fenestrarum. NCBI lineage: Eukaryota > Metazoa > Arthropoda > Insecta > Diptera > Drosophilidae > Lordiphosa > Lordiphosa fenestrarum. The sequence goes on from JAWNNO010004160.1 coordinate 254,044, forward strand.
GAACCAAAAACCATCTCTCTCAAAAGCCTCGAACCTTAACCATTGGTTAATTTTGATTAGAACCAGTTTCCGGATCATATACGAATATTTTTTGGGCTTGCAACTAATATCGTGCTTTGAGGGTCCTCCATTCAACATCCAGCCAACAGTTGAATAAAATGTGACACCTTCTCTAACTATATCATATCTACATCTGTTGCAATATGCAAACCGGCTTCGACTTGCGCTCCTCTCACCCGACACAAAAAGAAAATGCTTTTTAAGAACATGCACCAACATAAATTCCCAAGTAAATGCAATTACGTTTTGTTGCATCAACCTGCAGTTGCATGTCGCAACTGGAGTCGCTGGAACATGGAGTTATGCGTGGGGCAAATGTCGTCAATTGTCAAGTCGTGAGTTCTTGGTATGCAAATCTAATAGAAAAGTAGACAGAAGACGACAAAGTTCCATATGCATAAGGACACGCCAAGTTGTTCAGCTAAACTGAAGTTGAGTAAGGGGTAGAAAAAAACGGAAGCACGCACTTATTGCATAAAGGTAAACTTGTTTGTAGCCAGCTTTCAACCCTTGCCTCCTGCTCTGCCCAGGCCAATATATTCATCCTTAATGGCCCGGCAATGGCTTCGTCTAATAGTTTTCAGCCCCAACGTTAGGTGTAGGCTGCTGCTTGTTATTTTTTGCCTGTTTTTCTTTCCCGTGGACCAGGACCCAAAATGGCATTGCAGCAAATGTGGCGCCATGGTGATGGCCCCCTACCGCCCTTCCGGTGTTCAATGTGTATGCAATGCATTTTTTCATGTTCAATAAAGACAAAAGAGCAGGCGGGCAAGGGGCGTAGGTGATGTAGGGCCCTGGTATTCGTTCGTGTGCTGGGTGAGAAATTGGAAAATTGAAATCGATGTGTATCACTTGAAAAATGGCTAATAAACGAGATTAAAATTGCCAGAGGTGTGATTTTTCAGTTGAAAGGGTGTAAGTTATGAGAGTTTTGAGAAGATGGGAATTAGGTAGGTAATAAAAAACATTCGGTAAGGTGCAAATTTGAGCAATTTGTTTTCTTTACTCTGTTGTTGGGCTTTGCAGATTACACACAAAAGCGATTACAAAAGACGTAGTCGTATTCGAAGAACTCTTTTTAAGTTTAAGCTTAGCTGTTGCAAATCAACTAATGTTCATCAGCTTTTCAAAGTGCATATATTTCGTCCCAGCTCCACTGCTAAGCCTTTCCATTAAATGTTAAGCCAAGGCTTAAGTGGGTTTAGAGAGCAACACGTGCATATTTCAATTAGAAGTCCTTAGTTTTGACAGAAACCGGGTCGGCTGCCGCCAAAGAGAAAAGTAGACCTGGTTTATTTCCTTCCTCTCTTCCTTCCTTCCACACTTGGTCATTTTTTTTTTAATTGCAAAGCCATACAAATTAAACGAACCAAAAGTGCGGCGACGACTGCGACTAAAAACTAAGTAGCCCAACGACAGGAACCAGGACAACAAGTACAGAGAAGCAGACAAGCAGGCAACCGTTTTAAGCCGCATAAAACCAACAAACAGCCCGGCAAAGTCAGCCAGACAAACTGCCAAAGAGCTCTCCCCCTCCCAGGAGGAGAGTCGCAAAAAAGGAGCGCACTATTTACAGCTAAATGCCTGGCAACACCTTGGAGCCAAGAGAGCAATAGCAGAAGCAGGAAGTTCTGGGTTGCGGTTGGCTTGCATTTGCCTGCAAGTCACCAAATGGTAGCTGCTGCTGCTGCTGCTTTTTTTCTCTCCTCTCAAGTATATTTGCATAATAGTTTTGCTTTTTTTACTTGAGTATTTCCCACAAATGTGTGAAAAGAGCTGGCATCAAAATCTAAGTGAGCATTGCCAAATTATGCAAATGAATCTACCCAAAGAAGGGACATTTGATAGTGCAAGTGCGTATTGATTTCCCAGGCATTGAGGACGGGACAGGAGACAAGTGGCAGTGCAATGAACCAGCTGCATAGGTAAATAAGTGTGTATGTATTAAGCCTGCCACTTGGCCATTTAATAACTACTTAGCTTAAGTGCAGGGCTATGGTTAGAACCTGTATTTAAAGGCAGAAACTCGAAACAAAGTCTCATGTTATTTTGGTTTCGATAAGCAGCTTACTCTTTGGATGTTCAACTTAATTTTCAAATTTAGCTTACATAAAGTTTTGTCATGGCTTTGCATGTAAGTGGAAATAATTGCAACCAAAACAGCCTAGACAAAAGAAAGAGGAGAATCTAGAAGGATAAAGTCAAAGTATCACAAAAAGTTTTGTAAGGAATCAAAATTTGGATTTCGCAGCTTCCTGATTCTAGTTTACTTAATGTTATTGTAGATTATTGTTTGATAGTCCTCTTTTCCTTAGAGCAATTTCAAGGGGTTTCTGGTTTTCTAGTCAGAAGAATACGCTTTGACAGGGAATGACCAGAACTGAGATTACTTTAGGAGATGATCAGAAATATTCGGAAGCAGCTTTCAAGTATATTTGCCATAAAATATTATAATATTAAGACCGAACTATTTTAACCAAACCTTTAAGGCAAATGGTAAAGTTGTATGGTTCAAAAAAGACTTCCTTCATTTTTCAAATTGAAGTAAAATGTTATGATTCACAAAGTTAAATTATTCTTCCTGCAGTTATAAAATACCCCTCATAAGAGGTAAAGTATAAGAAATGCATCCATTTAGTGCTTACACTCAAAGAATAACGGACTTGAATTAATCCTGGTTCATGAACTTTAAAAGTTCACTTACTATAATAGTTTTCTATTAAACTAAGATCATTTCTATTTAAAGTAACGACAAGTAGTTTCTTTTGTTCTTTGGTTGCATAAATATTATATGTGCAAGCAAAAACCGGACTTCTACATTTTCAAATCAATTCGAAATAGATAAGAGAATTTATTAAAATTTATTTAATCATAAAACGGAGAAAGTTCTAAGAGCAAAGGGCCATAAATGTGGACATTTGTACGCTTCAGTTAACAATAATAACCAATAGATCATTATATGGTAAGATGTGTGTTGTATTCATTCGATTTTGATGAAATTGGGACAAATTATGCTTCACTAGATAATATTAATAACTTTTAAGTCTCAAGACTTTAAAAATGGAAAACAAAAATGTTCTCTAGACCGATCATTCCTATGGCAGCCATTCCTCATGGTCATGCTATTTGGACTAAATAAAAATTGTCCAAAAGAAGGATGGACCACACCCGGCCACTGTTTATATATAGTGACGCAAAAAAGGAAGCATCTCCGATTACATAAAGTATACATATTCTTAATCAGCACCACTAGCTGAGTTGATTTTGCCATATCCGTCAGTTTGTTTCTATGCTATCTCCTCCGTCAGATTTAAAGCTATCTTCAGGTAACTTTGCACATAGTCTTTTATTACAAATACGCTGCACATTAGTCGCAACCGGCTGGATCAGATGACTATATCATACAGCTGTCATAGTGACGATCGGTCAAAAAATTAGTTTTAGTAAGAAAACCCTTTTTTGTTGTCACCCTGTTTGTTGTCAAACGCCTCCAAACTTTGTATTTACTAGTTCTTAATGCATCTCCATGATTCTGCCAAGTTTGGTCGAAATCGGTCAACTATATAATATAGCTGCCATAGAAAAGTAAGCTTAGAAAAATAGTCTTAGTAGGAAAAACTTTTTTGTTTTCAATGTACACCTCTTTAAAATTGGCATATATTAATTTTATAAGCTTTCACACAATTCTTTAAAGTTTTGTCAAAATCGGATGACCATAGGTTATAGCTGAACTAGGAATAATCGGTCGAGAAGCTAGTTTTAGTGAGAAAAACTTTTTCGTTTTCAAAGGAAACTTTTTCAAACTTTGTATTTCTTAGTTTGCTATGCTTTCCCATGATTCTGTCAAGTTTGGTCGAAATCGGACATCTTTATGGTATAGCTGTCATAGAAAAGTTAAGTCAGAAATGTAGTCTTCGTGAGAAAAACTATTTTTTTGTCAATGGAAATGTTCTTAAAACTGGCATTTATTTATTTGATATGCTTTTACACAATTATACAAAGTTTTGTCAAAATCGCATAGCTATAGCATATAGCTGCAGTAGGAATTATCGGTCGAAAAAGAAGTTCTATTATGAAAAAACTTCTTTGTTTGAAATTAAATCCATTTGACTCCTTTTGACATCATAGTTGGAAATCTTAGTACGTAGTTGTTTTAGGGTATACAACTTCGGGTACATCACCATGAAACAATAACTGTAATGTAAAGCACTTCACAGCTTTGATATTCTCACTCGACCTTTGTTAGATGTTTTAAAGTTGTAATCAGGTATATGGAACTGGCACGATTGAAGGTAGAGTTCTGGTACAGCTAGTAACTCCTAGTAAATGTTTAAAAAGCAAACAGTGAACGCATGGCCTCAAATTTTGTCAGTTTTCAGCCCTGGAAACACTTCCTTTTAGTTATTGCATCTCGAATTAACACAATAAAGTGCATGAGCAAACGTAAAAGCTTTTACCATAGAGCTTGGACGACAAATTCTGAAAGAAAAATAAACAAATCTTAAGCCTGGTGCACTTAATCTTCCAGCTTACCGTAGAATTTTTCTACTCTAGTTCATCTCTGTATTATTTACTCTCCCAGCCCATACCAATTTCCGTTTTTTTCCCCTCCCCCCTTCAATGCTGATGCCCAGCTAAATCCCATCACTTTATCTTGTCTGCAACCTGGACGAAGCATATTTAGGTGTCGCCTTTTAGCCTGAAGATGTCTCCATTTCTGTTAAAGGTAGATTGATGTGCTTCAAGGCAGACAGGCAGGCTGACAGCCTGACAACGTGTCGCCAGCCAAATGATGTCAGCGCAACTGTAACATTTGTGGGTTAACTTGGGGTTAAGTGTTGTCCAACCAACAACAAGTGGCCGTGCCGTGGCGAAGGATATTTCCATGGAATTAAAGGCAAACCGCCTACAGCAATGTTTGTTGTATTAAAGTATAGAATGCAGTTGACAGTAGGAAAAAATGTTAAAACAAAATACAAGTTATGTGTGTTCCATGTCTCCCGGGGGTGCTTTTACCTGCCACTGCAGAGCAGGGGTCTGCGTCTTTGACTGTCACTTCACATTTGTGTTTGTCTAGGTCGCATGCCAGGGAATTTATAAAAAGAAAAGAAAGTTCACATATGATATGGGGGAAAATGCAAGAAGACAACAATCATATGCCAGGTGACAGGCTTATGGGTAGAAAGATGTGTTATTATGCTATTATAATAAATACAATTTAAGTTTCATAAATTGTCAAACATATAAATCACTTCTTTGGTGGTGGTGGAGTTTTTCTAAACTGAAACGCGATAGAATTTAACGTGGTAGAGTTTACTATCCACATAATTACTATCAGGCCTGTCTAAATCTAAATTTGTCGAATTTAAGTGAAATTTATGTTTGTTCGACGAAGTAGGAAGTAGAATATAAGAGGGGTTGTTTACCGAAACACCAAGAAACAAGTTCCATTTATGATTTTACACAAAAGAGCAGACAGTTTAGAAAAACTTAGCTAAAATATTTGTAATATAATTTCTATCCATAAGTATTGTTTGAATTTGTATTCACGGAAAGTTATAGAAAACTAATGAGTACGAAGTTGGGAGATGTTTCCATTAATCGCAGATAAACTAGCTATCTGCTAAAAGTGCGCTCACTTATTGCTAAATCTTGCTGAAATTGCCTTATTTAAGTCAGATTTTCCTTGGTTCTTGGTGAATGCACCGGTGTTGCACCAGAGCCACGCTTGGAACTTGCCAACATTTCTTTGCATTAAACGGAAATATCTTGAACCTTGATGTCCATTGCGAAAACTAAGAATAGATTTCGACATTCTTGGAATTAGACATGAACATATTCAAAAATCACCCAGAACCACTCTGGAGTAGGAGTGTCCCGAATTTTTGGGAGGTCTGAGTCGAACTGCCCGAACCAGAACCTCAACTGAAGCACAAATAAACCAAAAAGGGTTAGATTTAAAGAACTGTATATATAGCGAATTTTTGTAAGATCCCAATTTTAAAGCTCTTTGACAAGCGTTCTGGTATTTTAAATGTTAGTTACCGTTCTGGCAGTGCTTTACAATCGAGTTTCTTAACATGTGCAAAATTTTATTTTCTAAATAAGGAAAATTATTTTGCATTAACCCTGAACAGAATATGAACCTAGGTACAATGACCTTATAAATCACTTACGTGAACCTGAACCCTATAAGATTTGCGGGTGCGAACCCCGGAGTGAAGTTCCTCCGATTTCCAGGAGTTCCAGGGGCGATTTCTCATTTTCTAAATAGCTGCTATGTGTTAGATAATCTTTGATTTTGCTCTGTTGTATGTAGGCTTATGTGACATGTAGAGATGGCTATGTCCAAGATTAGAAATCGGCCCTTAATAAATAAACATTTGGAATAATTTTTTTATATTAATATCATTTTGTATCTGGACGATGCTAGCTGAGTGATTTTTCAAGCTATTCATTAAATGTCGGCCAATTTCTTAACAAACTTTTTAAAGTTGTGCTTAGTCATTTAAAAATGAATAAAAATTTAAGTTTCTAAGCTTAAATAAGCTGGTGATACTGTGTATCTATCCTTGGTTTAAGGATTCTTTTTGAAATAGAGTTAAGATCATATTTTAATAACTATCAAGAAGAAAGTATTATTGTGATTTGATTGCCTATCAATAGAAACAATACTTTTTCTTCGGTTCGGACTTTCTTAAACTCCCGTAGATTCTGAAAAGCATATTGAAGCGTGGGTTTTCGTGTTCTGAGCACGAATCTATTTTCAGAAATGGTACAAAACGAAAACTATATTTCAAGGTTTTTTGATTTCTGTTAAATGCACCGGTGTCGCATCAATTCAAAACAAATCAATTTGTCTCATAATTCCTCATAACATGTTAAATATTCTCCTCTTAAATAGACTAAATATAATTAAAAATTGTGTGTTTATCACTTAGCTGGATTGAAAATATGCTTTCAAAAATTAATCTTGTTTGTTGAAGATCGGATTATCAGCCCGTAGCACTTGCACGTTTCTGTTATATTACTGTATATTTATGCCAAATCACACAAGCTCATCAGTTTCACATTTTCTGTGAAATATTTCTTATCATTTTACACACACGCACACACACTGAAGTCTTCTATTTTGTATTTTTAAAACTTTCTGTTTTGTATTAATGAACTACTGAACTGATCTTATCGCTTACAGTCGGACGAGCACACGTAAGCAGACAAATTTTTTTTTTTAAATACTTGCACATGTTTTTTTCAACCAGTTTAAGGTTATAATTGGGTCATTTTTAAAAAAAAGAAAGGTTTCACTTTTGCCGTATTTTTCCATTAGTGGTTTTTGCTTGCCTACTTTTCAGAGCTATTTTCGGTCGAATGGGCAGTTTTATAATTTTTTAAATGCAAGCGTCTGCACTTCCGGTACGTTAAGCACACACACACACACACACACACTTGAGCAACTTAAAAGGCTAACGACTTTTGAGCCGTTAAACAATGCGACGGCGCAACAGGATGAAAATAAGCATAGACTTAACAACAACCAGCCTTACTTCCGGTTTATGAACGCGTCGGGCACACACACAAGCACACACTCAGACTGGAGCGGAAACTTTAATATTGGAGGATACGTCCGTTGCCTACGAAGCGGCAAACACGAATGAGATGGTTCGATTTCGCACTGATGCTGCTTCTGCCGCTGCTGCTGCCGCTTCTAACACTTCGTGATAAGGTTCGTTCGTGAGCTCGTGCTGAGTCGAGCGTCTCAGGCTCTGCTGCTGCTGCTGCCATTGCAGCATCATGAATGAAAATTGTCGCGCGTATATCATACGCATGCCAGGACCAGAATCGCATGTTCCACACATGCACATATGTGTGTGTGTAAGTGTTTGGTTCTCCATGCCTATGCCTAACGGCTGTCATCTCACATTATCAACGCCGGACTCTCCCCTCCGCTGGCCATATTTCAAAGGCTTTGCCCAGCCGACAGCAGCAGCTTTGATTTGATTTCGATTTCATGCCACTGTCAACTGTCAGCCGTTCCGCTTGTGGTTATTGTTGTTGTTGTTGATTTCCTTATCAGCTTGGACTTTATATTATTTATTTTTACAGTGTCTTGTCTCTATCTACATGTCCCGCTGAGCGGAGAGAGTACGTAGTAAAGACAACAAAGCTGTGCGGCCGCACATCAATGATGATAACACCAAATGGGAGGAGCAATCTCTCTACATATGAATGAGTGTTTGCTGATTGATGGCCTGGGCAGTGAGTGCATAACAGTTGGGACTGGTAAATTGATAACCGTGTGAGAATGTCTGATAAGGACAGTAAAAATAAGCTGAAGATTGACTGTAAGATCATTTTTTTATGATTAAAATGAAACAATAATCAAAATTTAAGCACCAATTGGATTTATTTGGTTAACTAATCAGAGCTCCGATTTTGTCTAAAATTGAAATACTAAAAAACCATTTTTTATGCATAATTTCATGTCCTCAATAATTCTTCTACACACCACAAGGCCAAGCCAAGCTTTTCTCATTCTCTTGGCTTGTGACTTCGCACAAGAGAAGAGCAAAGTTTGAGAAGCTCTTACTTGGCTAGCTACTTTACAGCTGGCGCCAACAGCTGGTGAAGGTGACCGGGTGTGCTAGAAGAAAAAACCTTTTTCATTAGATGTACCAAAGCGGAATCGAGCTCACGACCTCTTGCACACTACCCGCTGCTCCACACATTTTAAGTATTTAAATCAGGGATGCAAACCACTCGAAAATAAGTACTGGTTCGGTTCAGTGGTTCACACAGATTCTGAACCGCCGGTTCGGTTCATTACATGGTTTTTGGAGCTTACTGAACCGCGGTTTCGGTTCGGTTCAGTGGTTCACAAAGGGATATTATGAAATATTATGATTTCTCTAATAATGTGACTTTTCAAACACTTTAGAAATTTAATTCTTATACACCATTTGAATATCTATAAAATCTTTAGAAGAATGTCCCAAGTTTATTCTGTCGGATTTCCAGGATTCGTCTATAAGTTTCCAGAGGAATGCCCTTCGAAAAGAGAGAATGTCGCCTAAATCTTTTTTATTCTTATACGTACCATGCATCTTAATAACCCTATATATCATATCCCTTAAGTTAGGCTTAGACCTGAATCATAGCTGAATCAGACCTGAAATGGAAGGTCTGGTCCTGAATTCATGGCATCCTTTTTATGAGTCTCAGCCAAGGATTTTTACACTGACATGTCCTACTACGTCATGAGCTTAGTTGATTTTAGGCATGATTTCAGAACTGAACCCATGGATGAGTTTCATGGGAAGTACTAAAATATGGTTGAATTCACACATTAAATTCAGTTATTCCTACTGTTCACGCCTGAATCAGCCATGAAAAATTCAGTACCAAAACGTAGAACTGCAGGGATTATATAAGAAAAATCTCTCCCGTCTAAAATTGAATTAAGGTAAAAAAGTTCTACAGAAAATTTAAAATATTGTCTACTAGAGAAAAAATACAGATTGATGACAGGTATATTAGATAATCGGCGGGCAATTGCAGAACTTACAGTTTTACATTTACAAATTCCCAAATTGATAAAAATCATTTGCTAGAGGAAAGGGATTCCCTTTAAAACTCGTCAGAGAACTGAACCGAACCGAACCGATTTTATTTGTGGTTTTCGGTTCGGTTTAGTAATTCTGAAAGGAAGCCGGTTCGGTTTGCGGTTCGGTTCACCAACTGAAATAATCGGTTCGGTTCGGTTCAAAACCGGTTCGGTTCAGAACTGGTTTGCATCCCTGATTTAAATTTATGTAAAACTACGAAAAGAACTGGAAGAAAACCCTGTTGAGGCAGTAATATTGGTATAAGACAGAATATAAATATAAACAGAATTGTTCAAAAAGCAAGAATCGATTTAAGGTGCTCATTTCAGCAAGGTGAATGCAAAATGGATCACAGTTAGGTATGTTTAGCTATGGATTCAATAATTATTTTACATGATTTAACAATAAACAAGAGAGAAAGTCGGTCAAGCCCGACTATAACATACTCTGTACCAAGAAATTTTGTCTTTTGATCATAACTCGAAAACCGTTCATCCGATCTTCTTCATTCCTTTGACGGATCGATAAGTTATTCTAATAACTAAATATGTCCAGAAGGAACAAGCCATCTATCTTCAAAACTGTGGGAGATATGACGTTTTTTCTAAATTGCGTGGGCGGGAGGGGGCGTGGCCAAAATTGAAAATAAACTTGATCTGCCTGCAGACATAAGAAGCATATGTCCCATACACGTCAAACCTCTATCTCTTACCATCTCTGAGATCTGTGCGTTCATACGGACAGACAGACAGACGGACAGACGGACATGGCTATATCGACTCGGCTGTTGATGCTGATCAAGAATATATATACTTTATGGGGTCGGAGATGCTTCCTTCTGGATGTTACATACTTTTGCACAAACTTATAATACTCTATGTACCTATGGTACAGAGTATAAAAACTTTAAAATCAGAAATTTGGGATCGGAAATGCATTTTTGAATCAACAAATTCGATCTTGAATTAAGAGCTCTCATTCCTAATGAACAAACTTGAAACAAGTATGAAATTCTAAGCCATTCACCGATTACAGATACAAAAACAGTTGCTTCACTACATAAACTGCCTTCACACTGTTCGACACATGATGACAAGATAATCTAGTAGGCCTTCACGTTGTCTTGTTTTGAATGTAAATAGCTTAGCAATTGACATTTTCGAAACATGAGAAAATGTCGAATGATACTTTTAGTGTAACTGAAGAATGGAAACATTCATTCAATGTGTAAGTTCAGTTCAAAGTAACAAAGAGCTATTCGTGTTTAGTGTTACTATTACAATGTTTATACGCACCAAATTATTCGTTTTTAATGCTCTTTAATGTATGCAAACTTTATTTCCCTAAGTTATTATGTATTTAAATGAAGCCATTACAAGTCTGTCATAGATATTCGAAATTGCATATTCACTCAGATTGTTGGGTATTCAAAAAAAATTTGATTTAAGGCAAATTTAAAATATACACTTGACCTAAATTTTAATTTTCATATAACATAGCATACTTTCAAGGGCATTAAGCATGACATCTTTTGTGTGTATAGACGTAGGTAATCTAAAAAAGCATCTTAAATCCTAAACTCAAATAACAACTCCAATTTTAACAGCAAAAATTGATCACAAATGTTTAAAATTCCAATGGCAGCATGGCATCAAATCTTCTGGTCACACTCTAAATATAAAATGCAATGCAACCTGACCACTCTGACATTTTTTTTTATATTCCTGCAAGTGACAAGCAAACGTTTCGATATTTACCACACCAAAGAAAAACCAAACTGACCAACTCAATCAGCAAAAATTTCTTATTTATACGATTTGCTTCATGTTCAGACAGTCAAATATATATATATATATATATATTTCGTTGCCATTTGATTTGCATAAAATTGTGTATTAATAATAGAAATATAAAAGTAAACAGACAACAGCAAAGACCAAAGAGAATGCAAATAATAACCAGCTGGGCAAAAATATTATTGTTTTCCTTTGTGACGACCCATTGCAGCTGCTACGGGAGGTCGCTGTTCCCTTTGTGAGAGAGGCGCCTGCGACGGTTGGCAGCCCTTTATTTGATTTTTCACCAACGAAAAATATGCCAAGAATTTAAGCATTTTCCAATATGAAATATTTACCAAATGAAAAACTTAAATTTTAAACAAACGAATTCAAATAACACCAATGCTTCGCTTGAGCTTCGTTTAACTTTCATTTGATATGCAAATAAGTTAAATGCCCCAAATAATCAACTTAGGTAGGACCAGGTAGCTCAATCAAATAAATTCTCATACAATTTCTTGTTGCACATTCTATGCATATGAGTGGTAAATACTTTGGAAAAAGAAAATCTTTCTTATGCTCAGTGTCTTTGGGGCATGTGGTAAAGTTGTAAAAACTCAAAAGTTGAACTTAAGTGCAATCAGTGAGCTGTAGCCAATGAGGGTGGGGATGGGAGTGGGCTTCACTCTCCCAGTAGTGGGTTGGTTTTGTTAGTTTTGCCCGGCATACAGAAATTTGTGTGTTTGTGGAAAGCCCTGCAGCAGAATTGAAGGAGCATTGATGCAAGTATTTATTCTGAAACTATACAGAGTAACATTTTTCTCCTTTTAGTAAATAAAGGTTACACTTTTATTTTTAAATATTTATTTCAGTGGATTTGTGTTGCGGTTTGGGTTCTATTTGCTAGATTTTTATTGATGTATTTAAATATTGTAGGAGTTCTTTCCGGTGCAGATGTTCAAACATAACCTAAAAGTCGTCATCATTTTAGTACCCTTGCTTAAGTTTAAATTAAGTGTTTGAATTTTAGAAGTAGCTGATTTTGGTGGGGGAATTCGAAGGCGCATGGCATATGTTTGTGTCACTTTTAAGCATAGTTAAACAAAAAACTATTCATGTCAAGATGGTTCTGACAACGAAAAGGTATAAAATCAACGAACTTATACGCTCAGCATAAATTTTGATGTTGCAGTAGCAGCCGAAAGCAGCGCGAACAGTTTTTCGGTCATAACTCGATAACCGCTCATTCGATCTTCATTATTATTTTGGCGGTTCGATAAATAATGCTGATGACTAAATATGTATAAAAGGAACGAACCATCTATCTTTAAAACTGTGGGATTTATGATGTTTTTTCTAAATTGCGGGGGCGGGAGGAGGCGTGGCCATAATTGAAAACTAACTTGATCTGCCTGCAAGTATAAGAAGTTTTGCTCCCTTAAACGTCAAACCTCTATCTCTTACCATCTCTAAGATCTGTGTGTTCATACGGACAGACAGACAGACAGACGGACATGGCTATATGGACTCGGCTGTTACATACGTGTAACATACATGAAAACACGTCCTCACCGCCCCAAAGGCAACGATCTAGCCAGCTACACCACCGCGCTTCTTGCTTTCTGAGTGTTTCGCTTAAATGTAGACTGATATTTGTCGCCTGATTCTATTCATTATTGTGATTTGTTGCACTGACACACGTGAGGTTGATAGTCATCTGCATTGGTTTGCCGACTTTGTATACTCAGCAACCAGGATCACGAGATCAATTTCCAGAGAATTCATCAAAAAACTTTATAATGAAGTGTTCTATTCAATAACGAAAATAAAATAAAAACCAAATTTGTATTTCTTTTACAAAAGATAAAAGAATCTTTGTCCCATTTAGAGTGGCAACTCATAGGTTCCATTATGCCAATATGTAGTTATCATGGAAATTGCATTAAGAAAGTGAAACTTGAGTTTCAAGGTATTTTTTAATTTACTCAACTATTTATCGCACATTAAATAACTAAATTAAATATTGGTATCGAAAACAAGAAAGAAAGTCGGTCAAGCCCGACTATAACATACTCTGTACCAAGAAAATTTGTCTTTTGATCATAACTCGAAAACCGTTCATCCGATCTTCTTCATTCCTTTGGCGGATCGATAAGTTATTCTAATAACTAAATATGTCCAGAAAAAACAAGCCATCTATCTTCAAAACTGTAGGAGATATGACGTTTTTTCTAAATTTCGGGGGCGGGAGGGGGCGTGTCCAAAATTGAAAATAAACTTGATCTGCCTGCAGACATAAGAAGCATATGTCCCATACATGTCAAACCTCTATCTCTTACCATCTCTGAGATCTGTGCGTTCGTACGGACAGACAGACAGACAGACGGACAGACGGACAGACGGACAGACTGACAGACTGACAGACGGACATGGCTATATCGACTCGGCTGTTGATGCTGATCAAGAATATATATACTTTATGGAGTCGGAGATGCTTCCTTCTGGATGTTACATACTTTTCCACATACTTATAATACTCTATGTACCTACGGTATAAAAGTATAAAAATCTATCGATATACAATTGCAACTTGTGGTAGGAGTATCACTTAAAAGGATCGTACTATTTCCTCTAAACATGCTTCTATATCATGATACGTCAATACCGTATCACTAGAGCTGAGCAGAAAGATCACTGAAAAGTATAATTGATCAGGGAGCAAGCTATTCTGCTGAACGCGGCCATTAATTCATATTGGGAAACAGGCAAATTGAAATTGAATGGGGCGGACTTAAACTTACGATTTCGTTATGACTTCCTACTGTTTTAGCATTTGCATAGCAATTATGATCTATTACAACATGAACTACTGAGCAACTTATCTATTGAACAATGAACTAAGCTGACAAACTAAATCTCTAAATAGAATTCAATTGGTCATAGCTATGTTGTAGGCAAACACTAAAGCTCTACTTAATTTAACGAAACTGTCTAATTGAAAAGCCATAACAAAAACTAAACACCAAAAAAGAGAGCAGAAAAATTAAAATCCTCTACACATTCATTAAAAAACTTTCTTGGCCAAAAAAAACTCAACGCAACACGTAGCGAGACAAGTAAAACTTTCCGATTGTCAAAAACTATAACAAAAGACAAGACAGCCAAAAACCAAAAAAAAAACTTCCACCATTGCTTTGGCATTTATATTATAAACAAAAAAGTTGGACATTTAAGGCCCGAAAAAGCGCAGATTGTAAATTAAAAACAATCACAGCAAACAAATTGGCTTGTCCGCGTTGATTAGACTCTTTCGTCTTGGCAACAAATGTTGAATCTTTCATTCGTCTTTAGTTTGCTTTCGCAGCTGCTGGCGTCATTTGTGCTCGTCTTTTGTCACACTATTTATGAGTTTATTATATTCGCTCTCCTTCGCTGAATCCACTCCCTCAGCAGAGCAACGGCGATGAAACTTCGTTCATTACATGTGCAGCAATTTTTCACAACTTTATTTTTATTCTCGAAGCGGTTAACATTTTTACCCCTTTTTGCTTTCCACATGATATTTATTTAGTGGGTTTATTTTTTGCAGTTTTGCAGTTGCTTAAAATGTTGGCAATTTTTGTCAGTTGGCTCTGCGTGTTTTATTATGACAGCACATATAGCAGCAGCGATGGCGATGGCGTTTGCTAGATAAAAATGAAGTTTTTTTTTTTGCTTTCTTGCCATTCTTCTCAACTTTTGCTGCTGCTGCTGCGGGGTTTTAATTATTGCCATGTTGGTTTTTTGGGTTTTGCTGCTGTGGCCGTAAATGAGAAATTTGTTGGATTAAAACCAAATTATGAGTAAATAGTTGGCAATTTGCTACAACTTATATTTAATGCTTGGCAATAGAAGCAGAAGGAAGATGGATGTTACGTTAGCTGAGGTTCAAGGTACAAAGAATGCAACAAAATCAGAAATTGAACTCTGTTGCACAGGAAAATAATTTGTAGAAATTTAACAGCAAATAAGCTGCTCATAACTATCCGAAGAGTTTCTTGTTAAAATAAAAGCCTGCCTGTTACTAAACTCTAAACATTCGAAACTAAAACAGCTCAAAGTTTTGTTCTGTGCTTGCGCTTTCAAACATTTAAAATTCCCACACCAAATACCAACTTTCGATTGGCACAAAATATACAAAATAAATATCTGTGGCTATCATAGCTCTAAAGATATTTCTCTACAACTATTACGAACTATGCATCAGCCATAGCATGCATTCAAGTGCGAATTTTTGCACCAGGCCAAAGTTGCCTCCATTCATTTTTATGATTATTTTTCATTATCAAAGCATGCAACGTTAGTTTTGCCTCCATTCAATTATGTCCTGTGAGCTCCCTCCACCACCCACCGCCTGCCCAAAAAGGATGGACAAGAGCGGCGAACAACATTGACGACAAATTGTTGAGCTTGTTTGGCAAATTTCGTTGCCCGTTTCTGTTGCAGCCGGCACGAACCAAAAGAAAAAAAAAGGGTGGAAATATTAATAAAACAGGAAATATGCAAGCAGTGTGCCATATATTGAGTCATATCGCCTGACATGCTATCATGTCGTATACGTAATATTGTTGTGTGTATGGTTTTTGTTTGCATTTTCGTTTTGGCTTGGCTCTTTGGCTTATGCTGCAGCAATTCTTCCTCTCTGTCCAGTGGTTTATCCGCTGCGCTCATAATACAATGGGGATTTGTTTTAATTAGTCGTGGGATTAAGTGTACGTATTTGGGGTAAATTGGTTAAATTGAAAAATGACTAAAGCAAATACATATGTGTGCTATGCAAAATTGATTTGTATGCACTGATGAATGAAAAACAATTAAAAACATGGTGCTTTTTGCATGAAAAATTCAAACTCAATTAAAAACAGGCAAAGAAAGTGTGCAAGCATGGGAAGCTTGTTGATTTTAACAAGTATAATATTTAACAAAATTTAAAAAAAAAGTAAAGGCTCTGTGGTCGAGTGTTTCGGGACAAAAACCACCTGTATCCTCGATTTGGTGTGTAACCATACATTTTCTAGCCGAATTTATACACATACGCACACATGTACCCATGCTTCTTCAAGCATAGTTTATGTCCTTGCAAACATTTTGTCGTCTTACTTATCTCTCTCAACAATGCGAGAGTTTGGCGATAGCTTGAGGGAAGATTTTGGAGATAGTTGGAAGATTTACACAAACAAAATACCTTAGGTATCGCTTTTTTATCTCAAAAGGAATAAATTATTATTATATTATCGCATTTTTTCCGTCCATTTCTCAAAAATCGACTTGGGGGCAAGAATGCGATACTTTATTATTGGTCTCGCTTTTTTATAATCCCATCTGAGAATTGGCGATACATCGCTGAACAATACCTCAGAAGACTCGAAGGCGATTCTTTTTGAAGTGAGTTGAACGACTTTTAACCAAATTACCAAATTAAAATACTTTGGCAACGCTTATTTACTTAAGGTGCAAAATAACAGAATTCGAAACACCTTTTATTCAAATGGCTTATCTACGGAAGAAAGAACAGCATTCCTGCTTCTAGGATGAAATACATTCTTATCTCCAGGAAGAATCGCTTTCCTATCGCTTAGAAGAGACTTTTTATAACCTTGCAAAGGGTATTATAATTTTGCCCAGAAGTTTGAAACGCATAGAAATAATCATTTCCGACCCCATAAGCTATATATATTCTTAATCTGGGTGACGAGTTGAGTCGATTGAGCTTTGTCCGTCCGTCTGTCTGTCTGTCTGTTTCTACGCGAACTAATCTCTCAGTTTTAAAGCTATCGAGCTGAAATTTTGCACAGAGTCTTCTTTTTGTTGCACACTACTAATATGTTGGACCCGACCGGATCGAATGACTATATCTCATAGCTCCCATAGGAACAATCGGTCGGAAAACTAGTTTTAGTATGAAAAACTTTTTTCTTTTCAATGGAAACGTCTCCAAACTTTGTATTCGTAGGTTTTATATTTTTTTTATAATCCTACCAATTTTTATTAAAATCGGACAACTATATGGTATAGCTGTCATACAAAAGATAGGTCTGAAAAACAGTCTTAGTTAGAAAAACTTTTTTGTTTTTAATGGTAGCATCCTGCAATTTTGTATTTGTTTGTTTCTGGTGCTTTTACATAATTCTACAAGTTTTTGTCCAAATCGGATGACTATATCATATAGCTCCAATACGAACGATCGGTCGGAAAATGGGAAAAAGTGTATTTTTTGAAAATCTTTAAGCGAGCACTTGCAAGGGTATAAAAACTTCAGCACAGACGAAGTTAGCTTAGCTTTCTTGTTTTTATATCCCAGAAATATCGATTTCACCCAGAAGTTTCTATTTCTTATGGGTTATCGGTTACCGCAAAGTGTCACATTTCTTCCCGTAGGGAGATGAGAATGCGATAATAATGGCGAATCGCATTCTTATCTTCCGCGATATAACTTCTGTGTTTTGTATCGGATTTTATAATTTAGTTTAGTAAAAATTAACTCACCGGGAAGTAACTTACAACTGGTGACTCTGACACAAATTTGTTTTGGGTTTGGTTAAAACATAACCACATGCAACATTTGTGTCTCTCTTACTACGTTTATGCACAGAAAGTAAATCATTCTTAATGCCCTTTTAAGTATGCTACGTTTTATGAAAATGTTAATTTTTTTAAAGTATTTGTTTTATATTTGTCTTTGCTGCATCTGGATGAACATACAGTGAGGATTATCTATGACGCTGCAATAAATGACTAACAATGGCTTCGTTCTAACAGATGACTACCCAAGGAAATAAAGCTTGCATACTTTAAAGGGCATTAATCACAAATAATTTGGTGTGTATAAACGTGGTTATAGATAGAAGTCATTACCTACCTAAAAGATTTCCTCTCCTCTGGAGACTTAGCTTAACGTGCTTCACTCTAACGGAAGCCCTTAAATAAAATAGGCGCTTTCTTTTTAGTTACAATCTCTAATCACTAGCTGCAGAAGTCCCCATCAAGAAACTCTTCAGTTTATTTCGTTTTGCCTTAAGTCGTTCGCAGTCATGGTGCTGTCATTCAATCTGCTACAATTGGTTCTACCCCACATTACATTTCGCTATCAACAACCTTTTGCGCAGCTGTCTTGGAAATAAGTGACCATATCCTTACTATTTGCTCATGTCCTGACTACAGCATGTTGCCTTGGGTGTGAGGTAATAATATTGCAGGAATAGTTTATATTTATGGAGCATGTTATGGAGCAACTGCTTCAACGGGGTTTTCTTCAATATGGCTGGGCAACATGTGTGCCTAAGTAGCAATTGAACACCAATTGGCAACTGAAACTCATTTGGCTCTGAAACGGTGCACATGCAAAAGCCTTAGTGCTTTCTCGATCACTCTCTTTTGCTTATAAAGTTTTCTTCCTTCTTATTTTTGTGTGTTCAGTTGTAACTACAAGCGTATCCTCAATAATTTTACCAGCGGCTGTTTAACAAACTTTGCCACACAATTTCCTCGCCTGGTTGTCTGACTGTGCAACCACATCCTGCTACTCAACTCCCTCCCCCTTTGGGTCTACTTAGTCCTTGTACATTTGGCAGGCGTTGCTAGACTGTCGTCGGTACGAGTAGACGCTGCATTTTATTTCATTTCCGCTTTTTGGTATCTCCAACTAGTCGTGTATTGATATGGCCAGCTTTTTCTCTATCTGTCTCCGATATCTTTGATTTTTTACGAATTGAGGAAATGGCATTGCCTGTTGCGACTTATTTGATTTGTGTATCAAGCTTAAAATTCAAATATTGAATATTTGCGACCAAAAACCACACAGAAAGTGAAGTACTCTCTGTTCGCATTTATTACTTTTTTCTAACAGTTTCGGTTGAGTTCAATTTACATGTCGAGTGGTTTGGGTATTTGTTGTTGTTGTTGTCACCTTTGTGTTTTTTATTTCCTGTTTAGCAGTGGAAATTGATGTTTTGTCACAAGTGATGTGACCAGCAGCAGGCAATTGAAACGGAAATTAAAATAGGTTGAAAAAGGTTGACAACATTATAACATACTTTTTTTTGGCGTCCACAACAAACCGATGAACCATTTTTGCGGTGGGAATTTGGCATTAATGTATAATCGCCAGTATTAAATCGGCCACATTGTTTGTGTAATGCGATAAAATGTACATATTAAACGACCGAAACGTTAGCGTGTTGCATATGCAATGAATGTCATTTAAAATGTGAAAGCAAATTAACAAAATGGCCACAGCGGAGAGGGAAATGCTGTTGATTGATGGTTCGACCGGACCGGTCATTGGATAATTTAAAGAGTTAATTTATTCAGGTTTATCTATAGATGTTGATTTAAATTGCGATCTCAATTAAGTTGAATCAGCAGATCAATAGTGTTGGAGGGGGTGAGAGTAAGGCTTATATCATTTTTTATGTTTTTAATGTTATTTGATATATTTGCTAATGTTCTGTATAAAATATAGGAAAACTAGTTTACTATTATTAAAATTTGTATGATCACCCAAAACTGCAAAGCCAATGCTAAGCCCAACCCCGAAGAAGCGGTTAGGTTGGCTATTTAGCTTCCCTCAAATCGTTCCTTTAACCTGCTCATCTTTTATATACCAAGCCGGAACCGCTCCGTATTGAAATTGGTGTGTTCGTTCCCCCTTTCCTCTCATTATCTTTTATGTAAATATCTGCTTCTAAATCATTGTCCGCGGTTCCCTCTATTCATTGCCCCAAACATACATATATCATCTTTTAGTGGACCGCAATTTGCAATTTGGCATTAACACGCATCGTTCCACTTCATTTTAATTAAACTGTTTGCCTCATTTTAAGCGCACTCAAAGAAAAACCAATAATTTGTCTTGCCCATATTTCAATGGTCAACCCCAAACACCACCGGAATTGGCTCTGGCTCTGGCCCTGACTTGGACTCTGACTCCGACATCGAGGTGAACATTACCAATGCAAATGCATTTCCATTGCCGAAGCTGCCATTAATTGCTGCCCCAAAAGAGCACGGCAGGGTGGAGTGGTAGAGAGGAGGTTGCAGAGGAAGCTGGACTCTTATTTTAATTTAAAAATGAAATTTTCGCACATTACTCAAAAGTTTCATTGTCTTTCGCGGCGTGCTTCTCTGGTCATGCCATTGATGGGTTTGTGGGTGTGTTTGTGTGTGTGGGTGGTTTGGGTTGGTGATGAAAGCAGGCATAGCCATTGATTAACTTTGATTGAAAAATAGCAGAAAGTAACTAAAACTATTTTTTTCTTTTTCATTTGTAGAGCAATGCTGTTTAAAGCACGTTCGGCTGGGGGAATAAAACTAGAAATTTTGTTTGCCGTAGTACCAGGTGGATTGAGCACTTAATTGTGAGCACTCAGTTTCTAGTACTGAAAATCGAGTATTGAGATTTGAGTACTGAAAATCGGATATTGAGTTTCGAGTACTCAGTATAAAGTACAGAATATAGAGTACTGAGTTAATAATTCTGAGCATCGATTAGTGTATATCGAGTACTGTACACTCAGAGAAAAAACACAGCACTTCATACTTGGAAGCTTGGATCAGAAGTTTGATTGATAAAAAATTCTTGTTTAAAGAGCGATTTTCTTGATCCAAGTGCGAATTACTATTACCATTTTTCTAGATCCAAGTACGAAACATTCTTAAATCAAGTAGGATTTTGTTAAACGTACTCAACTGCAAGATTTTTCGTTCTTGAATCAAGTAGTTTGATTATTATCAAGTATTATCAAGTGCATATTCACCAAATCCACTTAAATTTGCTATAACAGAAACATGACAAAACGGCTCTAAAATCGTTCACTCTGAAATCAAGAGCTCTACATATTTAAGAGAAAGCTCTTAGCCTGTAAGCCCAACATCCGTCTCTTCCTTGCAGCAATGTCATAACTGCTTGGGAATTCCAAAGCAACAAAAGTGCACAAAAGTGAATTTGTACTTCAATTGTTTGTTCTACTTTTCTCTTAGTATATCGTAGAAGACTGCAAAATATGTCTGTCTCATTCTGATACTCTGATATAGGGACATTAAATTATGAAAGCTGTCAAGCATCGACTTTGTGGCCCTGGTTTTGGTGTGTGTTTCAGCCCTGGGGTTCAAAAAATTGTCGCACATTCGAAGAGGCACTTCCAGTTGCGCTACCTTGTAGTTATTTCATAATGCTTGGTAAACACTTCTATAAACTGAAACTAGCGTTATGGAATACTTATTAATCTTGAGAAGATTAACAGAAAACGCTCATCTTTAAGAACAACTCACCGTTTGTTTGCTGCCTATAATTGAGACCAAAAAAGATCCATTTGGAAAGGATCTGTCTCAAATATAATTTTGATCATCCAGCGGAGCTGCAAAATCATCCAAACGATCATAATTTTTCATTCTTTTAGCTCCCTTGGATGATTAAAAGTATATTTTAGACATCTCCTTTCCAAATGGATACCGGAAATCATGCAATGAATATTTTGTAATATCCTTTTTCTTTTTCGGTGTAGATTTAAGCATAAATAATACGTGTTCCATATATAATTTGATTTCAAGCCAAATTCTAAACCATAATACTGTCTTCAAGCAATCCTTATTGAATTTTCTCTTGCCAACCAATTGCTTCACTATCCCCTTCTATCTGGCCCAACAGCAATTGGTTTTTTATAATATTATTTTTAATATAAACAAAAAGAAGGCCAGACTCAGACTGTGGCAGACAAAGCGCTTAACAAGATTACAACAGCTGCGCGGCATCTCTCTCCCACTTTCAATAAATAACCAACTCTGACTGCGAGTCCTGGCCTCTCTGTTGTGCATTTCGGCCTGGCCTGCAGTTATAATTAAAATACAAACCATGTTGAAGAGTAATGTACATGTTTGTTGTACAATAAGAAGTACAAGGGGAGGGGGGAAAAAAGTGGAGAATATTTGGCGAAAAGGGAATGTGTTCGACAAGCATTTCAATGGCTTGTCTGATATGTTGATGATATTGTTGTGGCGATTAAAATTGCATTGCCGAGCCACAGGCATTTCCTGCTCCTTAAACGACTGGCCTCAGTATGTGGTCCTGCAAAGTAGACTACACTTTAGTCCTCGGTGGGGAATTGGTATGAGGAGGAGATGAAACTCTGCCTGCTTGCTTTTATTTCTAAAAAATAAGCTGCAATAATATGCATTTGACTATCCTCAAACTCTGCCAGTGCCTTTCCCCCAGGTGTCATTCATTTCGTTAAAAGTTTCCCATTGCTATTATAACTGCTCCCCATAAAGGCCGAGAGACACTGACAAAGCCTTTTTCATAATGCTTTTATTTTTCGGCTAGTTCTAAAAATGTTTTTATTCCTCCACTGTGGTTGTTATGGTTTCTCCTTATCCCAAAGCTCGTTGGTGTTGTAAAATGTAATCATTGTGGCGTGTAATTAGTTTTTGTGTGTGTGTGTGTGGTCCAGATGCGTGTGTTGTATGCGAAATTGCAGTACATCAGAGTGTGTAAATAAAATTTATTATTGCATTAACCTCCGCCCGAGAGCATGCAGTATAAACCATGTAAATGTAAGTGCAATTCAACACACATACAGGCAAGCTACACACACAGACAGGTCGCACTGCCCATTAATGTGAGAATTGAATATAAATTCGACTGGCGAATTCGTCAAATACGCACATACGAGGGCCGATTGGAAAGTTAACTCAAACAATTTTTTGGTAAAGTTGAGCTTGAATATCTGAATTATTTTGACTAGATTCTTCGCTGAGCTCGTTCTCAAACAAACGGGAAATTTTTTTTTGCTGAGGATGCAAACCTTTTGCGAATATAAACTGTTTTGGTTTAGTGGTTTATTGTGTTTTTAAGCTACTATTTCGGCTCGGAACAAACCAAGCAGAGATTTTGTGAATATTTATAGAATTGTGACTTAAAGCTGGGCTTGTCGATATTTCTCAAGCCATCAAAATCGAAAAATCGAACATTTCAATATCGATAATATCATTGTTATCTAAAGCTTACAAGAAACCTGAAATCCTATTAAGGAATGTTATCGCACAGTAGAACCTTAACATATAACATTTCATTAAGCCCCTTTTGTGTTAAAATTTAAAAAAAAGGACTTCAATCGAATTTTAGTTACCCTTTTCTTATTCACAATGCAGCGAATTCAAACTTGAGAATTACAAGCGGCCGTGTTTTTACAAAATGCCAGAAATGTATTAATGAATACTCTATGGCAACTCAATATAAGTAGTATTTGAGCCTTTGAGCAGCCAGTTTCCAGCATTCTAATCGTGTTCAAGCCCAAATCCAGAATTCGAGTCCCCCAGAGTAAGTAAAAAAACAAGAAAGAAAGTCGGTCAAGCCCGACTATAACATACTCTGTACCAAGAAAATTTGTCTTTTGATCATAACTCGAAAACCGTTCATCCGATCTTCTTCATTTCTTTGGCGGATCGATAAGTTATCCTAATAATTAAATATGTCCAGAAGGAACACGCCATCTATCTTCAAAACTGTGGGAGATATGACGTTTTTTCTAAATTGCGGGGGCGGGAGGGGGCGTGGCCAAAATTGAAAATAAACTTGATCTGCCTGCAGACATAAGAAGCATATGTCCCATACATGTCAAACCTCTATCTCTTACCATCTCTGAGATCTGTGCGTTCATACGGACAGACAGACGGACAGACGGACGGACGGACAGACGGACAGACGGACAGACGGACATGGCTATATCGACTCGGCTGTTGACGCTGATCAAGAATATATATACTTTATGGGGTCGGAGATGCTTCCTTCTGGTTGTTACATACTTTTGCACAAACTTATAATACTCTATGTACCTTCGGTACAGAGTATAATTAGGGGTAACTAAATCTAAAAGAGTTCTGCTCTTGAATTCCATTAAAAAATAAATTCAGAATATTTTGCTTGGAAAATCTTTAAATAAAAACATCGAGAAAGTTAAGCGAACTTCGTCTGTGCCAAAGTTTTTATACCCTTGCAAGTGCTCGCTTAAATATTTTAAAAAAAAACTCTTTTTCCCATTTTCCGACCTATCATTCGTATTAGAGCTATATGATATAGTAATCCGATTTGGACAAAAATTTGTAGAATTGGATGAAAGCAAGTAAAACAAGCAAATACTAAATTGCAGGATGCTATCGTTAAAAACAAAAAAGTATTTCTAACTAAGACTGTTTTTCAGACCTATCTTTTGTATGGCAGCTATACCATATAGTTATCAGGTTTTCAACAAACTTGGCAGAATTATAAAAAAACATAGAAAACCTATGAATACAAAGTTTGGAGACGTTTTAATGGAAAAGAAAAAAGTTTTTCTTATTAAAACTTGTTTTTCGACCGATTGTTCCTATGGGAGCTATGAAATATAGTCATCGGATCCGGTCGGTTCCAAAATATTAGTAGTGTGCAGCAAAATGAAAACTCTGTGCAAAATTTCAGCTCGATAGCTTTAAAACTGAGAGACTAGTTTTGCGTAGAAACAGACATACAAACGGACGGACAAAGCTCAATCGACTCAGCTCGTCACCCTGAACAAGAATATATATAGTTTATGGGGTCGAAAATGAATATTTATATGCACTGCAAACTTCTGGGCAATTGTAATACCCTTCGCCCTTGCCAGAACAGAACAAAATTAAACAAAAAAATGGATTTTTTTATAAAGTGAGCACAAGAATGCTTTAAGATTTTTAGGTGATTTTTACCCTAATTGTATGGCAAATAAATCATGTTGTTTTAGAATGTTGAGTCCTTAAGTTAAGTCGTTAAGCCAATTTTTCAAATTTTTAATTAAATTTTTGAATTATTGCGAATGAATTTTTTGACTGTAATCTCTTGGAAACTTATTCTATTTTTGCTTTTTTATGTAAGTCAACTGTTTATATTATTATAAGGATTGTGACTTCTTGACAAAATGTAACTTATCAATAGACAGCGGATTTTGTATATTTTCAAACATATTTTTATCCAAGTAAGTCATACTAAATGTGCACAACACTATATAATGCGCTGACTATTTACGTTAATAAAATTGCCAAAATTGCTATTATATGAACTAGAACGCCGGCAAAGGACAAAATAATGTGGAAAAATTTGTTAAAAACACATTTTTCGGAATCTACTAGGATTAAAATCGGTTTAAAAATATGCAAAATCCGCTGTCTATTGATAAGTTACATTTTGAGCTGGTAAGAAGATAAGATATTCACTTGAACGTTAGTTACAAACTTCCAGTTACATCAATTTTGTACTCTCATTTTTTGTCCTTATGCCTCTTAAATATGAAAATTTGCTTGTACTGATTTTGCTAATATTGTGCAATACAAATGTCTTCAGGGCGAACATTCGCATAAACATTTTCAAGAAATAAGAAAAAGAGAGAGAGAGAGAAAGAACCATCTCGGTGACAGCATTTCCTTGGTTCCTTTAAGGATTGCCCTCGTTGTGGCCGCCTCTACCTCTGCTGCAGTTTGTCCATCATTAGCTGCGCGGTCAGTAGCCACATGTCGTTTGAGCAATAATAATTTACACAAATCTATTGTTGCTTTTGTTGTTGTTGTTGTTCCTAGTGTGAGGACTCAATCAATAGTCAATTTTCAATTTACGCTGTGCGTGTCGCTCTATGCATTGATTGGCGGTTGTTTATGGTTTACCGTGTCCGTGCTATGCCCTGTCCACAATTGATTTGTTGCCGTTATTTCCACCCCTGCCTCTGTTTCTCACACTGCCCCCATTGCCGCATAATTTGTTTGTTCACGCTGAGGCCGCAAACCTTGTGAAATTAACTTGTTAAAATATTGTTCCACTCGTTCCCCTCTGATGTGGGGTTTGTGACAATGGAATTACCGATGAAATTAGAATAAGCTGCTATAATTAAGAATCCAGAGTCCTTTCCTTTTTACTTCTAACATAATACACGTTTGTTGAATTTGTAACAATAGAAAACTACGAAATATTCAAAATCTCAAATTTTTTTTTGGTAAGTTTGTCCAATATAAATCCGGCTTATTTCTATGTCCATTCTTTAGTTAGAAATGTCTGCCTGTTCCACGAAAATTGATCCCAGCGAAATGGACTGTAGCCATATCGACAGTGCGTTTTCGCTGGAAATGAACCAAATTAGTAAGCAGAGTTTAGGCAACGAGCCTGTTACTCATTCTGATACCTCGGACTCGGTGACCGAATTGGAAGTGGCGACTTTGTCCAATGAGACGCTTCGCGCTGCATCTTCGATTGAAATAACTGGATCTGGTGTGACCACCTCACACAATTCACAAGATGATTTGCTTGGTAATATAGAAGAACAAAGTTCTTCCAACCAATCTGGTGCTTGGATTAATCGCCGTCTGCAGCAAGGGTTGGACACAGCCGAATCTAGTTCTGTGAGAGTTTTGGCCGCCATGGGTGGCTACTATTATCGTCTCTGAAGTGTACATTGCTGATAAGTGAAATATAATAGAAAATGTGGGAACTTTTCGACTTAGAAAGGTGTATTTCAGACCCAACCATTTGCAATCTGCATTGCATACCCAGAAAAGCATCTCCGGTGTTTTACTTTTCTTTTTTAATTTCCTTTGCCCGGTTCTCTTTGCTGGCTTTGACAGCCGGATGAGGACCAACTTCCTGCTTCTTGCGGTGTGCATTAAAAGTTTAAGTGGCACAAAATCAGCGCGGATGCAGTCCCGGACAAGGACTCTCTCTATTTGTAACATCAATCGCAAGCTCATCAAGTTGTCTGGCAGTGGCTGCGCCGCACTCATTATGGGGGATGGCAACAGCCTCGGCACAAGCTGTGTTTAATAAAGCGAACGGCAGTCAAGCTGATGGACCTGGAAGTGGGAGTGGGAGTGGGGAAGCTGGTGGTTTTGACTGGTTGAGGGGAACCATGGCCAAGATGACGGCTGAGTTTAATTACCTTTAATGGGTTAATCGTGCGACTCAGACTCTGTCAGCTGCTGATTAAAAAGGATAAGTTGAGGGATTTTTAAAGCGTATTTCGTTTCTCTTTGTTGTTTAGCTGGATTTTGATTTTAGGACATTACAGGGACAGCAGGGATGTCCTGTGCAGTGCTGTTCCAATCGGATCATCATAATTTCGATTTTTTCTGTATTTTTTTCTGTATCATCATTTTTCATATCCTTTGGATGATTTTTAGCTCCGTTGGATGATTAAAAGGATATTTCAGCCATATCCTTCTCAAATGGATGCCGGAAATCATCCTTTTTTTTCTTTGAGTGCTCTGTACCAACGAAAGTGAATGCTCAGTATGAATAGTGGTGCTGCAAACAGCAGCGAACATTCGTTTGCTCATAACTTGACTATCGCTCGTCCGAATAGAAACAGGAGGACTGGCGGTCGGACGGACAATGGTTGGAGGTGATTCCTTCTAAATGGTACACTTTTCCAGTTCAAAAAAATAAAAAGGAAATCGAAAATAATATTAAAAGCCCTGCTTCCCTTCCCTACAAACACGGCCACTTAAACATTTAATTTGTCTTCATGCACACAACTATAATTGCTTGCCCCTCAACTGACCACCTGACCAGCCTAAACTTACCTAAAATGCCACTAGAGAATTAATGAAAGCATTAAATTGTCAGCCACCAGGTAAGTGTGTGCCTAAGCTCGGCTCGGCTCTGGCCCCAGGCAATAGCCTAACATTTTAAAACAATTTTCTTGCCAAACAAATTTCAAGTGAAGCGCATAAAAGTTGCTTGGGCTTGGCACTTTGACTATTTATTTGCCCCCAATTTTACCTCCACACAAACACACCCACACACGCACACCCACCCAAAGATGCACAAGAAAACCGAAAACTCATTCACACGTAGCAGTAGAAAGACTTGCCAGCTCCTTGGCTCTGTTGTTCTTGGCCTGCAAAAGAAACTTTGCCTCATAACTTCACATTGAAGAAGATGCATATGCAACACGTTCATGCCATTCCATCTTCTGCCTCTGTCTGGAAATTGAGAGCAGGCAAAATGTATGCAACCGTAAGTTTTTTTTTGCTACTTTTTGTATGGAACTGCAACTTTTCCTAAAGTGCTCGACTTTGCCGAAGGAAGTGCTCTGCGAACATTGAATGAATGTAACACAGTTGAGAGAACACCAAAACGCGCAAAGTTAATTGAAAAGTATTGTTTGCTATTTTATACACCCCCAATGTTTACAATTCCAAACGGACGGAGAGAAGACCAGGCGAATGTGTCTCAGATTGTTTAATTTTTGATTAATATGCAAGCGGTTGACGAGAGCTTTTACCATTAAAAAAATTGTAGACATTGTCCACATATTAAAATATTTGGCCCTAACAAAAATCAGAAAGTGTCAATTCAAACTTAAACTCTCAGTTAAATAACACTGCATTTTATTTGAAACCTCTTCCAGTGATCATTTTTCAAATCACTTTGTTAAAATTTGATAAAATTCTAAACTAGATTTCATTTAAATTTAATTTCGAATTCAAAATTTAAGTTAATTGGCGGGCTAAACGGACCAGAGGTAGATCGATAGCATAGGTATCGATAGTTAGCTAGTTCGATACTTGTATCGTTGAAGACGGCGGTGTGTTGCTACGAGCTCCCAAGTTTAATTAATTTTGTTTGTTGTTTAGCGCGTTTTAAACTAATATAATGATTTCGTTTGCATCTCAGCTCAAGCCTGTGTTGAATTTAAGCTGTTTGTGGCATTTAGCTAATAATTATACGCCATTGTTAAATTGGTTGGCCGCGTTCGCAAATTCTGTGTGTTCCCGTTATGTTCTGCTCTCTCTCTCTCCTTTGCTCTCGCGGCCGAGTCTGTTCTTATTTTTTGTTGTTTTTTTTTTGTGTGTTGGTTTGTGCATTACTTAATAAAGTCATTAAATTAACAAGAATATTAATTGTATTATGTCCGTGCATACTCTCTGCTTGTCCATTTTATGGTTAGAAAACATACAGAAGTATGTGAGTATCTTTGCTGCTGCTGCTTTAACTTCTGTTTCTTTGGGTAAGTGTATTTTTTTGTTCTACTAATGCAATTTTCTTTTTTTGACCCCCGTGGTAAATTTGTCGACATTGTAGTCATGACTGTCTGCTGGGTTAAGACTAGGGTTGTTGAAAATAAATATCGATATTTTTTTTAAAAGGAAAAATATACCACTAAATGCATATTTTTCCGAGGCTACCTATACGGTAGCCTCGGAAAAATATGCATTTAGTGGTATATTTTTAATTTTAAAAAAAATATCGATATTTATTTTCAACAACCCTAGTTAAGACAGGCTCACATATGGCCTGGTGTTTTATTTTTTACTGGGAGCTATGTAAAGACCGCTGGACTTAAATTTTAAAAGCTACAAAAAAAGACAAAGGTCCACGATGTGCTTGTATGACCTGGCAATTGAATCTAGTTAGAGAGCTTGTACCATCTGAAAACACTCCCTTTTCCAAAAAAATTCTTGAAAATTATCTGCAAATTGAAAAAAAGGCGCATTATTCAATGCAATTCAATAACAATGGTATCTTCTCTTGTGCAAATTCTTATCACCTTGTTTAATTATCTTAAGTCGAGTATAGATATACATTTTTTTTAATCTTACATATTTTTCTTACTTTCAGTCTCCAAGAAGCTCCGGCAAAAGTTTGAAGTTGGCGGTGCTATTACGCTTAATAAAAGCTTTCAGTGTAAGTGACTTCTTTTTCTATTTTCTAAAACATTTCTCAATTTACTGTCGCTGGGAATTTATTTCATATCTCTACAGAGTAGCTAGTGCCGGAGATTTGGCATTTAAAAAAAACCTTATCAAAAAAGAAATTTTAACGATATCTCACTGAGTTTGCATAAAAGAAATCCAAGATTAGGCCAGATCAGTTTGATTTGAGGTAACAAATTAAGTTACCAAACTCCCTTCGTTAAGTCGCACACATTCCATTATCCCTTAGATCCAAATACGGTGACTTAGCATATAGCTGGCAATCACCCTCACACATAGCAGTAGGCAATAACTGGTTTTCTCTATCGATTTCCTGTGGTTGCTTTTGCCTCAAAGAACTTTGTTTTATTTGTGTTAGTGACTGCGATTGCATTCGGTGCTTTTCGGCACGACTATTTTACATCATACATCATTCAGTCTACTTTTTCTCTCTCTTATTTTGTTGTGTGTTGTTGTCTTAAGTTTCATAATCAATAAATATTAAGTTTACGTTAAGAATCCCATTGCCTTTTGTATTTGTTTTCGTAATTGTCATAGTGATAAGCGCTTCAAGCGAGTTGCTTACTTTGGGCACTAAGAATAAATCTAATATTGTTATGGCTTTTGACAAGATTCCATTTAAATTTGACACTGCGATCAACGTTGTGAAGCGTTTACTGCATTCTTTTCTTCTTGTTGCCTTAGTCGATATGTTTCGTGAAGTCTCCAGGCTGTTCTCATATTATAAGTATAATATGTTATACGTCTTTAGCTTTTTTTCTATTTTAAATCTGGTAAGAGGTAATCTTTCATACAGACAGCCAAACCAACCGACTGAATGGTCTTAGGGTCGAAATCGTTTCCCTCAAACACAACTTTTATTAACTAAAGACATTTGGACATATCATGTTTACATTATGAAATAAAAAATCCTATGAAAGAATACCTCAGATATTTCCAGAAATCTTATATATAACCAAGCCAACAGAAAAATCACCATCCATTTAATTTAAGATAGCTTTAAAAAACTAGCATTTATTTTTGTTCTTTTGTCATTCTTTTGTTCACAATGTTTTAAAAGCTAAATTGGTTTTTAGTACGCACACACATTATCATTAGTATCTATTTAAAAAACTGATTTCGAATTGCTAATATATCAATATCAATGATTTTCCATTTTAAATTTAAACGCCTGACTCATTATTGAAACGCTTGCCTTTGCCTTCCCTGATTTCGTTCAACTTCTTAAGTGTCTTTCCTAAATGTTTGTTTGCGAAATTTCGTTAAAATAAGAATTGGGAATTATTAAAACTCTAATCTAATATTCTGTATGATATGTATTCAATGTTGGCAAAGTATATGGAAATGGGTTCGTAAACTTAAAATAAAAATAAAAAGCACAATTGAAATAATGCTCTAGTTGTTGATCAGTAAAGAGATTACACATTCAACTCTTCAAGCTTCTATTTTCATAGAACACAACCTATGATAATATGTTTAACTTAATTAAAACTAGCAAATTGTCTTTTTTGAGTGTTGAACTTGACCCGCTTTTGTTTTTTCTTCTTCTTTAAACTAGTGACATGAGATTTTCGATAAACAAAAGTTACCTTATCACAAACATAACTAAAACTAATTAACAATATTGTTAAGGATCTATTTTAACAAATATGAGAACAAAAATAGAGCACGGGCAGCATTTTACAAACTGAACAGACAATTCGACATTAAAAGGCTGGCGTGAAAGTCTTAAAAACAGGGTTTGGACTTTATAAAACTAAATCAATAGTGCAACTGTTGAAAATTCGAAAGTCACGATATTATTATACATATAGAGCAGCATTAGATTCGAGTTAGCCAGCTTTAAATGTTGTTGAGTACCTAAATATAGTTTTTGAGTATTAATTATAGTTTTTAGTTTCACAGAACTCAGCTGAGAATCAAGGAGTGTGACTTTTCCTTGCCATTCTTGCTGATCAGTGCATGGGGACCTTTAAAGAAAAAGAAAATCTCAGTTTTTGTGAAAAAAAAACAAACAAATTCACAACTTACCCTCATTATCCGAAGCGCTAGCCACGCCCATTATCTTCAAGGCTCTGAACAGCTCCCCCAAATTGGAGCGATCGTCCATATATCTACTTTCCAAACGCACCACAGGCGCTTTTTTGTTCTTGGTCTGCGTATGCCACACCAGAATCTCAGTACAATTGCGTCCTCTCGGTTCTATCTGATCCAAGCGCAAGCCGATACTACGCAGAAATAGATCCTCTTCGTAGCCCGGCTTATAGGGCATATTTACATTGGGATATTTGGACATATACTCTAGGTTCACAGCAAAACCAGCCATATCAACGGGCCAGCGTCGACCGGCTATCCAAGAGTCCAGAAAGGCCACTACCTTACCCTGTCAAGAAATAGAAGGATTGTAAAATGTGTTTATGGTACAACTTTAGATTTGTACTTACATTTCGCACTACCGGACCACTGACCGCATAGTCGGCAATCAGGCCCACAGGAAACATGGACACGCGTTGTGTCTGCCTGATCTCGGAGAATAAGAGAAGATCATAGGTGTTGTCATCATCACCAAAATAAAGGATACCATTTGTGAGATTATTGTGGCGCAACCATTGCAAAGCTGCTCGACGATTGGCCACGCCTCGGGGGGCAGGTTTCGTGCTACGAAATTTACTGGGCATGGGACTGGCCATATGGGTGTAGGGTATGCCTGAAAGTAATACATAAAAGTAATGATTAAAATTCGAACTAAAAATGATTCGAAAGGGTTTCTTTTGAAATGGGCCATGGAATATTTTTTGAGTACTTTTTAGAGGTGGAAACTACACCAAATATTATGAAATTGAATCATTGATCAGCTTTTTAAATACCTTTTGTATTTGATCTACTTTTAAGGCATTGATATGATATGATAATAGGCATATCTTAGGCAAATCTAAAGAAATACATAGTCAAACGAAAGACTTTAGAACTCAATAAATTAAGTAACAGCCATAGGTAAGAATGGCAAGCAAAAATTACAAGGTGGATCTTCGTTTTAACATTAGTGTGCTGTATGGCTTTGGTCAAACAATAGTGTTAATAAGTTTAAGTATACACCAGAATCAGAATTTTTAACGATTTACCTACCGAAACGATTCAGCAATATATCCATAAACGTATCGCACATCTCATGATCATTGGCCACCAACCAATGCAGACGAGGTACATGCAGCAGCGTGTGCGCCAGACGCGTTAATTCCGGTATTTGTTCACGTCTGGGATATGTGGGTGTTACGAAATAAATCACAGGCAACTGGGCGTATTCAGAACGCGGTTTATCTTGCATATATAGACGACGATCCACATGACTTTCGCTGCAGATGTGAAGCGATTCGTTGAGAGCGTGCGAATTTATGATTTCTGTAAAAAAAAACCAATAAAAAAGAGAACAATTAGTAAGTCAGCCTAAAAGTATATTCCTATATTTCTTTTGTTGCAACCCATTATATTATGTTCGCTATTTTTATTGCTTCGCATGTAGAATAAGAATTAACGCTAATGTCAACGCTAGTTGGCAATTTGTATAAAATATTAATCATTTTAGACATTTGTAAGTTCATTTAGTTCCGCCCTTTGACCTTTGGTACTAAATACTTAACGTGCTCAAGTACTTTGATGATTATCTCAAAACATTATGCCAAACTAACACAAATCTGAATCAGATTGATCGTAAAGTGCTTATTAGCTACCCACTTAATGTTAAAATGAGTGCTAATCTGTCAAGCAATTGAAAGAGGCCTCGAGTACTGAATATTGGTTTGGGTATTGGAGTGAGTCGCAAGAGCGAGTAAAAATACATTTTAGCTGCTCATGGGGAACAATAATTGCCATGCATTGTGTTTACGTTATATATACTCATCGGGGGGTCTAAAAATATCTGCGGAATTAAAAAAGTTGAACTAGTTTTAAAAAACCCAAGATTGGAATAAAGAATGAGAAAGTTGTTTAGGTTTGTTGCGGAATTTGTAATACTTTTAATTTAGTTTCAAACAAGTTACAGTATAGTACTGGTGACAACAGAATTGGGCTGCACTTCATACAGTTCGTGTGGAGCCACACGTGAAAGTTATTATTTACAGAGTTCAAGGCTCATAAGTAGGGGGATTTAAACAGCTTCCTTTGTCAAAAGTGATAGAAATATTCGCCAAATAAGATAATCGACAAGGTTCTTTTCAACTGGTCACACAAGAATTTGTACTTTTCTTGAATGGAAATGATTATTTTAAAAAGAAAAAGAGAAAATCCGTTAATTTTGTCAAAACTAATTACTTTCTGGAATCTTACCAGAAGTAGTTGATAAAAAAAACAACCACTTTGATAATGGCCCTGAAAGACCGCCAGAAGTTCATTAAATGTAAGTGCTGATACAAACTGTAAACATAAAAACCCCATTCAACACCTTTAATAAATCTTTAAACAAATAAAACACGCAAGCAAAAACAAAAACTAAGAGCATACAGCGCATTAGATCTATTGACCCCGATAGAGTTCACGTGTGCGCATTATCTGTTAATAGTAATAGTTTTCTGTTTGTCAAAATATATATGTATCCGGACGGACAAACAATTTCTCTCTCACTCTCTGGACATTTACCTTAATATGTTATTAAATATTGACTGGGCAAACTAAGCCACAAGGGAGGCGTAAGCTTGGCGCTTCGCTTGGCGTGTTTATTTAATAACAATCAGAAATGAACTCCAATGGGAGTTATTAGTTGCATATATTTGAAATCTGATAAGACTAAAGAACAATTAAGCCGCCTCCACGACCCTGTACGCGAATGTAAAATGTACTGAATGATTAATTGATGCCATATCCATATCTAGACTCTGGCCATAATTAAGACCCACTGAGAATTCCCCACACATGCAATGGAGAGAGGTTAATTAGTCACATTTTATGATTTCCCCTTTATCAATATTGGCTACCGTTTTAAGTAGCCCCTTAGAGATTTGGTCACAAATATATAGATATAAAATAAAATTATAGTTTTCAATGAAGCAACTGTTATCTGGTGGAGGTTGTGAAATAAAAGACAGCGGTTTAATCAGTGACGGATATTATTAAATAGTTCATATCAATCAAAGCAAGTGGGTGCAGAATTCAACTTTATAGAAAAATATAAATTAAAATTTATGTCACAAAAATGTCAATTATGCATTAGTGTCATGTGGTGTTCAGGTTTGAAAGCTAAAAGTCCAGCCGGTAACAAAATTGGTGGGGCCACACTGCTGTGTCAGCTGTTTTACGTTTGTTTACAATGAAAAACTTGAGTCGATCATAATTGAGGAAATTTAAGACCTCAGAAATTAGAAAAATATATTTGAGTGTATACGACCTCCGGTTGTAATCAAAGGTTAAGGTATGGCAATTTAAGGTTCAAGGTTTTTGGAACAACGGTTTTGGTTCGAACCTTGGTTCGCACATAATTTTCAAAGTTTTAACCAAATTCTCTGATCAGTTCTTAAAAATCATAGCCTGACCTTTAAAATGTGAAGTTTAAATTTGAATTTATGAGACAGATGTCGTGTAACTGAGTGACTGCGCTGCTTCTTAGATCAGACAATAAAATTATATGATGAAATAGACAGCGAAATGTTTAGAACTTTCAATGTTTGTCTACGACGGCCCTCTATGAATTCTATAGAAGGCTCTAATGATACTCTTCTTCAGATTTCAAGTCTCTATACCCCAATTTTGATCAGACATTACAAAATTTTAAGGCAATTTTTTGATAAGCTGGAACTTAGATAACTTGTCAAAAGTTTAATTGACACAAATTTATCCAATATCTCAATGTAATATATGTAAATATAATATCGTTCAACGAAAGTTTTGTCTAAATTTAAGAGTGCAAAACTATAGAAAACAAGTCTGAAAAAGTAACATTTCTCGCTTGATTAAAATACTTTACAAAAAGAATATAGGATATTCTGCAGTCCTTGTAAAATGGCCAAAAGTTAAGTCCAAAAGATTACGTCAGAACCACAAAACACAGGAGAAAACAAATTACCGCATTTTTGCTGCCCTGGTCATGTTTATACAAATCGGTCGTAAAATTGAAAAGTGTAAAGAGAAGAAGAGTTGTTAAATTATTCAAAGTATCGACTATAAATACTTGGTAATGTGCTAATGAAAGTGCGGCTTTGGGGGCCTTTTATATTTTTTCTGGCCGTCCGATAAAGGTATCCTTCCTTGTACAAAAAAAAAAACAGCCCTAAACTAAAGCAGAGGTCAGAAGAGATGTTTAAACTTCAAACTAAAATTAAGACATTTAAAAATAATTTGTCAGCTCATGGCTCATGGCTACTTCTTAAACTGGCGCCAATAGCTACTAAAGGTGACCGGGTGTGTAAGTTCTTAAAGAAAAAATGATTTTTATTAGATGTCCTAAGGCCGGATCGGATCGGCACTCACACACAATACCCGCTGTACCACACGCACATATAAATTCTAGATATAAAACTTCGTGTGCAACTTTTTTGTTTTCCATATAATTTTCTCCAACCCTAACATACAGTTTTAACCCGCCAACCAATATCAATGTCAACCCGTTGGCTGCTGCTGCCTGTCTGTTTTCAGCCGTTATTTAGTCTAGTAATGTAAATATTTGTTTAGACAATTTGATGGCAATTTACTTTTAACTGTGGCGTGTAGCGTGTCCAAAGTACATAACCAAAGTTTGCCGGGAACAATACAAGCGCTCGACACGCGCAATTTAAAAATTCTGAAATCAACTTGAAAGCTTCTGATGATGTTGATGTGTAAAAATGCATTTTATTCTAGACTAATTATAAATACAAGGCACACACCCAAGTGCGAAATGATAAGCTTCGTAGCGAACAATATGTACCTATGAGTATGAGTAAGTGTATTCATAAGAATTCGAGCGAGTGTGTGTGTGTTTCTGGGAGGAAAAAAATAGGGGCTAAAAGCCAATTAACACTTCCGCTTTTTGTATATCTGCAATTGAGTGAAGACTCGGGATTCTGTGACAAAACTTATTAGCTGCCAGAGTTTGATTTTTGTTGTTACACAAAACCGCACGTATCGTGTTTCTTGGAAGACCCTGTAAATACTGGTTCCACCTTTTTTTTGGTAATTTAATTTGCGAATGTGAAAAGTTTTTGAAATGGTCAATTCAACAAATTTTCTTTGCTTTTGTAGTTTTTAATGCTTTGGTTTTGGTTTAAGTTAGAGCAGGAGACTTACGTCTTATCTGGCTGAGGTTCGGTTCGGCCTTAAAAAAAAACAGTCTCTCATAAATTTTTAAAAATTAGTCAGGGACGTATAATTTAGATTTCGACCAAATCAACATATTTTGTTTTTAATGAGTTTTTTGGGGTATCGACAAAATTTAAGTAGAATAGAAAAAAATATGATTATATTGCATAAAGAAAAGCACTATCAGCGGCCTGTTGAAAAACGCTTAAATTATGCTTACTTTTGAATAAAACTTCAAGTGAAATACGACTTGAGAAATAATATTTGCTGCATGGTTTATCAGCACTTCGTTTATACGCATTTTTAGCGGAGCACCAAATCATTAAATGAGTCATACAAATTTGAAAGTCTAAATGTGGCTTATGCTCTGGTAAATTCCCATTCAATTAACAGCACATTTCTGTGATAGCAATTAACAAATAAAAAGTTAACAGCAAATTAATCAATATTATATATAGTCCACATTTTCTAATAAATCATCCATGAAAAATTCAAGGAAAGTGTGCCTTTCCGTATCAATCGTTACACCCATTAAAACGCAAGGCTCATCGATAAAATATAGTCAAAAGAGACAATGCTGAACAAATTAAGCCAATTACGTTTAAATAATAAAACACAAAAACTGAAACCCGTACCCCCAAGTAAAAGCCGACATGTTACATGCCATGATTACCGCAACCAAACACTTTGGGGGCCTAAACAACGCTATTGGACTAGGCCAAGCCAAGCCAAGCAGCGGGACAGCTACCGCTGGAGGCGAAAGCAAGTGAGAGTGACAGCGCCAACCAAGTGGGAGAGGGAGAGGCAAAGTGTGGGAGAGCCATTGGGGTGTTGAGTGTTGGCTAGTTAGTCAGTTTGTGGGTTAGTTGACTTGTTTGTTATTGTAACTGGGCTAGTCAGTGTGGAGAAGGAGGAGGAGAGCGAGGAGAAGAGGAAGCTATGCAGCTTGAATGGGCCTGGCTGTCCCAGAGAGAAAAATACTACTCTATGAAAAAAACAGCCAGGCCCACCTCGACTATGTCGAAGTCTTGATACACTTCTAAGTTGCTCGATTGTCGTCTTCTCAGCAATCTTTTAAGTTTTAATACGATAATTTTAGTAATTAGTTTCGCTAAATAAATGATAATAACACTTTGCCGTGCAGACTTTTTGATAATATTTGTAAGACGATAAGTTCTAGCAAGTAGTTTCTTTTTTTGGGGAAGCTAATTGTATAAAAAAGGAATTGGTCATTGGCTAGACCATCTGTAGAGATGATGCGAATAAAGCATAAAGCTAAATTAAAAATCATAATATTTTTAAAATATGTACAGCGTATGTCAAGTTCGGAGTGCCAAAGTCAAAATTCTGAAATTTTTTAATAATTTAATTAAATATTCTCGTCTTTTATTAAATGACCTTAGATGCGGATCGTTGATCTAAACTTTAATATTAGAAATTGTACTGACCCATAAATGAACATTGAGTCAGACAAGGGCCTCGCATCCGGCTATGCAGATTGAAATATGATACAATGTTTTAACTTGCACTAGTTTGAATCTTATACATATATCGGAAAACACTATGTTCCATTTTATATCCAGATTTTCTAGAGAGATTAGTAAGGACTTTTACAGGGCTATTGGAATAATGAATTCTTTTTTTGAGGAACCCGAGAAGATATTTCTAATTTCTATTTCTAGGCTAAAAATTGATAAACTTGGGGTTCGTAGAATAGCGGAAACGGTTTTTTCAAAAATGTCCATTATAAAAAAAAACGAACCTCCACAAAAATTTGTCATTTGCAGATGGGGGACTTTACAGGAAGTCCAAGAATTCCTTAGGATATCTGATGGGTAGAATACGAAATGAGAATTTGGTTGCAAGTTTTGGAATGGATATTACTAAAATTATTGATGCCTACACGAATAAGAAGTATTTGTTCCATACATTTCAAACCTATGTGTCTTACCATCCCTGAGATTTGTCTGTTCATACGGACAGGGCTTTATCGACTAGGTTGTTTTGGCTGTAACATAATTCTGCACAAACTAAATATGCCTTTGGTACAGAGTATAAAAAGGGAAAGTACCCATAAATATATTTTCGGTGGGTTGTAAGAATGCAACATCGACCTGATAAGAGCAACGCTATTTCGGGAGATGAGGAAATCGCAATAATTGGAACACTCACTTGTCTTTGGATTCTCAAAGTTTCTTAATATATTTGTAAAATGCTTGATTTGAGTTTTAGGCTCAATGGGCCACTGCTCCCCTCTCCACTTCCAGTGCTCTTCTTGTATCAACTCCATTTTGAGACCTTTATTGTATTGCTGCTTACCTAATCCATTATGTGCTCCATATGTCGCATCCTCCGCCTCATCTGTACTATAGCCCAGACCCAGATTGAAGCGGGACTCGTGGCTTAGCGAGAAATAGAAGCAGACTATGAAGAATACCAGGGCACAGAACAGCGGCAGCAAACAGCGACGTCTCATTCTCACGCCGGATGGATCAAATGGGGGTGGGGAGGGAGAAGGCGAAGGCGAAGCGGGTACCTTGTACCTCTCGATGTCCTCGTCGTCGTCGGAAGTTTGCGCCTCGAGTGCTTGGTAATGGGCACTTGGCATTGTGGATTTAGGCGACGATTTTGCTACCAAAGCTGGCCCCGCATGGCAGCTGCAGCTGCCAACGAGGAGGATAATGATGTCGATGCTGATTATGAAGATTGGGTAGCAAGCCGCACCCGGCTAGGTTTGCCATTTGGTGGGAGACGGGGTGGCCACTTGAAATTGGTCTCTTACTTTTTGTTTTTGTTATACAATTTCGTTTTCGTTCGCTCGCCCAAAAATTATGCAAATGCCTTGAGACAGAGACAGTGGCAGTGGCGCTGATTTCCTGAACACTTTATTTACATATATAGATTCGCATGTATTTACTTATTACTTTCTATACATTTCAAACTCGCTATCACGGTAGAGCACTGCCTTAATATGTTGCCCTTTATTTCACTATTCCTTTTATTTCGTTGTGATTTCTTTTGCAATTTTAGTTGTTTGTTTTCTCTTTCAATTTTATCTTTTGTTGTTCTCACGACGAGTTTGACATTAGCACTAAAAAAAGCAGACAGCAATTTCGCTTGGCTGGCTGAGAGAGAGCCAAATGTTTCAAGTGACAGAGAGAGAGAGAGAGAGAGAGAGGGAAACCTGATGCTATCGATAAGAAAAAGTATCGACTACATACAGGCGCTAAGTTTAAACATTGCTGGCTGTCAGCTGGAGCAGAGTTGATGCGAATGAGTGGGTGTCTGGTCTAAAGCTTCGTAACAACTGCAATAAAGCTCTTGCCAAAACCCATTTTTTTTTGCAGTGCGGCCAGGTTTGAAGCTAAGATGTATTTAAGTCGCATTGAATTTTTTATATATAAATAAAACCTTGGCCATAGTCTCAAAGTGTATTGAATCTTTATTGTTCCCAAAAATTTATGAAATCTGAGATCTGGTTGTTAATAAAAACAGACACACTGTTACATACCAGTTACATACACTTGACATCTTCATTATCCCCGTTTTCCACATTTTTATTGGGTATAGGGTATACAAATCCAATTAGAAACAGGTAATTAAGTTTGTTATATTTTTGTGAGCTAAGACATTAACTGGAAACATCGTTCGTAATCTTTAATGTATCGTTCACCCAGGGAACGTTCTTTTTTAAACCTCTATATCCCTAAGGATAAGACCCCTTCGTTTCACGTTTCTGTGGCAGTCTGTGCTATGTGAACTACAAGATTCTCGCAAACAGTATCTCTCTCAATTAAAACTCCGGTTGTAAAATGTTTGGACCATTCAAAATCCATTTTTCTAGCTCCAACAGCAGATGGCCTACCTAGGTATTATAAGAAACATATTGTTAATTCTATCAGGGATGCGAACCGGTTAAAAGAACAAATCACAAGGCGAATCTGAGAACTTTGAAAAGGCTGTTCTATTGGGTTAACTGAAAAAGTGCAAGCAAAAAAGAGCTTACGTTCAGACAAAGAATTGAAGTAGATTCGCTAAATAAGGATACGCCGCTCGACCCTCTACCATTCATGGACCAAGTTAATACTTAGCGATATCAGATTGAAGAGTTTGAAGGGTTTTAAAATAAATTTGATAAATTTGAATCAAGTTTATGTTAAATCGATCTTAATTTTTATCTAACGAAGGTGAATTTAGTCATATTTAGAACCAAATCTTCTTCCTAAAATATTCTTTGATTTACCAAGTTCCGTTCGTGGGTCCAAAAAAAAATCTAAACTGAACCGGTTCATCTGGATACGGAATCGAATTAAAGGTGTTAGAAATGAGTTTTACTGGGCTTTGGCAGAGTAGTAAAAATACGCTCACCATTTTGGAAAATATTTTAGACCGTGAAATATCTCGTCACGCCTCTCTAGTGGCTAGATTTTGTAGCTTCAAAGAGTTTTCAAAATCTATAATAAAAATCAACAGCTGTTGCGTTACTAATCTCAGCTATTCTATGCAATATTCATTCAATCTATGTTTTGCTTAAACATTTCCCAACAAAGACTATGCCAGACCTAATAATAAAAAACTTCCCCCGTATCTTATCTAATCAATAGCAACTTAATCTGCCTCACTTAAGCCCATAAAGACGTTTATGAACAGGTCTATGGCCCTTGCCTTTGGCTAATATTTAATTAGGCTACCATTTCACATGCTAAGACACTTTCCCAACAAGCGATTTCAGTCAAGAGATTACCACGTGAGTGAATTGTCTACCAAGTACAATCTGAGAACGTGTTTTACATTTATTTAATTTATTAGCATCGGCTTGCTGTTGTTGTTTTTGTTTTCTTTGTGTTCTTTTTTTTAACAATTTAATTAGTTAATTAAGCGATTTTGTTGTTACAATTAAAAGCCACATGGTATATCTCACTTCAAGTAGTACTTTAGTTGTTGTTGTTCTTGTATTTAAAAAAATCACTGGCAAACTTTCTGCACTTATGGAATAATTAACTAAATGTGTAAGAAACGAATTAAACCAACGAATTTCGAGGCTTAGATATTTTTCTTAATGGTGTCCTCCAGTCGCTGGGCATTGGCGCCGGCGAATTCCTCAACTTTCTGGCTGTTCTTGATGAACACAAAGGTGGGCATACTGGAAATGTTATACTCCATGGCAACATCTTCGCACTCGTCCACATCCACCTAAAAAGGAGAAGCGACAATCAAAATATGAGCAACTCGAACTAACTCCAGTACTTACCTTGAGCACCACTATATTGTCGGCATATTGCTGGGCCAGTTCAGCCAACTTGGGGGAAATCATTTTACAGGGTCCACACCAGGTGGCAAAGAAATCCAAAACCACCAACTTGCTGCCGGCCTGTTTCAGCTGGGCATCCAGATCAGCCTGGAAATTGAACAAAAGTAAAATAAGTCAAGTGCATAATTTTCATGTTCAACTTATCATGTGGTTCACGGGGGCCACTGTAACACATTCTAGGCTTATCAGGCGCGCCTACCATAGGCGATAAGTTCGAGCTAACAACAATGTTTAGTTGCTTCCATATATACATATAACAATAATTACCATATAAGGTACTTAACTATGCACTAAAAAAAAGAGGATTATTTTCTCGATTCTAGTCCCTTTTCCCATATATACAATACGTTCCGGAAACCGGACTAAAAGACCAAATTCTTAAGGCAACATCTTGATCATCTAGATTGAAAAATGATACCTGAATTGTTTCCTAAGTGGTTACTTTCAAAACTACTTGTTTTACATAAAATGTGTACAACGTTTTACATTCATAACTCTAAACGTCTTCAAGGGGAAAATTCTTTAAAAATCGATTATTTATTATAATTCAATCTTCATCCTGTTTAACACCAACTAGCTCTGTTTTTCTGACTGTATAGTTATCATATCGGAAACATCATTTCCCTTTGCTTAGTAACCGTGCAAACGGTATTTTGACTCCATTAGGTTAATTTGCAGTTGTCACATTTTGTTGTTTGCAGGAAACCGACATTTGTGTCATTTAATGACAAGCAACATAAATAAAAAATGGCCACTTTTCAAAGGGTAAGGTTCAAGTGCTTGAAGTTGGATCAATACGTACACGTGTTAATCCCGAAGATGGGAGTTTTTGTTCATTTTAAAATTTTATTAGCACTTTTCTGAACTTGTTGACCTGAATGGAATAAATAAGACCCAAAATTGATGGGTTGGCCATGTTTTATGCGATGGGAAACCTCTTATTGCCTATTCATTTTTCTTTCAAGAGCTTCTCGACTCTATCATCAGTAGGCTTTATGTGTTTTTAAGACGATCAGAAATCACTAAGTGAGCTATCATCAGTAGACTTTATATGTTTTTAATGAAATTGATGTAGGATCATTTTGAACCGTTCCTTATTCCAAAAAGAGTGGGGTCTGGTTCAGGATGAATGGTGAATGGTTCTCCCGAACCGAAGATAGACAGACATGTCTAAGACTTCATATAAGTAAAATTATTGAAAATTCTGAAGCTGGAACAAATTTAAAACTAGAACTCTAACCCATATTTCCACTAGCACCATTCAAAATTTTTAATCTAACATTTAAACCTTTTTATTTAAAATGTTCCCTTTAGCTTCAAATCTTTTTTCTTTTAAAGTATTTCTCCCAGAATTGACATTCCAGAAAATATAAAATATTTCGAGTGCTTTCATTATTTACTCACACTTATTTTCAGAAACATATTTGACCCACATAACACAAACTAGAAAATCAATATCCCAAAT
Source organism: Lordiphosa fenestrarum (assembly GCA_035044985.1). Classification (NCBI taxonomy): domain Eukaryota; kingdom Metazoa; phylum Arthropoda; class Insecta; order Diptera; family Drosophilidae; genus Lordiphosa; species Lordiphosa fenestrarum. The sequence goes on from JAWNNO010004160.1 coordinate 298,270, forward strand.
GTTGATGGCTAATGACTGTATTTTCATGGATTCGTGCATGAGAAAGGTGTGGCATTTCATTCATTTGTTTTGGTTTTCTTGTTGCCAGTTTCTTGCTTTGACCATGTCACGTTTGTTCCATTCCTCTAATTAATTAATGATTTGATGGTAATCGGGTGCAAGTGGGAGGAAAACCCATAATTTTAATCAATCTAACAGGGTGAACAATCTTTTGGAAAATATATTTGAAGAAAGAATGTTTAGCTTGAAATTAAAGCTGAGCTCATGCCAGAAGCTACCCACATATGCAAAACGATTAGGATTATAATATGACTCATTAGATGATTGTGTTGATGATTTGCCTTAAGTATGAATCACTAGAAATTTCCAAAAAGTTTGTTGTTAAAAAATGTCATGATTTTAACTTAGAATAACAAGAAACCAACCTGACCCAAAACATTTGACTAAGAAATTAAAAAAACATTTATAAATATCCATGACGTCAGAGCTATGTGAAAGCATTTATATTAATAAGCATGTATACACATTTACTTAAGAATTTTGTGGCTTTAGGCCACTTTGGAAACTGGTTAAGATAGACAGTATAATGAAATTTAAATACAACGAAGTTGCTATACTCTTTCGTACGTGTTAATTGAAGATGAAACCCCCACAGAACTTAAAGGCGTTTATGTAAAATTATGAGAAATTGCTGGATATGATATTTGATTGATATTTTTTCTACTCTAGGCAAAGATTTATATGTTTCTATTTCGGTACTGTTGTTAGCCATATATATAAATACCTTAGCAAAGTCCAAACTGCTTATCCAAGATATTAGATTTGAAATATACCTTCGTTCAGTTATGTGAAAAAGAACTTGTTTAAAATTCCAACCCGAAGTGGGTGAAACTACCCGGAGAAGTGTGTTTGGGTAGAACTTTTTATGATCCAAGAACTTTGTTGCATGGATTTGTAATTTAAGGATTGCCTGGTGGAATCACCTGGCTTAGATCGATGTGACTGGAATGCATTTATTTGAAATTCTGATCATTCGGCACACCTGTTACTACATTCTATTAAAAGCTTGGTCTCTCACTCTGGTTTCAACCTTATTTTGTTTTTCGTTTTTGTGGTTGATTTTAATTTTTTAATAATCTATTTTGTGGTTTGAGTTGTTTGCATATTTTTGTTATGAAATGAATAGAAATTCTCGGAATTTTTAGTGAAAAAAGTTTAATGGATAATCCTAAACCTAAACCTTTAACCAGAGCGGGCCAACAAACGAAACGAAACGTTTCTGAATCGTTTCGTTTCTTTCTTTGCACAGAGCGAAACACACAAAATTACTAAGGAAATGGAAAATATGTATGGTAAAATTTTCAAAAATGACTTTTTACCCTAAAATCTTACCACAACATTGCTTCTATATTTCTTGCACCAAAATCTAACCGAAGAGCCCCGTAACAACATCCACAACAAACAAGATGACTTGTAATCTGGAATGTTCCCTAGGTTATTTGATATTGTTGGGTTCTTTAGTCAATCAATATGTTATTTTTACATTTTTTTTTATGGTTTTTAAGCCAAAAATCATTCACGCTATCAGCAAAAGGAAGAAGAGTAAAGCTGACCATTTCTGATTTATAAGTTAAGTAGATTCGATATAGTTTTCGACTAGATTAAGATATGTTAAGTTCGTTTTCTAATTTCGTTGAATCTTGAAATTTATGTTTAGATTAAAGCAATTTCAAATGGCGCGCTGATAAAAAGAGTGCCCCTAACCAAATAAATAAAAAAGACAAGCCACGACTGCGATAGTGATTTGCACAAAGTCGTGCCGGACCTACACTTGTACATACCCACACACACACACTCAAACTATGTACCTACTAACATACATATACATTCCCGCAAATTTGCTTGCATATAAGCGATTACATTAAAATACAGTAAAAGTTCAAGGCCTGTGTTGATATCTAATAAAACCATATCGAAATACTCAAATAATTAATACAATTAAAATAACTTTTCCAATTGCTTGCCCACAGAGAGAGAGAGAGAGAGAGAGATGATATCATATTTGTTATATACTGGTTTTCGGGGTCGTTTCATAAACGTATGGCAAACTGGGGAAGCATTTCCGTCGGCAATTTCACCATCACTCACCTTGTCTTTCACTTGGTGCACCATTTTGGGGATTAAAGTTTACTTCTACAACCGGTAAAAATTGTTACAAAAAATTTAGTTACTTAATTAGGCAGAGTACAAAAAACTCTTTGAGAGCACGACACTGACTCGTGTTGATTTTGCTAGACGAATGATTATGGTGGACGCTTGGGTCTTTGCTTTTACGTGGTGGTTACCCCAAACTCACCGCGATGAGAGCACGAAAAAGAGAGCGCTAGTGCTTGGAAATGTGAGGGCGTGGTGGTGAATTCGCTCAGTTTGGCTTGAAAAGTGTTGGAAAAATGTACAATTATTATATTCTGATTTTAATATTTACTAATAAATTTAACTAAATTGGTTCTTACATGAAACTATTTTATTTAAGTTAATTTTTTTGTGTAATACTTTTAATTTCCCAAGAAAATGTAATTTATTGAGTGGCAAACAACCTTTGAACTTGTTGTTTTGTTTGTACAATGGAGGGCGCTAAAGAGCAACTGAAGTTGTCAACAACTGAGGGCGTCTGTGATTCATCAAAATAAACTGAGAGAAAAACCTAAAATCAAATTTCGCATTTTAGTTTCAACAATTAATCAAAATTATATCAAGCTAAATTTAATAGCTTTATTGTGAAAAATATCTTTATACCATATGTTTTCCTCTAGAAAATCGCGCATAAAATCGACATATATTCAAAGTTAAGAAATTTGTTTGCTCTCGCTTCGGAAAGAATTCTTTCTGAGGGTATAGTAAAAACTAACACAAAAAAAAAATAATATTTGCCTGCCATATTATAGAGTTGTCCAAAGTATATAAAGATAGGCATAAAAACTAGGCACATAAGAACTAGTTCGGTTCAGCGGTTCACAAAGTTCTTGAACCGCAGGTTCGGTTTATTACTTGGTTATTAAAGCCAAGAGTACCCGGGTTACGGTTCCCTCTTAATGTATTTTTTTTTTAATATGGGCCTTTTATCGGTTTTTGTAAAAAATACCGATCTCACCTCAAATCTTCACGGAAAGGATTTTTTTTCAAATAATTTAGAAGGTAAGGCATTCCGAAAAGAGCCAAAAACGCAATTTATGTTCTTGGGTCTTCCGAAATTTTGTCAAATCGCAATACTTAAAGCCCTTCCTTAATTAATTTCTGTTCTCGGATTGCCCTTAATTTCACCCTATCTCAACTCTAAGACTTCTTAAATCTGTTTGGATTCGTTGAAATTCATATAATCAAGCGCTAACTTCGTCTGTGACCAAGTTTAAATACGCTTAAAGCCCTTGATTTTAAGGTAGCTACCATATATAGTTTCCCATGAAACTCTAAGTGAGGCTCGAGTCGGCAAGAGAGTATCACACTGCAAACAAGCAATGGAAGCAAGGGCAAGCCCACCGCTGTTTTAAGGAACACAGATGGCATGAAATAAGGATCTAACCATATTTCAATAACTTCAGAACCGAACCTTATACTTTCCAATAGGTTCTGCAGGATTTTAGAGGCTTGTAGCCGTGATCCAAATAATGCCAATGTTATTTGTGGACTATCGAAGCATAATTTTTTTTGCCGAAATACGATTCGGTTCCATATCAATGTTTAAATAGTGATTTGTTGTGTAAAACGGAAAGTAGACTCCAATACGTGCCCTAGTATCCATTTAGGGGAAGTTCATTAGATTGCAGAACCTTTCCAAATCATTTCCAACTTAAAAATCAACATTTTTTCATAATTTATTTATGTGTTTTTTGTTTCCGAAAAAATCTCTCTAAACACTACGCTATACAAATTCGAAATTACGATTTCACAACTAAAACTAAGAACTATGAGTGATAATAATTAGAGTGCTCCAACCAGCTGTCCCCCCTTAAGTACTATTGCGCCTGCTGGGCGACCGTAGTGGCCGCAGCAGCAGCTGTTGCATGATGCAGATGATGATGATGATGGTGGTGATAGGTGAGCGTTGGTGGGGGTGGTGGCGGTGGTGGTGGAGGTGCTGTTACTGCAAAGCTGCCTGCTGCCGCCATATGTTGCTCATAGTTGGCAAAATGATCATAATAGTTGCCGCTGTATGCGCTGCCTGGCTCTAGTTGCGTCTGTACGCCGTTCTGGCCAACTGGCGCCGCAGTGGTGCCCGTGTCAAAGTAGCTAACACCATTATAGCCATTGGCACTCTCATAGTAATGGCTGTTGCTGTTGTGGTTGTTGCCGCCCACAAACTGTTGCTGGAGTTCATAATCCATTTTGGCCTCGCGATTGTAATAATAATCATAGTTATCCTCCAAGTACGAGGACACCGGTTGCGTCTCCACGGTGGCATTGTACTTGATGGTCGGCGGTAGAAGTGATTCCGTTTTGCAACTGGATCCTTCAACTGGGCCTAAATGCTTGATCTGTGAGTAGTTGATAAACTCGGGCTCTGGCGTGGCCAACTGAGAGCTGGACTCATAGGACAACACCGAATTGGTCTGACACTGAGTGGGAAGGATTTGGGGGTGATAGCTGTTGGCCAGGGAGGATGAGGACTGATGATGATGATGGTGATTGCTGTTGGTGGTCGCGTTGGACTGATAACCGGCCAATTCGGAGATGCAAGCATAGGGTAAACTGGGCGATTTACTGGGAGCAGCTGTGGCGGCGGTGGGCGTGGCCTGGTAGATGGGATAGTTGTACGTGATGTGCTGATGATTCACTGTAAATACATTGGCCGATGTCTCGCAGGGCAAAGCTGAGGATTCAACGGGCCAAGAGTTGCCTGCATAGTTGGAGGATTGACTGAGTTGATGTGCTGCTCCACGCGTTGTGTCTTCAACATAACTGCAGGTGCAGTGGCTAAAAGTGGTGCACTTGCCACAGGCTGAGGATAAGTAAACAGAAAAGAGTGTTTATTCAGGGAAAGGAGTGGCAGGGCGGGTCTTTCACCTACCATTAAACTGGTATATCTCCAGGGCGGAGTGATTCAGGGGATTGCTGACTGTTGAACGTTTAAGTACTTTGTCCATTAGATTCTGTTGCTGCTGCAATATGCATACAAAAATTTCATTCAAAATTTGAGTTTTTTTTGACTTACTTTAACTTACCTTCACTTGCTTCACCAGACCCGCTATTACCGACGACTTCTTGGTACCGCCTGCTCCTCTCACATTTGCCCCCGTAGTTTTTCCTGTCAGACTAACTCTACCGAACGCTCTCTTCGACACACTGGAATTCTTTGGATCTGGCCTCAAATGGTCGTGCACACCTTTGGCCTGAAAAAATATGGCATTCCCCGAATGCCTCCAGAAATGTGTCACCGGGTAGCCGCAATGACCACGACATGGCTTAATCTCCAGTCGACCACCGCGACAATTCTTATTCGGGCACGCCTTGCCCTCCTGCTTGCGGCGTGCTTTATCGCAGATGGCGGGACGCAAATTGATTTTCGCACCATTCGGCAGGGTACAATGCTGCGAGCACACCAACACACCCAGGCAACTCTTCTTCAGAATATTCACATTATGGTTGTTCGTATTTCGCATGGCCCAGCCGGAAATGTGCTTTTTGGCCTCCTCATTGTGCAGCGAGTAAATGTGTCGAACATGTCCATCGCTCCACTCGGTGAACTCATCGAATTCCATGTCAGCCACCTGTGGGACAATGGCATCATTGATGTCCCAATCTCGTTTGGTCTTCAGCGACATGCTGTTGCCGTTGCTGTGATGCGAGTGTGGCTGTGTGAGATGATCGTGCGGTGTAAGTGGTTGTTGTTGGTGTTGTTGTTGTTGCTGTTGTTGGGTGACCTGGTGGGTTTTGTAAGTGTAGCCATTTCTGTTGGACAAAAAACACATCAAATTGGCAAATTAAGAAAGTTGTAGCATACTTATCAGCGGAAAAGGATAACAAAATGAAGAACAACTAGAAATTTGTTTTTGAAACAAGAGAAAGAGAGAGAGTTTGGTGATAGTTTGGAGATTTTTTATAAACAAAACACATTTCGTATCGTTGTTTTGATTAAAGAGATAAGTTAGCGATAAGTGGTAAAGCGTCTTCCTCATCCAATTGGTAAAAATGCCTGGGTCTTGGTATTGTATCAGCATTTCAAGGCAGATGGCAGATAGATTTAATGCAATATATGGAGTTTTTGAAGAGTGTAGCAATCAGTAGCAGTCAGTTCAGGGGTACGAGCTCAAGTCACTGAGTAAGTATCCTTTTCTTAGCATCAGGAAGAACTGTTTTTCATCCCTGAGACTGCACTATTTTTCATCCTTCAGAAGAGACTTATTCCCTTAGCCCAGGACTAATGCCTTCGGAACACCCAGAAGTGTCACAGAGTGTCAAACTTATTTCCGATGGGAGATAAGAATGTTTGTAAGTAGTAACAATCGCATTCTTATCTTTCGCAATCAAAAATGTTTGTTGGGTGATTATTTAAGAACAAAAATTTTCTTGTTAAATGCCCTTTAAAGTATGCTACGATTATAAGTGGTAATAGCACTAGGCAACAAATTCCAGTATAGGATATGGAATAGGCCCAGTTTACCATTCTTTCTTAACCATTAATTCACCTCTTTGTAACCTCTGAAATGATTTTAAAGAGCAAAATTCAATGGAATCGATGTACAGGTCATGTACAAAAGAGAAAACTTAATATTAAATCTAAGATTGGCCTAAAATTTGGATGTTTTCCAATGAAAACTTGGTTTTCAACTATTTTTAAGCAACAGGTTTCGGTAAAGGCATTTATATTGGCCGAATACTGTGTTAGCTGTTCATGATTGCTTTTCCGTTTACCATAATACAACCGTAATCGAAATAAAGCATTGGCCCGAAATGCACAGACCGACAGATACCATATACCGTTTCGATTCGATAGTTTTTAAGTTTTTGGCCAAACAAAACAAGAGTATGTCCCAAATCTAATCCACAGCACAGCAGGCACACACACACTACCCGCTGCATCACAGCTGGGCAGACAAAAATAATTATAGTATAAATCGATAAATCGATCTAATTTTCGGCATCCCAGTGCTGGCAGTTGCGGCTGCTGATAAAGCTGATGCTTCCAACATTGATTTGCTTATAATTCGTCGATCGTTCATCTTTATGCTATCAAAAGTGCAAGGTAGGCATAAGTTAATGGAGTTTCAGACTGTTTAAAGACCCCAACCATCCTCGTTAGATTTGTGAGTGTTCTTAAGCAAGCATTGCTTACTCTATTTTTATGATCCGCACCATTTTGTGGGTTGGTTTTGTCAGGCAAGTGATTTCATGGTATTTTTAGTAGTTAGCAATACCAACTGAGAAAGTGATTAAACTGAAATGCTTTTCCTAACAGTTGCTTTACAATCGCCCAAATGGTAAACTAATCACGAAAGCTTAGACAAGTTTATTTTATGGTGGACACTATAAAGCAAAAAAAAAAAAACTAACCTAATTGCCTACTAAACTGTTCCCAACCGCTTTTAATAGTGGCCTGGGTCTTCAAGTCAATCAAATGCAGCGTGCCTGAAACGCATAACTCTTTCGGAAAGAACATGACAGCCAAGTGTCAGTTTGGACAGCAAATACCGTTGTTAACCCAGATGGCCCACAAGTAATCCAAGCCTAGCACTAAAGTAATTCGAGCGCCACTAAAATCCCAAAAATTATGGACTTCTCAAGCGCCGCTGGCGACTGAGCAGCGACTGAGTCAGCTTGATCGACTGTCGCCGTGTGTGGGAGCAGGCATTGAGCTTGATATTTATGTGTTAAACGTTTAGTGTGTTTTCGTTCTACAATTAGCAATAAATTTGTAAAGACCAAGCCCAGGCTCATTAGAGGGCGCTCGAAATGCTCTCGGGGGGTTTCTTTTTTTATGTGCGTGCGTGTTTGTACTTGGAAGTCAGCAGGTTGCATGGCGCGCAGTCTAATAAGATGCGGTCCCATGCCATGGGTGAGCGCTTGGTGGTCCCGCCGGCTCAACCTGTTCGTCGCTCGGCTTTGTTTTGGGTTCGTAAATCGACCGCTTGACACTTCGTAGCGCTCGTTAGTCGCGCTTATCTGATGTTGATAGCGTCTCACTTCGTTCTCTGTGTTGTGGTTCTGTGTGTTCTCCCGGCTTGACTTGTAATAACTTTGTCACCTACAAAATATGTCTATATTCAATGCTTGACCCTTTCACTCTGCCCCCGCTTTTGTGGCCTGCGTGTGGTCGCCACATGGCACGCCCCGCGGCTCTGGGGCGAGTGTGTCATTAACTAAGCTGTAGCCCATGGCTCAGCACGATAGTACAATATAAAACGCTTGAAATCATTTACATTTTCATCCAATGATCATATTGATTTGTTGCTCATTCTTTTTATAATAACTTTTTTTTCGTGTAAACATTTGATAACACTTGCTTATGCTGTGGGGAGCTTGTGTTAACGGATTTGTGCTACATGGGCTCTGTTTTGTATCAGGATTAGTTCTTGAAATTGTGAAGAAACTGAGTCAAAAGGGAAGTTCCTTTTACACAAATCTACGAAGTTTATATTGACAGTTTACAACGTAACATTGGGGATGAGGAAAATGTAATATAGCAAAATATGACAAATTATAATAGCATTTCTGAAACGCGCCTTACGTCTTAATGTTAATTAAAATATATTTTGGGGGTTTTCCTGAAAACCCTAAAGGTATTCATATGAGCTCCTGTTTTTCAAACAAAATCGGTATGTTTCTATATGTGGAGAGATTCAAATATTCTTCTTTGTATTAAGCTATAAATTTCCAGACTTGCCGCCAATGGCTAGTAAGTTTTTCAAGAAAAAACTGTTTCATTCAAAGTTCCGAGTCGGGATCTAGTCCACACATTTTAAACCTACTGAGCAACTCTTCACTTTTGAAATGGTTCAGCCGGAAAGAATCCAAACACCTTGCCCGATTTCATTATTAAACAAGTAAGGGCGCTGCAGTCGAGTTTCCCGACCACAAAATACCCTGTTCATTTATTTTCATTTATTTGTTTTTTAATTTTTGAAGATGTCATCCTAAATGTAGGCAATACTTTTCTAGTCCTGATCAACAACTGGGGGGCTGCTCTCTGTTTCGCTTATAACTCCGGTGTTTTTGGTCCGATCTGATTGTCTTTTCAGAATAGATAGATATTGAGCCTAGCTTGATGTATACTAAACCACGAGGCTCTAACTTGAAAATTGTGGATCTGACGGCTTTTTAGGTCTAGGATTTATAGAGGAGGTGTAGGTTTTTTGGGGATAAAAGGGGGACGGTGTGGAATTTTTCAAATCTGAAACAAACTTGATCTGCGTACAGCATAAATCTACCTTCGTGCAAAAATTTGTGGCTCTATCTCTTATAGTCTCTGAGATCGACGCGTTCATACAGACAGACAGACGGACAGACGGACGGACGGACAGACGGACATGGCTATATCGACTCGGCTGTTCATGCTGATCAAGAATATATATACTTTATGGGGTCGGAAAATTTTCCTTCTCCCTGTTACGTACATTCGCACAACTTCATGATCCCCCTTTTCCCATTTTCAATGGGAACAGGGTATAAAAAGATATATTTAAAATCAAATAGAAAAAGCTAGAAGAGCCTCTTCCGTTCCAAAAACAGATTAAAACGAAAACGTTACTTAAAGTCGGTCATGCCGGACTTCGATATACCCTTTCTCTATATTAAATAGCATACCATTCACATAAATGTAAACAAATCAACCGTATGTTAGCAAACAGACTTTTGAACTTCACGAATAACGGGTAATAATTCCAAACTGGGACAGAATGAAATCTGACAGACAGAAACTAATAGTGTCATTGTTTTCGGCTTTCGAAGTTTCAAAACCAGTACACAATTTAATTTCTGGCTGTATGTTTCCGATCGGTGGCTATTGAGATGACCTATGAAAGGAGTGGAAGGATTTCAACTACAAAAACTCAAAATGGGCGGGGGTTTTCAAACAATTTCTCATAAAAAATTACCATAAGAAGAACTCTTACAAGTAGTTCGTAATGACACTTTTTTTGGTACTCGCTTATTTTATGTGAGTTGTTAAGAATTCGTAAGATCGGACACTTTTTAGATACAACAAAAAATAAAAGTGAATGTTTAAAAAATGTTTATATCTTATCTGACAGTATCTAGCACATTTTTCACTGATTTTGCAAAAAAAGTAGGGGGTAAAATTGTATTTTTATTTTATTTTGATTCTTTATGATTCTTAAAACTACATACCAAAATAAAGTTGCCAAATCCATCAAGTTTTATCATTTATATAAAAAAAATGCAATACAAATAAAATTCTTCTTCCTACTTTAAAGTGTCTCTCAATAAAGTTCTTTTACAAAATATGAAAACTCATATAATCTCAAATAAACTATTGTTTTAGAAAAGTTTTCCATAATGCAGCCGAATCTGCTGTTTATAATTCCATATCTCTAATGGCTTAGCTGTATATCTTAAATTAAAATTTATAAATTTCCGTTGTAAAACACTTGCTTGACATACTGTAGGTTCTTAAGAAGTTAAAAGCCGAAGCCTTTATCTTACAAAAAATTGCCATCTCAAACCTCTTCCCATATATATTTCCAACAAAATCTAGAAAATGGTAGCACCAACCACACTTACATAACAACCATATTCCAAATAAATTGAGAGTAACAGCTACAATGTGTAATAAATCCAATATAAGTTTAATTATCTCAGCTTAGAGGCGTTCTCTTCTTCAATGATTTCACTTCACATTAATGCAGCGCATTTTGGTCATTATATGCCAATTAAGTGTCCCTTCGCGTTCACTTCCGCTGTTCCACTAGAATCTATCGAATGTCACGCACTTAGCCGTCGCTAGTTTCTGTGTCCCGAATTGCGCACGCGACGAGATGACGACCTTTCACTGTGGCAACCTGTGCGCTTTATGTGTGTGCACCAGGGCAAAATTCACGTATCTGCCAGAGACAATGGAGAAGATGAAAAAAAAAAATAACTAAAATAAAACAAGAAAAAACAAACTTCGTTTTGTCAACAAAGAAATGATATTATGGCTCTGGCTCCACCTACAAAAACCAACAAAAGAGACAAAGACGGCCGCGGGGAAGTAGGGGGCAGCCAACACCCGCATAAATTTGGCAAAACTCCACAAAACGACGTCGGCGCATAATCAACAGCAGCAGCGGCAGCAGCCCAAACTCAAAGAGGAGCCACAGCCAGCTGCTGCTTGGTACGAGTGGTAAAACGTGTCCATGAGATACACCATTTGTATGGGTATGCGTATGCGCTGCTGCTGCCTGGAAGGCAGCCAGTTCCAGTTGGCGGATGAAGACGATTGGTCGGATAACTTTTATACACACACACACACAAACACCCGAGAGTGGTTTGTGTATTGAGAGTTTTTGAAGTTCTTTGCCTTTCATGGAAGGGGATGGGGTACGGGCTCATTGGTATTTGTTCTTGTGTACATGATAAACATCACAGAAATTTAATTACTTATTACTCGGATGTCCGTTTATCAGTCTCTCATTGTGCCGCTTTGACTCAGGGATATGACAACAGATTAATATACATATATATGAAAATTTCCGATTTAAATTTAAACAAAAGATGAGAATTTCCGATTTAATTTTCCACAAAGATTTTAAATGTCGCTTAAGTAGATTGCTAGTTTTAGTCCCATACATATAGAAACCTCTAACTCTTACCAAATCTGAGATCTATTCGTTCTAGCGGACAGAAGGAAATGGCTTTATCCACTAGGCACATACTTTATATATTCTGTGTTTATTTTGGTATATTGGTTTCAAACCTCTGTTTTTGTTTAATGAGCCAATTTTTCTAAGTTCAATAAAGTAGCATACTTTAAGGGGCTCATATCACGATGGTTTTTATACACTTGCAAAGGGTATTATAATTATGCCTAGAAATTTCCTATAAAATCTTTATTTGGACTCGATTTCAGAAATGTAGTTGCTTGCTTTAAATGGATTGGTTTCATAGCATTCCTAATCCGATATATTATAAATTCAATTCTGGAATCTTATGCAACAACAGTTAAGATTGATTTTACGATTTCATGGCACTTTCCCCGGCTTAAATAGGGAATGTCCCTATCCCTAGCTATCTCAACCATAAACACAATAACCTTCCAGCTAGACATATGTATAAAAGGTTTTGGAATAGTTCCTTTAAATTATAATTTGTTGAATTATGTAATTTGGGTTTTAATTTAAAAAACCATCTAATGGTTCAACTAAGAATCGGGAGTAGTCAATACAATATATCATTATCGGTTCAAAGAGCCCAAAAAAATGCTGTAAGCCTGCATCCTTTTTAGTATTTGCTAACTTAAATCGGATGGTGAATATTAAAGGCTTTCTTTTTAATGTTGTAATTGAGGGATCCTCGTATATTGTAATATAAACCATGAACTACTCCACAAATTAAACCCAGCTATATGAAAATCAAAAAGTGACTAAACTGAATTAAAATCTCGAACACGTTATTTCAATATCAATTCTCTTAAAACAAATTTTGCATAAAAATGATTTGGCAACACTTTTAACTAGATTGTCATCTTGAAATTGACCTTTGTAATTTTCCATCTGCTGGTATCCACTTGGCTGATAAGCACTTAGGCTTAATGCGTTGTGGCATTAAACAAGAGTCAAGAACTGAAACAAATGAATACAATATAACATGACCGGAGGAAACACAAAAAAAGAGAGAGGGAAATGCTGATGATTCTTTTGTTTTCACCTGATCAGCCCGCATCGCCATTTAGGCCAAAGTTACATAGGGTAACAAAAATAAAACAAATTTATGCATCCACTTGGTACACACACGCACACAACAATTAACGCACCACAAACCGTTTAAGAAATGGAGGAGCAAATAGGCGTTAAAGTGAAAATTCAAATGCTGTTGACAGGAAATGCAAGGCGGCCAGTGGCGATGGCTGCTTGCTGCTCATTGACTGTGACCCATAATTAAAAGGGCTGAAATTGGTCGTTTGCAGACGCTTATACGGGATGGGGCCTAGGGATGGGTAAGAGTTACACGGTAGAAATGGCTGCTAGCCATTTAGCTACTCCCCTCGAACTACTGTCGTGGTCTGTTGTCGCTTTAACGCTCCACAGCAAATGATACGGGTGACAAATACATATTTCAGTGCACACAACACAAAAACAGAAAATGGTAGAGATATTTACAATTTTACAACTGGCAAATGTTTATCGCTTCGTTGCTGCAGCTGCCTCGTTGTCGTCTTGCAATTAATTGCTCAACATTATTTTATAATCAGCCATAGTTTAATGTAGGTACACCCCGAGTGTGGTCCCAGTACGAACGGCCTCTTGTGGTGCCTCTCTAATGAGCGCGTGCTCCAAAGAGCGCCAAGCTCCAGCTGTTTCCCCATGGCACAAAAAAGGGCCTGTCATTGCGTTTCTCAGTCTGAAGTATTTCCATATTTTTGGCGCATCAAATTAATCATCGTGCTGTTAAAATAAATAAAAATTGGTATAGTTTGTAATGGTTTTCTAGCCAGATATTTGGGGCTTGAGCTGAAATATTATTAATTAATTTGCTGGGATACACTGGCAGGAAAAATTCCTATTTCTGGGTCCATGGTTTGCGAAGAGATATTAGAACAGTGACATGGTCGGGTTCCCCAAATCTTGTATTCTTCAGACTCAGTCTACCCGGTATTTTTGCTTCCCAGACTGGCTATCACTTGTTCAAACCTTAGCTTAAGGATTCCTCATAGATCGTCAATTGTAATCAGATCTCGACTGATCACTAGACACTCTAATATGAGTATATTTCTTGATGCTAAGTTGTCTTTTGTGAAACATGCTGGATGATGAATATAAATCTCTGGAAGCAAGTTAGTTTCAGACCATCAATGATTCACTACCGAAATTGTATTTTATCAACTTTTAAAATTCAGTAATCACATCATTTTAGTCTAGGATTCTCTTAGAATTGTATTCTCTCTCGATTGCTCTCCTAAAGAGCTCTGCCAATCCTTTTCGTATTTTCCTGGCATGCGATGTGCATACCAAACTGCTGTCGTCGATTGCTACGGAGGTTCGGCAAATCTCAACCTGGCTTGTAGTTTAACTTGTTTATAGCTTCGAGCTTGCGATTGTTCTGGAATCTCAGAAATTCGCATTTAAGAAAATTGCTGCCGTCGATTGCTCGCCTGCTCTGGCGTTTTGTCAGCTCTCCGATACGCTTAACAGATCATTACACTTAATGAGCATATTCAATACTTCACTATTTCAGTCGATAAACTATGCCAATGCCAATTCATTTTAAAACTTTTTCTACATATACTTTGATTTTTCCACCAAAGTCAGGAACCATTTCAAAACGTCAAATCTTTGCATTAATAAATCAAATAACCTTACCCATTTTCCATTCTAAGTTCAAATTAAGTACTTTAAACACAAATAAATGACTGCCCCTATACAGCAGAACTCTGAAAACATTTGTTTAACACATTTTCAAACATGTTCAATTTTTCTTTGACTGTAAACCAACCAAAAAAATTTAAGCTCCAAAGTGTGACTTGTGGCACCCAACAAAGTCGAAGAAGACCAAAGGCAATTTTTCCATTTACGCAATTAATTGGTCGTCACCCTGGGTGGTCCATCTAGGCATTCCACTAATAGATCACCAGCAAAGCTCAACGATTTTAAATGCGGATTAATTTTTAACAAACATCACCCACAAAACCAAAGAAAACAAAATAAAAAATGATTTTTTGAAAAATGTCTTTGCTAATGGACGCGATCACGAGGCAAGAGTTGAAAGCCCTTACACTTCTTTTTGATTATGAAAATTACGACTCATAAATTTAATTTTATGACTTCTTTCCCCTTTCGACAGGAGGTGCCAAAATTACATGGATCGGCCACCGTAATTTTCGCACCCGAGCTTAACAACTTTGTGGCGCATTTCTTCATCAGGCAAATTACCCAAATTCGGCAAGTCGCTGTCCGGACACCTTTAATCAGTTAAATGAACTGTTGAAAATTTGCCATAATGATGTCAAGAAGTGGTCCCAGCCACGCGTCCTGTCGGGCTGTTTAAACAATGAGAAGGCAAAGGCACTTTACCTTGCGCTAAAAGGGGCAGAACCTTATTTTATAGCAATGTGTTTTTTCATGGGTCCAAGAAGTTTGATTATTATATGCCAAAGAAAAAAACAAAACACGAGACTTTGGCATGTCAAGGAACTCTCTTAGGTCTTAAGTATGGCCCTCATAATGTGATGTGCTGGGGATAGCTTCACATCTGGAAGTTTTGCAGTTAGAGGCCTGAAGGCTAGGGCAGTTTTCAACTCTGCCTTGTCCTCGCTCAACCTTAAATGCATTTAGCCCTTCGCTTTCTTCAGTTGGTTGGCTTACTTACTTATCTTAAGAGCATCAATTTAAGTTCACTGCTTGTGTGTCGCTGAGATATGATGATAAGATAGCCAGCAAGTTGACTGAGACTACTGGGTGGCTTCATTATACAAAATTGATTCAATATTAATTGGTTATGAATGGATATTTAAGTTTATATTTTGGTTAAGCTTGGGCTTTTGTCTGATGTGCAGGATATTATTGATAAAATTACTTGTTAAGTTTTCTGGAATGATATGAGATTAATTTTGTTTCTATAAATACCAGTCGGCCTTTGGAAATGCTGCTTAAAATAGCATTTTTTTTTATAGCCATTTCTGAAGATTCAAACGACAAGTAAATTTGTGTTGTCAAATTACAAAATTTAGTTTTAAAGGGTTGTTGCTTAATCTCATAATGCTAAAGTCCTTGAATTAAGGGACTGCAAGTCTCTCATTCCTGCATTCCAATGGAGGGCCTACCAAACCCCACTAGAGATCGTAAGTTTGTAACCTAGGCTAATAGAATTATGCGTAAGATCATGGCGCAGAGAATGTCAAAAGAAGAGATTTAAAAGAAGAAAAAAGTAACAACCATCAGTTCACGAAAATGTCGATTTCGATCTCCATGGCAGATGGCAATCCCTTTTTGACATTGATTACACTTTCAATTGTAGCAGCCAGCAATCTCAGTAACAAAATCCCGCATAAATCCACAATCAAGTCATTCCAAGTAGCGTAGCGCCAGTATCGACTTAGGTACGGAACCCAAGATTCGACAGCACACGCTTGGCTTGACCTACGACAAGAGCAGATGGGAGCCGAGTCGCCAGTCGGACGACAATAACCGTTTAACTTGAATGCGTTTATGATTATGATCATGGACAGCTTAACTTATCAGCCACATCAATTGCTGGGGATTAGCGAAACCAAAAGATCCACAAATTTATTAAGATTCAATTAATGTAATCCACGGCCAACGACTAACAGGTGAGATGCTGCCAGAAGCAACCAAAGCCCATGACAATAACAACAATTAATTTAGAGTTCTGATGCTGGGCACGTAGACGGCACGGGTTAACTGTTGACGATTCTCAAGCAGACCACGAAAAGGAAGTGGCAAAGACTGCGGCAAGCCGCCAAGACAACAGCTGCACCTCGATGCAAGTTATGCAGGCGGCGGCAGTTGCCGCTGCAGTTGCTCTTGCTTGAGTTCCTCGGACTAGACGACGACACTTGGCAGGATTTACATGCCTGGCATGACCTCGGGCATTGGCACGTGCTGGGCATTTGTAAAAAAAATCATCTGAAAAGGTGCAAACTGAAAAGTCCCACGTTCATTTATGGTTTACCAGCCCACTCGAAATTGATGTATGAATGCATCCCCCCACCCCACACCCTGGCACAGATCAAGGCATCAAATGATCAATCTTGTCTGTCAGTTTGTTTGTTGTACACCCCTAACCCAGTCCAAACAAAGCCACTGACAATTGCCTTTGACAGTTTTTACCGTTCGCCTCAATTGTTGTTGTTGATGTGAGTGGAGTTGGAGTGGAGTGGAGTGACATGGAGTGGGGGGTTAAGGAGTGTGTGCGATTCTTTTTGCATATGCTGATTTGGAGGACAGAGAGAGAGAGCATATGAATAAGTGATTGATTTTGGACAGTATTGGGCAGCTGTTTGGCTAGACCTAATGGATATTTAAGTAGCAAAGATTTCAGCAACCTTCTACCAGGTCGCATAAACAGAGTTTGAGCCCCACCAAGGACTCTCACTTTTACAACAATTTTAAAAACCTAATTTTGCTTAATATTGCTTTTTCCACCCGCTGAGCCTATTTGCCTTTTCTTTTCCGGGTGGTAAACTTATTTGGAAAATCAACCCTCCAGTTAGTCAATAAGCGACAGACAGATAATTCGTGCAACATGATCCATCATCGGTTATCACAAGTTTGAAAGCTGTAAATATTTTTGAAATTTGATGCCGGGATGATGACAACAGACAAAATGCTTATTTGACAAGGACCTCAAAAGGTAGAACAGATATCAAGCACAGAAGGGAGGCTGCTGACAGCAGGAGATGACTTTGAGTTGCGCAGCTTGTGATCGACACGCGACGGCGTGCACTAGAAACTAGACCTTTCTAATATGGTTGCACGGCAGGATCATGTCAGTTATTAAAAATGCAACTAAAACTGAGGTGCCCCTCCTGTGTGTTAATGGTTCTCTCGCCAGCTTATCAACATATTATTATGGCATTCTAAGGGAAGGTCGCCCACGCTTGGCACACGATTGCCACTTTCCCTCTCCCTCTACGTGCCACTATGCTAATTACTTTTAGTGTTTTTTTGGCTGTGTGCCATGCTTCATAAATTTGGTTAATGCCAGCAATTGTCGCAGGCGTTAACAATTTCAGTCAGATAAAAGATGGGCAGCATGTGGGTGGTAAAGTGGTGGTACGTATTGCCTTACACTCAAGCCTAAAAAGAGAGTTGAAAGGTAATAGGCGACGGTTTCATTAAAATACGGTTCATAAAAACCGAACCGAACCGTTTTTCTTTGTAG
Organism: Lordiphosa fenestrarum; assembly: GCA_035044985.1. NCBI lineage: Eukaryota > Metazoa > Arthropoda > Insecta > Diptera > Drosophilidae > Lordiphosa > Lordiphosa fenestrarum. Next base: position 316,321 of record JAWNNO010004160.1, read on the forward strand.
TTTTCGGTTCGGTTCGGCATTTCTAAAAAGAAGCCGGTTCGGTTCGCGGTTCGGCTTACCAGCTGGAATAAGCGGTTCGGTTCGGTTCAAAACCGGTTCCCTATTTAATTTCCATTATGTACGAGCTAAAAACTTAAAAGAAAATAAGTATATTTCGTGCTCCCCGACAAAAAATCAGTCAGAAGTCAGTAGATCTCATATAATTCAATATGGTGGCTTCAGTAATGCCATAGCCTGAGATCCAACTTTCCTGTCAAATCCAAAAAGTTCAAAAACTCCCTTGGATATTATAATTCTTTTGCCAACTACTGCTGTATATTGAAGTTTAAGTCGATGACGTCAATATTTAGTGCTGCCAAAATGGCTCCCTCCGGCAGCCACGCATCATTTATGTATTAAGTGCATACATCATGAAGTACGTGGTCAACGAGAGCATGTGCAGAAGTTGATGGGCAATTTTATGCAAACAAGAACTTTTCCAGCGCCGATATCTAACAATTGGGAGGAGAAGATGTCAACGGATAGATCTTGTAATATGTTAATATTTAGCTAGACATTTTCAACATTACTCCACAGTGGATTTCAAGCAAGCATTGAATCGGTTTGAAGTGATTGACTAAAATCGTCTGTTCCTTCTGATCAACTATTTCGCCTGTTTGTTGCTTTATCCCGTTGCTTTCTTCAGGGGGGCTGCGTCTTGCTGCCATTGTTTCCTGGAAAAAAAACTTTCAAATAGATTAAATTATTGTACTTACTGATGAAAAACGCAATACCGAGAGTGTATATGTTCTTAGTTCTTATTGCCAAAACTTTTGACATGACATATGGCGCTACGCCTTCTTTATATAGCTAATGAGTTGGTGGTGGTACAAAATGTACAATCTAAAATTTTTGCATCAATTTGGTGCCTTAAAATATATGAATTTCGTGCAACCATTGGGCTAATTTTTCACCCATTTTTCTGAAAGCCAAATGCCTCTGGCCAGCACATTTCCCACACCCACACACAAAAGGTAGAAATAAGAAAAAAAAATATGTCACTGCTTTTCCACCCAACTGCTGAACTTAACCTAATAAATACCTGGCATAACTTCCACACCAAACGAAACAAAAAAAAAAATAAGACGTTAAACCAAAGCTCAGGCTTCCAGGTGACTCATAAATTGTGCCTGCAATGCACATTATCGAGTCGTAAAGTCAAAGAGTTGAAAATTCAGGCTCGCATCCAAACCTGGTGGACACTTTCGGCTGCTGCTATGGTTGTTGTTGTTGTTATTTATGAGTTTTGTGATGTTTGTGCAAATTTTTCTATGTAAGAGACAACAGCCGCAGTGTTGGGAGTTCAGTTCGCCTTTTGTTTTGCAGCTTAGTTCGCGCCACAGACTGGGCTTATCGTGCGTCAATTGCGCAGACAACTTCATTGTAAGCCAAGCACACACAGAGAGAGCGAAGATTCCTAAGCCTTGATGTTGGACAACAGCAGCAGCAGGAGTTCCAAGCACGCGTTGTCGTCTTCGTCTCCGACGTGCAACCACAGAAGGAAGTGTGGAAATTTTGCGGTTGGATTTCGTAGTCCAGACTGTTTGGGGCCGCAATCTAATTACAGTTTGTGGGCAAGCGAAAATTTCAAACTGGCTTTGGTTTTTTTTTTGCTTTTGAGCGATTTCCATCAGTCAATAAAAACTCGCTGACTCTCGCAGCAGGAAAAGCAAACACGTTTCGCGAAAAACTTCATCTGATACGATATGGGTGCCCACAACTCTATTTGCGCTTCGCGGAATTGGAAATCTTCCAATTCGCTGGAAGTGGGAATTTCTGGTGCCTCCTAACAATTTGACACAACATATGCCGACGACAAGCCAAACAATTAAAACTAAAGTGGAAACGATCAAACGAAGTGCCACCACCCAGCCCAGAACATGAGTTGATCTATTGCGGCCGATAACCGCACAGTTGCCTCACAATTTGCATAAATTAATATATTAAAAATGTTCCAACTGGTGGCCAACAGCAGCGGAGACACCCTTGCCAGGATAAGCAATGAGGCAATGGCGTGACTCATGATGGAATTTCTCTTGCCAATTGGACTTGGGGGGGGGATCGAGAGCGTCATGTGTGTGAGCGTCCAGAGCTATGCTAATGAGTATGCACGTTTCGAAGAGTTCAGGACACGAGCTCACTCTTGAATTGGATGGACTTGGACTGCATTTGACATTGTCATGCTGTCAAGCGTAACCAAACTCCGATAAGAGCAATAAAAATGAAAATTGTTTTGGTGAGTGGCCCACAGAAAGCAACAGTAAAGTTAATGTTTGGCAACATCTGTGCTGCTGAAAGTGAGTTCAGCATAGATAGAGTAGGGCAATGCACTGACAGAAATGGGTTGGTAAATAGGTGAATTGCCTCTTCTGAATAAAATATGCGTAAAACAAAAAACGACTTAACAAACGACTGTTCTCTAACAAGGAACTTTTATCGAATAGAACCTGTCCTATGAACGGAAGGCTAGATTTTCTCAATGCACTAGGCAATAGGATACAGTATATTTAATAGTTCTCTAAATTGTAAAGGAATTTTTAGATGGTTCATACCTTGTAGGTATTTTTGACAATCGGGCAGATAATAGGCGGCACTTCACACACCTTAACACAAACTTTTGGTGGTACTGAACACATTCAGTGGTGCTTGCCCGACTGTCTTACTTATTTCAATGCTTTTTCCTTTATATGCAGTACTGTCAACGCCAAGAAAGTTTTCTGTTATTCTGTATCTAGCTGAGTACAGCATTCTCTGGTCAAATTCTAACCTTATGAGAATTTATGCTTTTAGTTATTTATATTATTGTCCAAACTGTATCGATAAATCGATTTGTCCCAGTTTTCTTGTAATGATGACAGACTTGATCGACTTAAATCAAGAATTTTACGTACTAAAATTTATGTAATTGCAGATGTTTTCTCCTTTAGTTTTGGTCTTTGGATAGGCTTAAGACCTTTTATCTAGATTATTCAATAAAGTCAATATCGTGTCGATAAATCGATTTATTCCAGTTATTATGTGATGATGATAATGTGACTGACTTGATTGATTATTGCTTAATCAAGGAACTCAAATAATTTTAGATGTTTTCTCCTTTAGTTTTTGTTTTTTGATAGGCTAAAGACATTTTATCTAGACCATTTAATTCACTCACCTAATATCGGGTACAATTCGAAACTGGTATAAGAGGAATACTTTATACCTATTTCAAAAATATTTTCAAAAATTTTTAAAAATTATGAACAAAATGAAGTTAGCAAATTTTAATCTTAAGACTTATCCGACTCAAAAGGAAGGCCTTAAATTGGCCTAAAATAGTTTGAAATGTACTCGACAATCACCAAAGGGTTCTGAAAATAAGTAACTAATGCCTAAAGAGCATTTATTATGAATTTTCGTGCATGGCATACATCGTTCTTGACTAAAAATATAAGATAAGCTTGGAAGCAAAGTTGAAATTGATGAATATGAATGAAAATTAAAGCGGCTCTTGCCATAAACATTCTGTATTCTCCTCACGGGCATTTCTCTCAGTGTTGTTGCATGGCACGCGATCACCGCCTCGACCCCATAATGCACGACGACACGTACCATCGCTCGGTTATCGCTTGCCTAAAGCCAGGGTACTCGGTTAATATATGCACCCACACACAGTGATGACACGCAGAACCGAACAGAAACATAATTTAAGCAAGGCAACCAAATTGGAGAGCTGGAAAACTGAAAATTATGCCAATTGGCTTGTCACTTGGCAACTGGAACAACAATCGCAATGAAATTCAATGATGCCAAGTGCCTGCTAGCAGTTTTAATCGACAGCAGCTTAAAGTACAGTAGAGCTAAAAGGCAGCCACCCCTTTTTTTTGTCGTTTTGCTTAGATATACTCAGCCAGCCAGCGTTCCTTGGTCTGGCGTCGCCAATTCAGGGGGAACAAACGTTTCCATATCTCATAGCGGGCTGAATTGAGATTCTCCTCCATGGTCAGTTCATCGCCTATGTTAAGATAATAACGTTTCTTGAAGCTGAAAGGGCGCCAGCGTATGCTACGCAGTTGCTCATCGCTGGGTTTGTTGGGATCACTGCAAAGGTAATCAAAGTAGAAAGAGTGGTATTCTGGATGGATCACATCACGGCTTACCCTTTGTAGGCGAAGGCGGAAAACATTCTCGTCATAATATCCACCATGCGGAACTCGTCATCATCCTCGGTAAACATGCGACTGATGGAAGGTTCCACAAACAAATACATCAGATCATCGTGATGTACCACACCATAGGGCGCATCCTCAGGATAATGGATATGACTGCGCCCACCCTGATAGGCAAAACGATAGTAATAGACTTTGGTCGAACGAGCGGCCAGATGCACGAAACGATGTATGCCAAAGCCAGTCAAAGCATCCGAATACAAGGTGGCCAAAGCCTGTAGGGAACTGTTCAATTGGAAGGGCAGCTGACCAAAGTAATGTTCTCGCAATTCCTGGCTAATATTTCGCGCTCGCGCCTGACTGGCATTGTAGAGGAAACAAATGGGTGCCAAGGCCTCAAAGTTTTCATTAAAGGCGCTCAGCAGCGAGGGACTTTGTAGTATGGCTGGGAAGGATCATGAAATCTGGTAAAGAAAGTGGCAATTAAGATGCAAATCACTTACAAATGGCGGGGCCCACAAATTCATCCCTGGTCATGCCCGTTATGATGGGTATTTTCATGAAATCACCATTCTGATAGCTACGCACGGGATCTTCTATAAGAAAACGTTCTTGGCCAAAGTCTGGTTCCACCACAGGTTTCCATAGTATCAGCGGATTATTCCGTCCAAAATCAAACATGCGGGGTAGTGTGTTGGCATACTCCAGATAATGTTTCTGTCAAGCGAAAGATAGAAGCTGCTGTGCTACATTACCAACCACTTTGAACTCACCCCACGCAGGCAATCCAACATTTCCGTTATATTCTCCGTATTGCAGTTTAATAGAGCCGCCTGCTTTTTGGCCACATCCATTTGATGATCTGGTAAAGACCACTGACCCGTTGCCGCTCCACTCATCACAATGGCACGATGAAACAAATTCTGTGACATGGGAGAAACCATGTGCAATGTGACAGCCATGGCTCCGGCTCCATAACCCAGCAGTGTAATCGCATTTGGATCTCCACCAAATCGCGAGATATGCAGCTTAACCCAGCGCAGCAGTTGCACCTGATCCTTCAGACCCATGTTGCCGGGCGCCTGTTCAGTGCCCATGGCCAGGAAACCCAATGAACCCAGACGATAGTTGAAGGTCACCAGCACCAGATTCCGATCCATAAAGTACTGCGGACCAGCAAAATTCTTACTCTGTCCGGACAGCGAGTAGAAGCCGCCTGGATGTATGAAAACCAGTACTGGTTTCTTCACATTCGGCTGCCGCTCGCTGGGCAACTCTCTGGTATAGATATTCAGCCGCAAGCAATCCTCGCTGACATCCTCACTGAAGAGACCCGGTTGTGGGCACTTGGGACCATCAAAGGTGGCATCGAATATGTCAAACCATTGCTCAATTGGTTCCGGTGGCTTAAAGCGTAGACTGTCCACCGGAGCCTTGGCATAGGGGATACCACGAAAGGCATAGAAATTCCGACCAGCCTGTGAGGGTAGAATGGTGCCTCGAATTTTACCCAAAGCCGTGGTTATAACCAGATCCGAGAGCTCTTTATCGCTGCCAATGGGTGTCTCATCCAAATCCAGTTGTTGGCTTCGAAGCACCTGAAGTAGCAGAACAAATCCCACTAGAAGCCGCATTCTAACTAACTCCAAACAAGACTGTGCTGACTTTGGTCTTAGCCTCAGGCTTTTATAGTCCCCTTGGTCTGGCTGCAGGGATTATGTCACATAAAGTACCAAAATTGATGAGATTCTCTGAGGTACTTGACATTTGGGCGTTGGCTGCGCCTGGCTTAGCTTATGCTTCCTTGTTCTTCCCATATCCAATTGCCCGTCGAGTGTCCATAAATAACAGCAGCAGGGCCAGCACTTCCCACACACACCCAACAACAACAACAACAACAACAGTGCAGTCCAGTTCAACCCACGCTCGGCTCTGACATCTCACCATGGAGTACTCTAAAATGAAATTTGCTTCTTATTGCTCCAATTTTCCCACGTGAACTTGATGGCGTGTTTGTGGCTTATTAGATCAAATGTGCGTTAAAACACCCTCCTAAGCCGGGAGTTAACCTTTATGACCTACCCAAAAAATGCGGAAAAAAAGGAAGATGAGAAAGCGATCCTTAAATGCCGCGCTAATAGCGTTTAATGGTGAGCATAAAAGGTGCTCAAGTCATAAAGTTTGTACAAAGACACACCCCTGCTGAAGTGTTTCCTTTGTGTTCGCTCCTCCCTGCCTTTCTTCCGTTTTTGTCTTCCCTTGGTGAATTCGGTCAGACAAAAGCGTGCTAATTGGATTTATATTGGTTAACTATGCATGAAAGGAAGTTGGTAGCCGGGCCTGATTCCTGAGCCAAGGCCTTTCGGGTATTGTTTGGGAAAAGTGGGATTAAGGTTAATTCTTTTCTCACTATTTGTACTTTTAAGATCGTGGCCGTAGGGGCTAGGGTAACTCATAAGACACTTTGGATTAACGCGGACAAATGACAGTAATTTCCACTGGCACAGAGTCAACTCCTACACTCCAACGAAGCTCGGGCGGGTAATTAATGACTTTACTAAAGCTCCAGAGCAAAGCATGTTCTTCTGCTAACAGTGGTCGAATCGAAATCGAAAAGCTTAACATTTTACTCAGATTATTCTACACCGAACCATTCCAAGCATTTGAAGTTGTGAAACAGGCAGAGGGAAGCATTATCGATCATACATCAACATTCGATCTTTTAGCCATTAAGAAAATAAACAAACTTTCTTCGAAGTTGAGGCTATCCCCCACATACTTCAAAATACTGTAGAAGTTTCTTAAATTCAACTCCTTAATTAAAGTATAATAATTGAGTGTTAAAATCGTACGAAAAACAAACAAATTGTTTTGGATTTAAGAACTTAATATCCAAATCCACATCCAAATCCAAATCCGTTTGTGATATGACACAGACCTCCAATCAGATCAGAAATCTACCATCTCTATATAACAAAAGCGTTAGAAACAGTTGGGAATTATAAGAACAGATTCGTTTAAAGAAAAAAAACTTTTTTTGTTGCACACTTTTTGTATTGTAAATCTATTAAGTACTCAATTCAAGATATTTTGTACTTGACTTGAACACACTTTTCTTATATCTTCCGGCTTACTGCAAGTACGAAAAGAGCTTGATTGTAGAACTTTTTCTGCTCATTTCTACAATATTTACGGTAGTTTTTCGATTTAAAAATGTTACGTACTTAATATAAGTACCTCCGAAATAACATAAACTTGTAATTTTAAGTTTAACACGCTATAAATTTAATTCCAATCGATCTAGAACTCTTCTCTAAACCAAATTTGAAGCTCAAGTCTAAAATGTTTTTAGAATCTGCTTAGACAGCTGGAGCGGAACCGGGAAAATATATGACTTTATGGCTCGAACCGGTTCAGAACCAGTCTTCAACCAATTTCTAAAATATTTTTACTCAAGTACTTTTATCTTTGTCCTTGGAAAAACTTGAAGATTGATAACTGATACCCCGTTAAGAAAATCAAAAGGTATTCAATATGAGTTAGTAGTCAGCCAACTATAAGACAATTGTTTTTCTGAATAAGTTATACCATTAAGCATAGCATAATTTAAAGAGCATTTATCATGATAATTTTGTTGTGTATAAACAGGGTATGAGATCGCTCAATGGCGTAAAGCGACAAATTGGAATGCTAGAGTGAACTTGTTTGGGCAAAAAAACGTGCTTTGTCTCTAATGAGAGAATAAGTGATCAACAATAATCAAATTAAATTTTGATCAATAAGAAATATTTTCATCATCTTTTGGCCAGCTTTTCCAACTTTCCGACCACTGTGGCTGCTGCTAGACTTGTTGTGGTTGTCCTCTTTGCTTATATTACCAGGTAATTGTAACGTCAACCAAGGCACGAACACTCGGCAGGTGAGACACAAAACGCCAGACACTAATGACCCCAAACTCCGACGACGACGCCGTCAATGTCTTGCCATGCGCCACAGGATGTGTCTGGGCAAATGTCGTGAGGTGTGAAGTGTGCGTTTGCGTTTATGACTCCTGCGGAGTTGCTCAAGTGCGCCTGCGGTGATTTTGTGGGTTTTTCTTATTAAAAAATTGCAACTCAGTTGAGTTTTAATTTCCACTCCTGATTTAATTAGTTGACAAAGTGTGTGGAGTTTTTGTGTGTGTGGTCGAAACTTTTACTTGGAACACAGAGATAGACATCAGCGCAAAAAAAAATTATAATTTATCTGTTGACAAAATTAGCAGCCGATTCATACGATTCCACCCCGAAACCAGCTCGCTACTCCCAACCCCCCCACTAAATGCACATTGACTAATGCAATTTCGGGCTACTGACGAGGTCGTTCTGGGCCAAATCATTTGAGTAATTTATGGCCCATAAAATCGTGGTCGCCTTTGTTGTTTAGTTTTTGATATTAAAAATTCCACAAATGTAACCAAAAATGTTTGCTTTTTGCTGTTTTCATGCTAATTTGATTTGGATAATACACCCGCGAATAGGTGGCTAATTAGTAGGGATTTGTTTTGTGAGGTAGTTTTAATGGCCAGAATTGGGCATGTATCAAAACTGGCGCCCGTATATGGGCACGCGTCAGAAACGAGCCACAATAGATAACATTGATTGTGCAGCTAAATGTGGAAGGGGCGGAATTTATCAGGGGTAAGAGCGCATACATCTAAAGTTAAGTTTGAAAATCTTTTAGTAAGATTTATAAATATCAAAATCAAGATTAATCATTTCTCAATCAATCAACCCTCTAACAGTTCTTTATAAAGCTGCAGCTAACGAAAAAAAGAAGTTTTAACAGCGAATAAAGGTAGGAAGATTGAACCTACAACCTTGCCTTTCTAAATTAACGATTTTACCATCTGCACCACCGATATTTTTGCATTCGGAGGGCTTAACATATAAATGTATTGAAAATTACCTCGCTCCTTTCCGACTCCTCTCACAAGGAGACAGAACATTATCAGAGAGTTAAAAAAACAAAAAAACAGCGAGATCGAAGGGACTGCAAGAACAAATATATACAGTTTGGGTCTGCCTTTTCGATATAGGGGTTGTTTTTTTCTGTTGTTGTTGTTGGCTTGCTCGCTAACTCAAATATTCTGCCCACCACTGCTTTAAAGTACTAAAACCATGACTTTTTGTGAGCATAAACGTAGTATAAGGGAAACTAAAGTCATGGAATAGTAGGCCCTGCCTGAGTTAATGATTTTTAGTAATAGCCCTTCAATATCAATGCTGAGTCTGCTTTAATTCAATACTGAGCCGTGCTGAACGGTCTTCTCAAAGGATCTTAAGTTGATACAAAATTTCATCTCAGATTGGAGAATATAATCGTGGCTGAATTTGAATCTAAATCAAGTAAACTTGTGTCATTTCCAACCGTTTGTTTCGCCTTTTCGCAAACCTCTGCCAATCGGAAAAAGGTGTCACTTCAATATTCCAACTCAATAAAATCTTCATTTAATTCGCTTTACTCCAAATAAATCCCTTCGATTTTTCTTCAACTTATACTCGAACCCAAGCCGCAAAAGCCCTCGCATTCCTGAGCCCTCAAGTTATTGGTTTTACAACGAATTTCGATGAAAACTCTAATGAGCATGTCAAAAATTCTACTGGTGGTCAACGCATCACATTAAACGCTGACAAATTAGTTGGATATTCTGGCTCTTGTGAAAGTTGCACTTAAAAGTTTTTGATTTATTGTATATTTGTTTGGCCCATTGATAAAACGTTAACTGTCAACAGTTTAGGTAAGCGTTTAACTAATTGCTCAATAGAACAAGTGCAACACTGAACATTGGGGGCACACACACAGCGGCCCCAAGGCAATTCCCAGACGCCCAGACAATTAATCAAATATTCTAAATACTTGCAAACGAAACAGAAATACAATTTCATTAATTGTCGAACCAAAAACCACACCCGCATGCCACTCTAGAGAGTTTCCCACGAAAGCAGTGGCAGCGGTTAGTTAGTTTTTAAATGTTTTTGTGGACCATGGCGCTACATAAATAAACTCAGGTGGCCAACAGAAAGCATATTAGCCATTTTGGGCACGTCAAAAGGTGAAAAACCACGCATTCACGTGAAGACAGCTGCCGTTTCCACAGCAGCAGCAGCAGCAGCAGCAGCGGCCTGTGCCCTCATATTGTAGTTGCAGTGTCAACGTCGACCACGTAATCAACTTACAACGCGCCTAGGCAGCAACATCCCTTTGTATTCCACCAGAAACCAACAAAAAAAATCGCAACAATCCCGAGAGCATCCAGGGAGTTGGTACTGCTACCCCCTCAGCGCTGGTCCTTCACTCGATTGAGGGTGCTCTGTGCGCTAATGTTTGGTTTCATTAGTCCTAAGCGACAAATCAAACAGTTTGTGGCACTTTTTCTCTGTGTTTTGTTTACACTCATTAGTTGGGACCTTTTCCGGGGATAGCGATGGTGTGTCACCCCCTCTCGAAGGGTCACACTTCATAGACAACTAGCATACGTTTGATTTTGTTCTTGATTTTTCTGTTTTGAGGGTGCTCCGTGTTTGTTGTTTTATTTTCATTATTTAAAGCACATTAATATCGCAGCTCAGGACGAAAGGACAGGACAGGAGTCGAATATCCGAAAAAAGTGCAAACAAATATTTGCACTGTGCGGCGGGAGGGTGGCGAATAGAAGAGTGGAAAAACGCTTAACACGCTTGTAATTATTGGGCTATTTTCGGTGACTGCGCTTTTTATGCGATTTGTATTGAGTGGAAAGGAGATTAGCATCAAATCGCAGTGTGCTTGAGTGGGCGTTGCAATTGATGGGCGTCAAGTGGTGAGAAAATTTAGGATTAGGATCCATAAGGAAGAAAATTATTGGTTTTAGCCGCATCTAATAGAAGCGGAAGGAAAGGAATGCCTAAAACACATTATGTTAATAGTGAGACGGAAATGTGCTACAGTTTTGTATAATTATTTCAATGGCTTTTTAACAACACTTTCTACAGACTCGGCCTTAATTTCCTCCGATATTAATTCTCTGCTTCATAAAGACATAAAAAACTCTTAATTCCATTTTGCCCGAGCCATTTCTTTTAACACGCCAATAAAGTGGCAACTTCTAAAAAAAGGCATAACCAACTCAGACTCCTCCCCCTCCAAAAGTCATACAATCTAAATTGATGTGCCCAAGGCCTAACCCTCAATTGGTAAACATTGTACGCTTTCAAAAAAAAAAAAGGGCTATGCAAACACTCTGAACCCTAAAAACAAAACTTTCCATCAACTCCGAAAATTTTTGCCACTTAATTGAGATTAATTGAAGTTATATGCCCGAGTTGTGAATAAACAGCTTTTCACTGAGTTTTATGTGCGCAGACAACAAGCCGGCAGAGAAACGAAATATTATTATTAATAATTACAAGTGAAGGCACCCCAAAAATAGTCAAATCATCGAATTGAACCCTCCAAACGAGACAAACGAAAATTTTTATTAAATTAAATTGAGTGCGACGAAGTTCTAGGCGGAAAACACACTCCACGACGGATGCAGATGCAAATCAAATAGTTTTAAGTCGAGGTTAATGCACTCGCTCTCTCTCTATCCCTTAATTGGTCTATGGGTCCATGAGACTGAGACTGATATGTGCATTGCACATATCGAGATCGGGTCTGTTAATGGTCTTTGGTTGCTTTGTAAGTCAAAACTAGCTATTTAAGTTAATTGACATTCAAAATGCAGTTGAATAAACTTTTTGAGGGGCTGGAAGTTTGGTGTGAAATGGTGTACATCAAATTTATTAAATTATGAGCAAGAGAGTTGGGAATTAGTGATATAATACTTGGGAAGTCGCACTGAACCGCTAAATCGTGTTCGTAAACCGAACCGCAGAACCCAAATGAAAACTTAACTTAGCCAAATACTTAGGGAACATAGATTATGTTTTGTTCCAAAGGTAGTATATTTAGTAGTAGTATAGAGTATATTTAGTTTGTGCAAAATTATGTTACAGCCAGAACAAAGCATCTGCAACCCCATAAAGCTTATATATTCTTGATCAGCTTCAACAGCGGAGTCCCTTTGACCATGCCCGTCGGTCTGTCCATAGGAAAAATCAAATATTAGAGATGGTAAGCTGTAGAGGTTTGACATGCATTTCTTTTTTCATTTCAGCCCCTGAAGTTGGGAAAAAGTCATATCTTCCACTGTTTTTATAGATAGAAACAGTTTTCTATCCAAAAATAAAAATATGTTATAAATAATCTAGAACAGAAGAGAAAATCTATCCATAATCCAAGAATTCGCATTCTTGGTTATGAAAGCCGCAAAAATTAAGATAATAAGGATATAGATATTCAAGAAAATACTAAATAAAGAAAACATAAAAACAACCTTCCAGGTGACCCATCGATTTCATACTTGAATCTCCTTTCATTAAGATCTCACAAACAAAAGCACAAAAAAAAGTGCTTGCTGGTTCCGGAAACCTCACATCAGGCCCATACACACAACCAACAAGTGGAAATTAGGTCCTATTTACACAATAATGTCTGTGCAAAATGGTGTGAAACTGAACTCTCTTTAAGCTTCTTTCCCTTATGCTTCACCCCAAAAGACAAAACAAAGGTTATGCCAATCCTCTTGGCATAAAAATGAACTGTGCTCCTGGAGTGCCCTTGTCGAAGGCTTTTGTTATTTGTTTCAGATTCCAGAGCATTTGCTCACTTGAGTGAGAGCGAAAATAAGAAACTTTTTTTCCTTCCCTTTCTTCATATTGATTACAAGGAATTCAATGGGTCATGTCGAGATTAGACGCAATATGCTCGAGCCTCGAGGGTTCGGCACTTTTGTGTTCAAATTATCGTCGAGTATATGCAAAGCATATTGGTCTATTGTTTCGCTATCAATTATGCAAAATGCCGGGATGGAAAAGGCATTGCGATAATTTCCATCTTTTAAATATTCATTACAAGATGACGTTGACGACGTCTGGCTGGTGGGATATCGCTTTGATTGATTACTCAAGTGGTTTTATCGTTGTGCGGCAACTTGGGTTTCTCCCATTTCGAGCGTATTGTGTTCTGGGATTGTGCCCGAGGCGTATGCTCAACACGGGGCGTGGTTCTGGTTTCTTTCTTGCATTCTTTGTTTCTTTTTTTTTTTTGACAAGATTTAGACGAATGCCAGCATGTTGGTCACTTGAGAGTTGCGATTGTTTCCTGTACTGTAAATGTCAGCTTTGGATGAAATTAAAATATCTTTAAATTTGCATGAGTTCTGTAGTGGCAGAGCGACGGCAGCTGCTGGAAATTGGCAAATATTGCCCAAATGTAATCGATCTTTTCTTTGGCGGAAGGGAAAATGCCACACCGAAGGCGGAACAGGGCAGGAGCTAAGTAGCTGTAGCTGGAATGGGTCGTGGCGGTTATGAAAGGTCATGGATCACAGGGACCTTTAAAGGTGATTCACATTATACAATTTTTTTGACCTAGTTGATCGTGTTCCCTAAACGCGGTGAACCTTCGGGCTTTCACACATCGACGAGTACACACATTTTAATCAACGACCAAATAAAATGAAATTGTTTTACTCACCAAAAACTGCGACAATCTGCTGCTGAGCTGCGAGCAATATTCCAGACACTTGAGTGCGCATGTGCATACCGCATCACCGCAGGAGCAACAACCACCGCCGATCTTGATCACTGAACGGAGCCACTCGAGTTGTTGCAAATATATGAGTGGCCTCTTGACAGACATCGTCGTGGTCGTGGCCGTCGTCGTCGTCGCAAGCTCAAACTGTGCCACTTGAGTGGGTTTTTTTTCTGTGTATTGTTTGCGGCAGGCTGATGCTTCCTGTGGCTTGATGACGTCGCTTGGTCTTACAATAGCTTGATAGACATGTACAAAATTTCTCACGCATCGTTAGCAGATGCTGCAAATATTTTTTAAAGAGAGAGAGAAGTAAACGTTTTACGTGTTGGTTAACAGTAGGCCTAGTCTGTTGTCGGTCAACACTATAAAATTTTTCCATTAAAAAGCGGTTTATCGCTAATAAAACACACAAGCCGAATTTCCGGATAGAAAGACAAAGCCTACTATATGCTTCTAAAGAATTCTGCAATGTGTAAATAACATTTGTAGGATTACCATGTATAGCTTTAAGACTGATGTTGTATAAAATGGGTTTTGGTAAGAAATATTAAAATTATATGGGCTATATGTCCTATTTCAAAGATATAGAAAAGTATGGGTAGTTGTTATCCATTGTTATTAACTGTCCACGTAATACGTACTTGGGGACTACTTAAAACTACATACATCTAGCGATTATTCAAGTAGAAACCACTTCTTGCTTATGTGTGGTTGAAGTTAAAGGGACATGCAAAACGACTTAAAGTTACAAAAATGTCTGCTTATAGAAGGGAGGTCATTAAACCAGTGTAATATTTATTTATCTTTGTTGAAGATAGATTAACTTCCTAAGGCTTTTTATAATAATCTATATCATTTGAGGAAAATAGTTTTGTATTATCGAGATATAAAAAGGTAACGAACCCACTTTAGGAATGTAGGGTATGCATTATTGGTATGGATGCTTCAAATATGAATCTGTGTGCGAAAGAAACTGAAACGTAAGCATTAACTTATGAAATTTAAATAATAAAATCTTTTTTATTTTAAATTGAATGTCAGATCTAACTAGATATGTGATTTTTTAATAGATCAAATTATCAAATAAAAGATCTAACTGAAAACATAAGACTAGAAAAATGTTCTAAAATTAGTTATTAAGCACTGGCGATTCGTGCCCATAACCTTTCTCTTAAGGCACTTTCACCTTCACACTGCGTCAGTTATTGATTCTCTGGATAATTAGGATATCATCTAATGTTATTTATTATTAAGGCGAACCATTAACTACGATTTGGTAGGATTGAATGGCTCTGTGATATTGACATTGGCGCTTGAGCGATAAGTTCTTAGTTGACATTTTCTTTTTATTATATACTGTGAAATACCAGAACCGATACTTCGATTGTTTGGTTCAGAACACGTGATGTAATGCTATAATGTTAATAATACTTCCCGCATTTAATTACTTCTCGTTACACTAATCTCGATTATTCAGACTATTAAGAAACAATTACTGATTACCACTTTTTTGGTAATCGTAATTATATATTGGATTCGTCAATGATTGTTTCAAATTGTAATTTGTTTAACAATTACTTAAATAATTGTACCAAAAAATATAATATTATTCAGTAATTGTGCTTGAAAAGTTGAATTATTCATGTAATTGTTAGTGATAACTCCAAGATAAAATTGCGATTACCTTTCGTACAAAGTATAAAAATAATGATTTAGCTTGAGCTTTTGTTCATATTTTAGAAGGATCCCATAAGTACGAGTCGATTTGGTTTCAAAGGGTATTGCATGTTCTTTTCTTTACTAACTACTTTCTTAGTGGTTTAGAACAGCGATGTTCAAGAAGAGAGGCTTTCTGACGCTCTCTGTCTCTCTCCGACACTCACTGAAGCATTACTTCGGCAAGCATTCGGCGTGAATTACTGAAAGTGTTCGGCCCCTGGGGGCTATGGGTCAACATCGCTGGTTTAGAATGATGACCCTCCCTTTATTGTATATAGGTAAAAATTACGTTTTATTTGGTTTATCAAGGGGCATATTTTTGGTCTAAGTGAAGAAGGTTCACCGCTTCTACCATCTCAACCTAACCTTATACCTGGCTTTCACTGACTTTCTAAGAATTAGGGGATTCAATGTGATTATCTATTAATAGATAATAAATCGGTTATCCACAGTTACATCAACCAGTAAACAACAGATTCCCCCTGGCAGGAATATGCTGCCATTTTGTTTCCCACATTTGAATTTCTGCTCTTCAGTCAGTCAGCAATTAAAGTATCCACAATTAATTGAATTTATTTCACACAAAGGTCATTGTCAGCTTTCATTCGCTCACCAAAGCCGCCATAATTTCGACATTTGCCTGGAAACGAAATCACGTACCCTAAAGTAATTACCACTCAATGGTAACACACTCAGTGATGGTGTCAACTCTCTGCAATGTCGTGGGTCGTCGTTTTTAATTGAATATTACAAGAGGGATGTGCCTTAATAAGGAAATCAATTTAAATCTCAGCCTGAGAAAAACCTTGAAATTCTAATAAAAATTCTGCGGGTGTTAGGGATCTCGATGATCAGTGCTATAGGGTGGTGCAAAAACAAAACAACTATTTCAATGAAGTAATAAGTTTCAATTGAACTGACGTTCAATCAAGTCTGTTGATACCAATGCTGACCGCCAGCCCAAAGGTCTTATCTGGGGATCGGCTAATCGGACACATTTGATAGACTTATCTGAGAATATTTTTGCGATTCAAAAGCGTGTGAAACCTGCAGATTAGCCAGTTACAGTTTGGACTTTCATGCGGGTGCGCACCACCGAAAAAAAATAAAAGAAAAACAGTAACTTCATTTGGCAAAAACTATAGCAGGCCGTGTAACAATTCTCGCAACGACTTCGTTTACTTAAAACAACAGACCAAAGGGGGAAATGACTGGCCTTCTCCTGTTGCCACTTCTATGGCTGTCAATTTGTGCCTGCTGTTTTGCCGATGATACAAAACCTGTGGTACGCCTTAGCCTGGGTGCCATTCAAGGATCTGTACTCAAAAGCTTCGAGGGGAATAGCATTTATGCCTTTCGCGGCATCCCCTATGCCCAACCACCTGTGGGAAAGCTGAGATTTGCACCTCCACGTGCGGCTGAAGGCTGGGGCGATGCCGTCTTAAAGGCTACCTCGGATTCCCTGGTCTGCCCTCAGACTGGCATCTCTTTGTTTATGAGCGAAGATTGCCTGAAACTAAATGTTTTCACCAGGAATTTGGACACCAAATTACCGGTGATTGTCTACATACATGGTGGGGCCAATGTTTTGGGCAGTGGTCACAGCCTCTACGAGGCAGGTCCTCAGTATTTACTGGATCATGATGTGGTCCTGGTGGCCTTCAACTATCGCCTGGGAGCCTTGGGTTTCCTGAGCACTCAAACGGACTATGGCAAGGGAAATTATGGTTATCTAGATCAACTGATGGTCCTCGAGTGGGTGAAGACGCATATTAACCATTTTGGCGGTGATGCCCAGAATGTGACCATTTGGGGCATGAGTGCGGGATCCATGGCAGTAAGTCTACACTTGGCCTCACCCATGTCCCAGGGTCTATTTCATCGTGCGATTCTTATGAGTGGCTCGGCGACGAATCATTTTGCCATTGATAATGTGTTTTGGACACGGAAGTTGGCTCGCGAGGTCGGCTGTCCGATGTACGATCCCATTGATGTGGTTGAGTGTCTAAGGAATGTCAGCTGGCAGAGAATCATAGAGGTGTGTGCCACCTGGGAGCCATATCAGTTTGTAAATATGAAATGGAACTATGAGATTGATGGTTACTTTATGCCCAAACATCCCAGTGAACTCATTGAAACGGGAGAGTTTAATCGAGTGCCGCTTTTGGTGAGCTTTACACGAAATGAGCTGGACTATACGACAAATGGTAAGGGTCTGGAATTATTTTGTAAAATGAAAACACAAGTTTTTGCTGTTTGTTCAAAATCAAAGATCGGACTACTATAACATATAGCTGCCACAGTAACGATCAGTCGAAAAACTAGTTCTAGTGAGAATAGCTTTTTTGTTTTCAATACAAACGTCTCTTAGCCTAGCTCCGTATTTACTAGTTTTCTATGCTTCTCCATGATTCTGCCTAGTATGATCGAAATCGGACATCTATATAATATAGCTAGTATAGCTATGACTATAGGTTGTAGCTGCCATAGGAATGATCGTTCGAGAAACTAGTTTAGTGAGAAAAACTTTTTTGTTTTCAAAGAAAATGCCTCCAAACTTTGTAGTTCTAAGTTGCTATGCTTTCACATGATTCCACTAAGATTGATCGAAATCGTACATCTATGTATATAGTATAGCTATCATAGAAAAGTAGAGTCAGAGAAGTAAGACTCAGTGGAAATGTCCTTCAAATTAGTTAGAAAAACGTGCTGCAGGGGTATACAAAATTTTTTTCCGAGCCCAAGTTAACTTTCCTGCATTTTTTACAGTGTAAGTAGTGCGGAGCTGCCCTCAAAATGAACTGCAAACGCGTAGATTTTTCTCAGTGTGAGCGTCCTAGTTAAAAGCTTGAACCTGAACGAACAGTTTCTCTTAGATGTTTGGCATCGAACTGGTTTGCAGCCTTGGTTTTGCCATATCTCCAATCTGTCTGCTAGCTAACATTGTTGTTATTCCTCAGCTCATCTGGACCATGAATTCCTGCTGCATGATCTGCTAGTCAATTTCCTTGAATATGCCCCGGAGTTATTCCTATACAGCGCTGATTCAAGTACTGCCAACAAAAGTCAACGACTTAAGGACTTCTATTTGGGCCAAGACGTGTCCGAAATCAATAATGAAAACATTGAGAATTTTGGCCAAATCTTCTCGGATGGCATTATTGGGCATGGTGTTCATCGTCTGGTGCAGTTGGCTAGAAACTATACCGATGTCTACTATTCTCGCATGGATTATGTGGGTCTGCGTAGCTTATCAGCCCCACTTAACGATCAAAATGTGCTAGTTGGTGTGGGACATGCTGATGATTTGCAATATGTGATGCCCAGTCTTTGGTATGGCACTCAGATGGGAAAGAACAATTCGGATCTGTTTATGATGGAGCGCTTGACAGAATGGTTCACACATTTCGCATGGACTGGGTAAGGCTGCCTGAGATACAGACAGAGAGAGATGTTTGAAAACTTATCGAGAAGTCTTTTAGCCAACCACTTCCCAGCACCGAAGCCTGGCCACCGTGCAATGCCACACAGCTAAATCTGCTCTACAACGATGTGGTGACCCGAGTGGGTTTACCAGCCTATACTACGCGCTATGCCCTCTGGGACGAGCTCTTTCCCACGCCTGCCTCAGGCAGCAGTGGTCCAGCCCAACTCAACGTCATCGTCTTTGCCACCGGTGTGGTCTCCTGGCTGATGTGGAAACTAATGTAGCTATTAGGTGTGGAAAAAGCTTATCAATAGGCCGTTTAGATTACGCTAATGACATTGGCTGGCCGCACCATTGCAACTATTTACTTTGATTAATTAATCAGCCCAGGCGTGAGATTCTCTAAGTTTGGGCAATTAGTCTCTTGCCAGTTTGGTTGTTTTTGCTTGTGTTTTTGGGTCCGCAGCTTAAATACACATTAATTTGTCTTTAAATGTTCGTGGCTTTTGGCTTAGTGAGGTGGTGGGGGTGTGTGGGGGCGGGGCGTTGCAGGGGCGGAGCTGACCTTTTGTAATTGTCAGGTTGGCCTCGGTTTGCTCATTTTGCACTCTGCTATTGACATTTTGCGATTTATTCTTGCGTGAAAATCCCAACAATTGCGATTGGGATACAAAAGGATTATCGCTAGTCTTTTTTTGCTGTGGGTGGTTGAGTGGAGCTGGAAGTTTTGTTTAAGGGGTGGTTCTCTAGTTGGTTAAAACATGAAATGAAGATCTCTTTCTGTGTGTGTGCCAAGCTTTGTACCCTAAAACCTCTTCCCACCAATATCAATCGATGGCCTCAAGGTGGCTGCCCCGAACAACAACCCCCTCGTTAAGAAAACAGCGTTCAAAATTCACTTAAAATACCAAACATGTGTATATTGTTTAACAAATTTAAGCACGCATTGGCCGCCGGCTGCCTGAGCCTTCCCAGAAAATGCACAAAACAAAGCGGCTGCTGCCGAGACTGCGCCTCGCTCTCGCTCTCTCTCCTCGGCACTGCGGCACTCTCAATTTGTATTGTCATTAGCGATTATGGACTTGGCCCTGGCACCAGGATCCCAGAGTAGGGGGGGGGGGCGTAATTCGATATGTTGACAAAACGCATAAACACACACAGACACACACGGTCCAAGGGCTGGGGCATTCTTCAATTTGAATTGCTGACAAGCCCATCAAGCATTTTCGTAGCAAACGGCGCTACTTCAAAATGTTTACTCCTTTTGTGCACGAATAAAAACGTAATCAAAACCACAGAATGATGCGTCAGAAAAAAGAGCAAAAAAGGTACCAGGACCAGAGTCTGGTTTTCCTTCGAAATACCCATGGCTTAGGCGTAACGAAAGTGAAATCGAGACGCCGCACAGAAACCGGCAGCTGGAACACCTTCGCTCCAGCATCGTCATGATCATAGCCCGTTGCTGTTTTGTTAGAAGCCAACACAAAGAACCAGTCAAAGTCAAAAGGGGCACGCGCTGCGATCAACCCTGGACGCGGGATCCCGCACCACGCACCCAGAACCGGTGACTGATCGTCTAGACAAGCCGCAGACATAAGTTTAATAGACTTATTGTAATTGAGTCACAAAAGCCACACACTCAACTCTTTTTCCCATACGATTTTCAGCATTTTCCAGCTGCCCCTTTGTTGAATGGCTGATTCGGATTTCCCTCGATGTGTTAAGGTTGCAATTTTACATGAACATTTGAATTTAATTAAAAATTTTGGTAAATATTTCTGCTTGTTTTTCCATTCCTGCCGTGTCATGTTTGCCAAGTTGACTTTGCCCACCTTTTTGTGGCCTTTTGTCCCAAAAGGGAATTTGGCATAATGTTTACTTGTGTGTGTGTGTGAGAGTGTGTAAGCAAGTGTGGGTCAAGTTAACAAGTTACTTCTCCATATTTTCTTTGGCTAAACTTTGTGCGAGAATTTCACAGAAAAGTCATTGTGGTGAGCGCTCATTGTGTGGGCTGAAGGGGCCTTTGTGCTCAACTGAGTTTGAGAGATGCTAATGAGTTGGCAAAGTTTAATGGAAAAACTGTATGTTAGAATGATAAAGGGGTGGTACCAGGTAAATTGTTTACGGTCATCGATTAAAACAAGCAGTTGGAATGGTTATTCGATTAAAACAAGCAGTTGGAATGGTTATTGTGATGTTATTCAAAAGATTTTATAATTTCAGACTGATTTTTCGGGCAATGGGGACCTTTCTGTACCTCTTCGAACCTTTTGATATAATAACCAATACCAACAAATAAAAAACCCCATCGAAGTATGTTGCACTAAGTATGGTGCCCTAGCAGCGCCCAGAACTCTCGCAGTCACTAACACAAATAAAAAAAAATGCGAAGCAACAGCAAGAAATCGAAAGAGAAACCCGGCTTATACCGAAATGCTGTGTGTGTGTGTTTGCTAGTGGCTGTCTGAAGCACACTGCAAAAACAAAATCAACGCTGCAGACAGGGCGCATACTTATTGTTGTTGCCTTTACTTTCGCTAGAGATATAATTGAAAAAGCGAAAAGAGACTCATACGAAGTTGTTACGTGAATTTCGTTGTGCGTTAGTCCAACAACACATGCGCCGAAAGCGTATAGACCGCGGGCACCCCTTATTTAAGGACAAATTCCGTTTTGAATAGTTTGATCTCGACCTTCGGACCTTAATTTCAAGCACGAACAATTCGAAAATTCTTATATTAGTCCGAAAGGGCTCATTTCAAGTTTTCCCGGTATGAAAATCAAATGATCCTGACTTAAGATTGAAGTAAGTTCGTAAATCCAATGCCAAAGCGAAATAGTGAAAAGAAACCAAGGACAAGAAAATCTATCTTAACTTAACGTTTGTTTTTAGTGTCATGTTTCGCTCTTATGTGGCATTGAAATTCCCAAACAGTTATAGCAATGCTGCCATTAGAATGATGTTAGTGACTTGAAGTCAAAGGGACTAACTTGTCCTGCAGCCTTGGGTGAGGATTAAAAAGGTCGTTAAAAAAGTCAGATGATGCTCATGTGAGATAGCTTATTTTGGGGCTAATTGGGATAGCGCTTAGTTCGAATATCGCGCTCAATTTATTACCAGGCATTCTTTCACCAAACCGATTTAAAGATCACATCGGATTGACCGACTTCTGATATTTTTTGGGATTGATTCAAGCCCGGATATGCCAGGTTTTTTTTTGTTTCAACGAAATTGTCAAAAAAGTCAAATATAAGATTTAAATGAACAAATAAGTTAGCGAGTTGGAACGCTTTTCTACTTAAAAGCAATAGGACTTTCGCGGACGCTTCTTATAAAGTTATTCTAAGTGTTAAGAACCATGTCATCCAAAAAATTAAATACCTATCCAAAAGTTGTCCTGTTTAAAATAGGAAAATAATGTCTATCAAATTTGTGCGCCCAATTTCAAGCTAACCTCAGTCCACAACCAATCTTATCATAAATCTTCTACCGATTACACATCACAAAGCAAGGGTGGTCTCCTACATACACACAGGCCGCACTCCCATACGTATCCTCATCACCATAAACATTAACGCCATTATTAACCAGAGTCTGGCCAAAACAAGCAGCAACAGCAACAACAACAACAGCATAATTATGATTGGGTCCCAGGTTTCCCCCCACTCAATGTTGTTGTCGCCGAGGCTTCAAACAAAAGCGAAAACTATATCAACCAGAGCGAGCGAGTGAACAACAAAAGACACTCAAACGGCGACCACACACACAAACCTTCTCATGGAGAGTAGCCTGTAATAGACAGCCAAGACAATGGGGACAACGAAGGGAGTGAGTTGTTTTTTTTTTATTTCGGGTTTTGTTTGGGTTTATTTGGGGAGACGCGGCAGGCATCATCATATGTGTGTTTATCGTATTATCAAATTATTTATCAGAGCCAGAAAACTACAACGTGGAAATAAAAAGGCAAAACAATTAATTTTACAGCCGTTTGATGTGAACACTTTCACCCAAATCATGAGGGGGGAAGAGAGAGACAGTCGAGTCGAATGTCCTTTGATGCTTTGTTATTTGTTTGATTTGAGCCTGGGAGCTGCTGCAAGTGCGCACAAATCATTAATCAAGGCAATTTACATTTCGTATAAATATTTAATTAACCGAAAAGTGAGAGGGGAAATGTAACTGTCAAATAGGCGCCAGACAAGGCATGGGATATTAATGAAATCACCTTAAAATGGAGGATTTTTTTTGAAGATTTGACAGAACTCTTGTTCAGTTGATGGGACAGGTACTTGGGGTAACTAAGTAGAGAGAGTTTCGTAGGATATTTATCCAGCGGAGCTGAAAATCAGCCAAAAGATATGAAAAATGAATATTTTAATACCAAAAAAGGAAAATTAAATATTTTCCATTCCAATGGGATCTTTATGGAGGTAGAATAAATATTTTCCTATTTATTTTCAAATCAACTGAACTAGCTCTGCTTGGACATATATCTAAAATCAAAACAGTTTCGCTTACTAAAACCCAGACCGAACGATTGTTCCCTTAAAAGTTATTCAACATTTCCGCTCTTTTACCATTTAAAGGGTAGTTTTCCACTCGGTATACTTCATTCGAGTTTATTTCTGTATAGCAAATGATTTTCCACTGGTATTTCTCAAATGTGAAAATTTTATGCTTTCTTCTCCCTCTGTCAAATAGCTTATCAACCCACACGGATCTAAATACAGTCTAACAAACAATTCGCAGTTAATTAACAATTAAAACCGCATGTAGAAAATCATTCATTTGGCAATTTCATAACGAGCTAAATCCACATTTTAGATCCTGATACACCGATAAGACCTATCAAACAACTTAAAACAACCCTCCCCAATCTCCAAATGATTTGAACCAAGTTTCATAATTTTCCATTGTTCATCCTTGACGGGCATTTTCACCAAAAACAACTGATAAATGAAACTGAAAACACAACCAAGTGAAAGCGAGACAGAGAGAGAGAATGAGATCGAGTCAAACTGATAATACTGGTACGAGTCCCTTTCACACTCCGCATGGGTTCCACTGCGAGTGTCCTGCTGTGGTCGAGCAAGATCTTTACTAAACGATAGTCGGGAAATTGAAATGTAAGGGCATACAATATACATATTTCCAATGGGACAAGTGATCCCTGCGTTAAGTAGCTTGGCTCACTAATCTGTCCAAACAAAACGGTCAGCACGAAGGATCAGGTGTGGGTTCGGCTAATGGCATTTTCATTTTCACACTGTTTCCGTTGTCTGTGGTTTTCAGGAACAATTAAATATGACAAGGATTACAAGCAGCAAATATTTTCATAATTTTCCCACGCAAAAATCTTGTTCTCGTGCATATTATTTGCATTTGGAGAAATTGTGGCATTAAATTACACCAAAAAAAAAAAAGATTCTCCCACAACGCTTGGTACCCGCATTCCGTAATTATTGCATGTCTAGCGACTACCCTAGATGAATTGGGAAAGCGCGTGGCATTTGAGGGGTAAATAGGGAGGTTCTTTGTATTTTTAAGTTCAAAGTTGTGTACAAAATCCTTTTCTCCGATTCAGAGTAACACACTGTTTGAATTCAGAAGAAATTTCCAAGTGCTGCCACCATTTAATAGTTCTCTCAATTGATTTCAAAGTTCTTTTTTTATGTTCGATCATTAATCATCATCATGTCCTTCACCCATCTCTCTCTCTTTTTTTTTATAAAACTCGCGCCCATCATTTATAAATTGCCTTATCACATAAACCAAAATCGCTTGAGTAAATCCATTTAATTGCCCTGACTGGCTGGCTATCAAAATCCTTTCTGCTTTAAATTGAAGCCCGTGTAATATCCTGGCTCAACCTCCGCAATCAGCCTCCGCCTGGCCCCTGCCGGATATGTTCGCACTCGTGTAAACATGCGTTTGTCATTAGACACACCGGAAATATTGACAGCATTCGACACGCGGCGCACGACCATTTGATTTTTCAAAAGTTTGCAAAATCCACAATTTACAATTTCAGTTTCAACTGTTTCATTTATGTTCTATTATTTTAGAAAGTGGCAACGTTTTTTTTCTGCTTTTGCGCTTGAGTGAACGGATGGTACAAACTTCCCTCCCGGGATGTTTCAGTTGAGATCATTTGGGTGGTTGTTTAGCCAGCTTGCTGTTTGAGGAGGGGCGCGCGCGCGCGTGTGTCTATTGTCTAGAGGCATCTTTGTTGTTGTTGAAGTGTCGTCACCATGCCGAATTCTCAATTTTTGGTTTTTTAAACTGAAGTACCTGAATTTTACAGTTCTGGGTTTTTATGTGCTGCCTTTTTTATATTGTTCCTAGAGAGTTTACTAATTAGATTTTATTGCGTAAAGCGAATCGGTTTGTCCTCAAGTGTGGCAAGTGTGCCAAATTTGCTTTTTTATGGTGTGAAATGTTTTAGGGTATCCTTTCTATGGAAAAATACCAACAATGAAGTCTTTGACTTAGATGCGGTTCTAGGTTGAACACTTTGAGTTTAAGCAGTTTGTAATCTTCAAATCAAATTTTGAATTGCCGCTCAGTGGCTCGTTTCTTGTCGTCCAGCTGGGATTAAATGGGAATACATCATACAAAATTTTCAGTTTCTCTAAATGCAATAAGTATTGTCAATATTTGCGAGGTGCTGTGGTTGTTATTCAAAATAAATGCTTCTCTTTTCACATCGTACAGGCTCGGGATTGGTCTGGCCTTTGACGCTTCGTAGTAAATAATTATATGTGCAAGTGTTGATGTGTTGATATGTGCGTTTCCTAAAGGATACATTTATTTCCAATGCTCCATGTAAATTATTTATTCCGCAAAACTGTTCATAAGTTCTATATATTTTACAATTTGTTAGATAAAACTCCTCCTGAAACTAGATTGTCGAACCATGAACCAGAAATTATAAAAGAAATGCATAAAACTGGTTTGAAAGTCGCAGATTTATTTTAAATTACTTTAAAAATTCAAGTAATTATTTAACATCTCCATTAATATCCGCTGCAAACCTCAGATGCAAGGTCTTGCTGCGGTTGATACCATACAAATGGAACAAACCCAGAACATTGGACTCAAGTTGAGCACTTCCGAGACCAAAAACGGGCCACTGATAATTTTTCTAATTTGTAGTACAATGGTCTTAATTTAAGAACAATTTTACTTGAAATTCTCCGTTTTTGAGTACATTTTAGACAAAACTAGGTGAAAGCTTTGATTGAATTTGGTTCAGGTTATAAAAGGATGATCACTTGGCTTGAAAAGTTTGGATATCTTAAGAAATACCTTGGATCTTTTTAGAAGTATCAACCAGAGCGCTGCAGCGGAGTAGTCCAAAAGGGCACAGCAACACAATTACAACATATATAGGTAAGAACTATAGGACAAAATCATTATATACCTTTTTATACTCTGTGCCGTAGGTACACAGAGTATTATAAGTTTGTGCAAAAGTATGTAACATCGAGAAGGAATCATCTCCGACCCTATAAAGTATAGCCGAGTCATGTCCGTGATGTCCGTCTGTCCGTCTGTCTGTTAGTATAAACGCTCAGATCTCAGAGATGGTAAGAGATAGAGGTTTGACATGTATGGGACATATGCTTCTTATGTCTGCAGGCAGATCAAGTTTATTTTCAATTTTGGCCACGCCCCCTTCCGCCCCCGCAATTTAGAAAAAACGTTATATCTCATACAGTTTTGAAGATAGATGGCTCTTTCCTTCTGGACATATTTAGTTAGCAGGATAACTTATCGATCCGCCAAAGGAATGGAGAAGATCGGATGAATAGTTTTCGAGTTATGATCAAAAGACTGATCGCTGCTACTGCAGCATCAAAATTTATGCTGAGAGTATAATTTTCTTGGTACAGAGTATGTTATAGTCGGGCTTGACCGACTTTCTTTCTTGTTTTTTCCTAAGATATGTCCAACTTCCCATAACTCAATATACTTACATCTAACACAGCCACCAACTCTATTTCTTCTCACGATCTTCAGAACGATAATAGCCAACCAAAAAAACAAAAAAGAAACTATGATTGCAAAAAAAAAAAAAAACTTCCCGCACAATCTACAAGAAGATCTCTAACTCAAAATCATAAAACGCAATTTAGCACGCAAAAAAAAAACCCAAACCCAATGAAGAAAACCAACCCCTCAGCCTAGAAACCCAAAAGTAAATGCCATAACTCGTGCATATGAAACAAAGTTAGCAAACAATTTTTTGTTTTCCTCAAATTCTCCCGTGTCGATCTTAAGCCAGAGATAAAGCAAACAAACATAATCATTAACACTGCGCCCAGTCAAAGGAAGGGTAAAAGGCAAGAAGGAAACCCCATAATTTTCACACTTCCACGTTGAAGGAAGCGATGCAATTATGACACAAAACTGAATGAGCAGCAACCCGTCGAGTCTTTCTTAAGAGATTCAGCCTCGACATAGCACGCGATAGCGGCTCGAAAAAGGATTACAGAAATGCCGAAAGGGTGCGCACCTAAGGGGCGTTGACACGGACGAAAGTCATGACGTTGCATACTTACATACGATGAGAATGCGATAGGTGCCGGCTACCTACCTACCAGGTTCCAAAAGTGGGTGTGGTCCCTTAATGAGGATAAGAATTAACTGTTCCATATCAATTTGGCTGCTTCCAATCAAAATTTATTTGACACTCGCTCCGCGGGGGAAACTCTTTCTGTTGAGCAATAAAATTTTAACCAAAAATTACGCATAAATGTCATCGTAAATTCGGTAATTTCCTCACTAGTCCAAAACAGAACGGAACTGAACTGTGTTTGGTGGTGTCGTGGGAAGTTACGCCCCTTCGAGCTGACTTTGGCACTGAAAAGGGATCTGGCTAGGGTAAAACAAACATAGTTGGACTCTGGGCGCTCTTCAACAATGAAAAGCATATTTAACTTACTTTTTTAAAACAATATAAGCAATTAGAACATTAATAAAAGCAGAATATCTAAGAAGTTTTCTGAGAAGTTAAAAAATATTTTTTTAAATTTGTTTTTAAGAATATTTCAGATGGATTTGGTAGCTATTTTTGATGCATAGTCCACATCAGTGGCTTAAAGAGGACTTTTCCAAGAGGGGAACTTAGTACAAAACTTTTTGGGTCGTTTCTTTTTTAGTTAGCATGTAAAAATATGTTCAGTGGGGGAGGCTTAACCCCCAAAAATTCCCCCTGCGTACGCCACTGGGCCACATTAATGTGTTGTTCTAAAAGAATGGATCGGAAATATTTTATTGATTAAGATAAGTTGAATTATACCAAACAATTTTCTTGTTGACACTTTAAGAGCTGACTTTTTGTGTTCCAGTATCTCCTTTCCCTCTGCAATGAGACTTAAATTATCTTCCTACACCCAAAACTGTAGGTGTATCGCTTTCGATCGTAAACGGACGTAATTACATTACTTTCCAATTGATGAGAAGCCACTGTCGGTGCAGCAGCATGGACATAAACAGCAGCGGATGAGGCGGCGATCGGTGTGTTCGAAAGAAAAGTACTACTTACGATTAATGGACCTATAAAAGTGGGCAGTGAACTTGGCACCCGAATGTACCCAGAACCGTATGAACGCACTAAAAAAAGTCAAAACAGTTGCGCTGGATTGGGCATGTTACTTGTCAGGATGAAGAGCCAGGAGGGAAACGAGCCAGGAGGGAACGACAGAAACTGAGATGGAAAGACCAGTTGATGGAACATATTGCGGCGCTTGATGTGACCAACTGGTGCCAGCTCGCACAAGACAGAGGCCATTGGTATACAGATGTAAAAGGCTGTGATAGTAATATCAGACCAAGGAATAAGAAAATGAAGACAAACCACGGGAAAGCATTTATGTAATAATCTCTTTTGTGTCACCCTAACGATGCTGTTGTTAATGAACAGATCAATGTTCCCAGACAACACCTTTAAGAGTCGGATACGATTGTCCATTGCTGTAATATTCATTCAACTATCGCTTTTCGATTCTATGGCCACTAAATAAAATTCTGATTAATTGCTACAATACAATTACCCTTCCAGTACCTCTGATATTAACCTTTAACCATGCTAACATAAATCCCCCAAGACCCAGACATTTCGTACAACCTTTTAACCCCATCCAGTTGTACCTCAATCTCCAACCACTGCCGTCTGTTGCCTGTCATCAACTGTCGCCAGGTGAGCTCTACAACAATTGCCATAACTTGATGCTCCAGAACTTAATTAGCTTGGACTTACGCTTACATTGGGGTCAAAATTGTCTACGTGAAGCGCGTGCGTTTGCAGGTGTGGCCTATACCACTGCCAGCTGCTGCTGCCACTGCTACCAATCCAAAAACCGCTCGTGTACGCTTGAGAGTATCCACATCGCAATTCCCATGCTCGGATAGCCACGGATAAACTGGATAGACTGGAAGACAAGCCAATGAGAGTGCCAGCAGGAAAACCACCCTGCTTCACGCGTCGTCATCGTCGTTGCATGCTTCGCTCGAAGGGAACTTAACTGAAGAGCACGCGGCTGGCCCAGGCAGTCAACCTTGCGCAGTCGTTGCGAACGGACGTCCACGTCGCGAGAGAAACATTCCAAACAATCGGGGAAAAATAGAACAGAAAGTGCTGAAAAGATGGTTTTAAACGCCAGCCTAGCCTTGCCAGTGCCCGTGCCGGTGCCGGTACCGGTGATCAGCCCTCCGGCCACCAAGTCGCGCATTCAATCGGATTGGGATATTAACGATGCCAAAATGCCGACGGTCAGTGAATTCGATGACTTCAGTGATTGGGCCAACGGACATTGCCGATTGGTTTATGCGGCCCAAAACGAAGAGGCCCGCAAACATGCCAGTGGCTGGGCCATGCGGAACACCAACAATCACAATGTGAACATTTTGAAGAAGAGCTGCCTGGGAGTGCTCCTCTGCAGTGCCAGGTGCAAGCTGCCCAATGGAGCCAGTGTTCATTTGCGTCCAGCTATCTGTGACAAGGCCAGACGCAAGCAGCAGGGCAAGCAGTGTCCCAATAGGTAAGTTCTCCACAGAAGAGGAAGGAGAAATGGAGAGAAGAACTGACCTTATTCTTTGAAACAGAAACTGCACGGGACGCTTGGAGATTCAGGCATGTCGCGGCCACTGCGGCTATCCTGTTACACACTTCTGGCGCAAAGATGGCCAGGGCATCTATTTCCAGGCCAAGGGCACCCACGATCATCCGCGCCCAGAGGCCAAGGGCTCGACCGAGGCTCGACGCCTGCTGGCGGGTGGTAGACGTGTTCGTAGTCTGGCTGTGATGTTGGCCCGAGATGCGGCTCTTAGTGATAAACTGAGCAGTCTGAAGACCAGCAAACGTCAAGCCAAAACCCAGTTGGGTGCGAATAGCAAGCGAAAGCAGACGGAGGAGGTCATGGCCAGCAGCCAGGGAGTATTGGGAAGCTATCAAACTGCTACGAACTTTGATCAAGCCGGCTTCATCTCCGCCACGCCCACAAATCAATGGAATGGAGCAGAGACTTACTACAGCCCCGAATCCTATTCCCATCAAATGTACAGCTACGACATGTTGCACTCACCCAGCTCCACGGGTAGCTACTATCAGGAAGTACCACTGCAGCAGCAACAGACGCCACCAGCTCTGCTCCCGCCGTCCAACACCAGCTACGAGCAGACCCACTATCAGACCGGCATGCCCGTGTACGAGAGCTGTGACGACACCTCCAGTTTAACCAGCAGTTCGGGCTACAGTTCCGAGGACTACAGCTATTTCAACAACTATGTTCCTGCCGCTCTGGAAACCACCGCGAATCCAGCAAGCACAACGGAAAGTTTCTACACCAACAGCTCGGAGATTTTTAGTGTATTTGAGTCTTCACAAGGGGAACTGCTGTATGAGGAGGCCTACCAAACGCCACAGCAATCCTTCGTAGCTGCCAACTATCAGCAACACCAGTCGTCACAGCAGGATCAGCAGACCGCAGATTACTATTACAGCAATTCGGGAGTGGACAATGTGTGGAACATTCAAATGGACGCCAGTACCCCGTACCATCATCAACAGCATCATACAGATCCCACAGCGAATGCTGTGTACTGCTAGACTGGATCAGCCAACTACCTCTACGATCTCGATCTTCACTCTGCCCCCCATCCCCCCTCACACTCGAATGTTATTCTAGTCTCTAAATGATTTCCATTTTCTGCACTCACTCAGCGTTTTGTTCCACTGTTGCTATGATTGTTGGCTATATATTTTTTGATAACCACCTTTGATCTACTCGAAATGTTTCTAGTTTGTAGTTGTGAGTCATTATTATGAATATGCATTATGTTTCCCAGCTATTCCAAAGTTGTAGTCTAAGTTTTAACTTCTAAGTAATCTAGTTTAGTTAAGCGAATATAACCCACCTATTTATGAAACATTTTTGTAGAAATAAAGATTTTTGAAAAGAAAGTAAGCAATGAATGGATGTGTGCGGATCCCTGTGGAGAGAACTGAGCGTTATGCGAACTTAACATACATATATGATATGATTGTTTTCTTGACCTTCACGAAGAAGTATTGTCTGGCGGAGAACTCGTTTTTATTTAGCTGTTGGTCTATTAATTTGTATTACATACAAGGGCTGCAAATCGGTTATGAAAATCATCTCTTACGTTACTGTGAACCGACTGTGTTTAGAAATAAATTTTTAGCAAGGCTAAAAACATGATCAAATTTGACCTACTGCCTAGGGACTTCTCTTGTTACCTAGTCGGTTTTGGGCCACTGGGTGTTAGAATCTGCAGGAAAGTGGTTAAAAACCTAGAAACCCTTTAGGAATTACTTGTAAAATCTTATAAGTTGGTGCTTCTTTTACAAATTTAGACGGATTACTTCAATATTCTTCATCTAATATCTGTAAGCTGCTCCTAATTAAAGTTCAGTATGCATTTTTTTCAGCGTTCAAATTGCTCAGAGCTCAGCAAGTTTCTTTGGAAGCTTTGCTGGAAGTTTTAAGTTCCACACTATTATTATTCCAGAGTTTAGGGGTTGCACTAAAAACTGTTTAAGCGGTGTAAGAAAGGCCTCAATTCATATTACTTAATGCAAATCAGCACTATTAACAAAATCAAACATTAGAGGGTATATAATGAGCCTGATAAGTAGTTGTCCATAACAAATTTGGACTTCTAAATATTTGTTTGCCCTTTGAATGTTTCGAGCCAACAAAACGCCACCTAGCTTTGGCAAATTAGCTACTCTGTCGTCAGTTTCTTCATGGTAGATGTCGCTGCTGTAAATCCACCATGAGCAATTGGTGCGCTGCTGAACTTTAGTTCAGCAACAATTGGATAGATGGCGCTAGTAGTCGCATCCATGTAGCTGCGGATTATTCAGAATTTTATGTGAATTACAGATTTTATTTAGATTGTGTCGGATCTTTGATCGATTAAGACAACTTTTGGGGAAGAAAAACTATTTATTAAGGCTGTCAGTGGCTGTCTGTCAGTGGGTCTTAGTGAGAAAGACGATTTGAAGAAGCAATCAATTTGTATAACATTTTGAATTTATCCAAAACTGACCTATTCATAGGATAAATTTAATTCCCATCAAGTTTTGATTTGTACTTGCTAACTTGAAGAGTATTCAAACTTCGCCACAGATGAAGTTTTTCTTTGCATTCTCGTTGTTTGTTTGTTTATGTGCCACTTATCAGTGAAACTCTCAAGGGAGAATGTTTTTGTTGTATAATTGGATATTTTTTTGTATAAAATGTATAAGGCCTGGGATTTCTCAAATAGTTTTTTCATTTCTTTCTAAACTTACTTAACACATACTCGTACAAGTGTATATAGGCACAGTTATGGATAATTATTCATAGACAGCGAATGCCACCAGAAGTCCTTACACATGCGCAATTTTCTTGGTTGTAAACTGTGTGGGGACTTGCAGGAAGTTGGCATTCTGCGGCGGTATAATCAGATGACTAACATGATGCAAATGGTGATGATGGTTCGATTGTGGAAGATAGGCGGCTGCCGTGGTGGAGTGCTGGTACTGGTGACGCTGATGATGGTGGTGCTGCTGCTGTTGCTGCTGATGATAGCGAATCTCATCATACAAGTGCGAGTCCATGCTGCCCTTGCGGGACTTGGGCGAGACCACAGAATAGAGAGATTCCTTCCTTGCATAGGCATAGGGCGGTGTCTTGATCGAGGAGTTGTTGCTGGGGGTGTCATACAACTCCGCTGCTGAGGCTAGGGCGTTAAAGTTTAGTACGAAGCATGGCAGGATGTTTCATTAGTCTAAGCGACACTTACATACCCTCGTTCGTGGCTGTCACAAAACCAGCTGGTG
The DNA here is from genome assembly GCA_035044985.1 of Lordiphosa fenestrarum. Taxonomy (NCBI): domain Eukaryota; kingdom Metazoa; phylum Arthropoda; class Insecta; order Diptera; family Drosophilidae; genus Lordiphosa; species Lordiphosa fenestrarum. Next base: position 349,668 of record JAWNNO010004160.1, read on the forward strand.
GCGGAGGCAACGGTTCCTGAAAGTTCTTGCCCAAGGCAGCGGCTTCCGTGAGCACAACCTCTGGACTGGATGGTTGGGTGGTGACCGTGCCATTGGCATTATAGACAATGGCCTCCTTGTGGTGATACCTTCGGAACACATAGAGTGTGCCCATGGTGATGGAAATCAGCAGAAGAAGCACTATTATAATCAACATGGTCAACAGACCAGAGGCCGCATCACTTGAACTTTTGCTGGAACTCGATTCGCCGTTCACAAAACCAGCCAACTGATGCTCCTGCGGCGATGGGGCAGCATTGGTAATGAGGTGTATAACTTCCGGAGCACCTGCATGCAGGTTCTCCAGCAAATCACTGCCCGACTGGTGGACAATGATTTTAGGTGTATGCTGGCTGGCGGGCGAATCCTGGGCAGGCTGTTTGATTACAATAACCTCTGGCAGAGGACTGGGTGTGGCCAGTCGGGGTATGATGCCCATCTTTTCGAGAGTAGAGTTTACCGTCTCCACAATCACATGACTCACATTCAGCTCCAGGGCGTGCTCCTCAATGAAACAAACCCCCGTCTGCGGATGACAGGGCTTCTCGCCACAGTGGCATTCCTTGCCACAATTAACCCCATAGGTGCCCTCGGGACAAGTTTGCTCGCAGCTGTAAGAGGATAAGCTGATTATTCAACACAGATGCTGACAAGGATTACCCACAATTGTCCTGCCCAGCCGGCTATGCAATGACACAGACCCGTTTTATTGTCGCAGACGGCTCCATTCCGACACTGGCAGGGATTCTTACACTCCAAGCCCCAACGATCATGATCGCAACCTGGTTTTTGAATGGGAAATGCTGTTGATTAGATCCTGAGTGTCAGGCGAAATACTTACGTTGGGTGCAATGTTTTCCCGTATAGCCTTCCTCGCAGCTGCACATGTCGGGCAGCACACAGCTGCCACGTCCACAGCCGCCTCGACAAATGGGCTTGCAAGTGGCGCGACTATCCGAGAGATTGCCCTCATAGCCCTGACAGCAGAAGCGCACGGTGCGTGTCTTGTTGAACCGCTTTGAAGAGAACGAATGGTTTATTAATTACTCAAATAATTTAGCATAGTTTTTTATTAAGTTTATAGCTTGAAGCTCTTATAAAACGATTTTATTCCAATTCTGAGTTTGGCCTCTGAAACACTTCAAAACCGATATCAAGCTCCTGGGGTAAATTATGTTAAGATCGGTTCAGCCCCTACGTAACAATACATACATACAATGATTTACTTTGATATCAATACATAATTGGCTCTGTTTCATTTGCTTCAAAACACAACTAAACCTCTCGTTCTTATCGCAAAAATAACTCAATCCCTGCCTTTAAATTCCTCCGGCTGCTTCGATTTGAATTCAGTTGGGTATGAAACTTTCAATCACTCGCACTTTGCCCAAAAACCATTCGGAGAAATCGAAATACACAAAAATGTATTTCAACAAACTGCGGTTATTCTTGCTTGGCACTATTCTGCTGATCGTGGAATGTCATATTACCGAATCTGCGGTGAGTACTACAGATAGTACGGATGTTTCGGAATCTACGCATATTACAGAACCTTCACTAAATATCCAAGGTACAGTAGCTCTAACTTAAACTGTGTCCAATCATAACATACGCTTTTATTGTCATTTAAAGATAATGCCAAATCGGTATCTTCAGTCAGCGGATCTTCAACTACTAAGTCTTTAACCCCAACTCCTCCTACTGAAAGCAATTTCAAAATGACTTTTTGGGGCATCTTGGGCCTAATCATTCTACTTTTAGCCATGATCTATTTCTGTCACTACTTAAAATACAAATATAAGACGCGTGTATCGTACAACAGATGATTCAAATAGACAGTGCACTTTGTATACTCGGTTTATAAATGAAATAAAAACAGTTTTAAACTAGCATCTTTAGCATTTGCCAAATCTGGTGAAGCTGCTGATTGATGAGCCCCAAGCAAGGTTCTGTCTCTGCTATCTTACTTATTGTATTAAGCTTATATAAACACTTCAACAAAGGAATCAACAAATGAAATGCTACAAATTATGCAAGTTTTTTTATATAGAGTTTGTTGCTGTGGCAGTTCCTTTGTCGAAGCTTAAATGTGAATAGTTTTTTTATGTATCTCAGAAATGACAGATCTTATAAAGTGTGGTGAGATGTCCGGAAACATCTTCAGAATGACACAGGTAAGCTGGTAAGCGCATCGGTGAGTGGAGCGGCAGGCCAGGCTAAGATCTGCAGGTTTAAGTATAGACCAAAATGAACATGTTTGACAGTAACAAGTGACACGAAAACAGCTGAGCTGCCAAAAACAGTGTTGCCAAACAGAAAGTTGCTAAATAGTCACCCTTTAGCCAGCTGACTCGTAATTTTTTCGCAAAAATACAAATACAAAATGAAAAATTAGAAAATAAAACAAATCATGTTTTTACCAAGGTACCGGTTTGCGGTTTTTGAAACTCCGTTTTTGATTCTTCTGTGAACCAAACCTTGAACCGAACCTATTTAGAAATAAAAGCTAAACCCGAAACTGTTCCGAACTTAAAATTTCGGCTCGGCTAAGCAAAAATGGACAGGAAAGTGTAATAAAGAGCCTAAAATAGAATTCAGAACTACTTAAAAGAAATAGAGGAAAACAAGAAAGAAAGTCGGTCAAGCCCGACTATAACATACTCTGTACCAAGAAAATTTGTCTTTTGATCATAACACGAAAACCGTTCATCCGATCTTCTTCATTCCTTTGGCGGATCGATAAGTTATCCTAATAACTAAATATGTCCAGAAGGAACAAGCCGTCTATCTGCAAAACTGTGGGAGATATGACGTTTTTTCTAAATTGCGGGGGCGGGAGGGGGCGTGGCTAAAATTGAAAATAAACTTGATCTGCCTGCAGACATAAGAAGCATATGTCCCACACATGTCAAACCTCTATCTCTTACCATCTCTGAGATCTGTGCGTTCATACGGACAGACAGACAGACGGACGGACGGACAGACGGACATGGCTATATCGACTCGGCTGTTGATGCTGATCAAGAATATATATACTTTATGGGGTCGGAGATGCTTCCTTCTGGATGTTACATACTTTTGCACAAACTTATAATACGCTATGTACCTTCGGTACAGAGTATAATTAACTTCGGCTCGGCCGAAGTTTGTATACCCTTGCAGCACGGTTTTCTAACTAATTTGAAGGACATTTCCACTGAAAACAAACAAGTTTTTCTCACTGAGACTACTTTTCTGACTCTAGTTTTCTATGGCAGCTATACTATATAGATTTCCGATTTCTACTAAACTTAGTGAAATAATGGAAAAGCATTGCAAACTAAGAAATACAAAGTTTGTAGGCGTTTTCTTTTAAAACAAAAAAAGTTTTTCTCACTAGGACTAGTTTTTCGAGCGATCGTTCCTATGTCAGCTATATGTTATAGTCATCCAATCCGGCCGGTTCCGACAAATGTACAGCGTATTTGTACCAGAAGACTTCGTGCAAAGTTTGGAATAGCATAGAAACAGACGGACATGGCTTTATCGGCTCAACTCGTAATGCTGATCAAGAATATATATACTTTATGTGGTTGGAAATGCTGAACAATTTCAATATACCCTCTGCACGGGTATAATAACTTACCAAACTTACTAAACAACTTCTGTTTTTCCAAAATATCCTCGATCAATATCAAGAGCTAAACATGTATAAATTATATTTTACATATTCCTTTTTCAAAACCTTCTCCCAAAAACCCCGAACCTGAAATTTGCGAACCTTATCCATTAGTAAATTGAGGTTCGAACCAGAGAGCCGGACATCCGATAAATTTTCCAGTTTGCAGCCCTGGTCTTTAAATTGGCTCTTTTGGGGCGGACGGAATTGCTTTTAAGATTTTATCTAGACACACTTCAGAGCATGTACAACGGTAATAAAGCGGCAAAACGCTATCGGAGTAACTTCCAACTAAATCCGGGGTCAAACAGGGCTTTTGAGTATTTTGAAGTGAAGGGTGTTATATAATTTTTAAGAGTGGGCGTTTATGCATCTATGACGTTATATAAAAAATCTTCACAAAAACTCAATGGAATTCAGCTTAAGCACATGGGTCGTTTTAGATTGAATGGAAAAATCGAATATGAAATGTAGAATGTGCTTTGGAAACTTCGGTCCAAAGTTTAATGGAGCATAATTCAATATAAGCAAAACGCTACCCATTGAAAATTCTCAGAAATCCCAAGGCGATCTTATAAGACTTGTAGCTACAGCTTTAAGCTTCAGTTTGATACAGCCTCAGCCTTAAGTTATGCCAAGCAAATTGTTAACAAATCTACACTCGTTAAATACGTTTCACATGAAAAGTTGATGTTTGATGTTCAAGAAGGAAATCTAATAAACACAATTGAGCTCACTTTGCCACCACATTTTAGCTTCTTCAATGCCAGTTTCCCCTTTGGACTTTGATACTTTGACGGATTCCATTCGTTATTCTTAAATGGTTATATGTAAATTGAAGTGTGGATTAATGTAAATCTCAGTACAAAGGGCAGCCATCCCTTGAGTTGTCAATTAAATTGAATAACCGAAGCTTCTCACATTCATTCCGAGAGCCAAGACCCATTCCATGCTGCAGTACACAGTCGTTTGCCGACTTACGCATTGTTCCCTGATGGATTTGTATCTGAATCAGCATCTGTGTGCGAGTGTGTGCGTGTGTATGCGAGTGTGTGTTTGTGTGTATGCGGCCATAAATGAATAAGGCGGAAATTTTAATATAAACAGTGAAATTCGATGCGCGTTTTGTCTTCTGTTTTCACATTGTGTGCGTATAATTATGGTTGGCTTTTTACTCAAATGTTCCTCGTAAATAGTAATTGTATACAAGTTGAGCAATTTTTTTTTTACCACACACTTCCCTCATGCCGTCAATCAGTTTTATATAATGCACTTAATTTAAAAAATTTGTTGGAAAATCTTTTGATATATTGTCGCTAAAAAAAACTAGTTGCCATATGTGTCACCTATATTAAGCTTTTCTCAGGCTTTTCATGGTAATTAATTGAACAAAATTGGCGAATTAACTGTGTGGCATAGCTGAAATACCTTAAAGTATTGGCCAATTTGTGAAGTGGCCACCTTTTCCTGATTCCATTTTAATAATTGACGTGTTTTTTTGTAGGAAAATCAGTATTATTTAATGCACGTCTGTTTACAATTCTTTTGGTAACGATTATGAGTACTCACAAATGCTCATTTTGATTCTAGAGACCGATACTTTTGGAACTGAAGAGATTGAAAATAACCTAAACAGTTTTAGCACTTAGTTTTGTACGAATTTTGTGTAAAATGGCTTATCACATGTTTATATTATATATAAAAATTTACCAGACATTGCCTTGGCCCTTAATCATATGGTTGATTTCTAGAGTCTTTGGTAGAGGCTCCCTTTGAGTTCGGGCTCGATTTGAGCAGAAGATCATGCAAAAACTGAAGAAAAACAATTATTCGGTGTGGTGCAGATGACACTACCCTCTGCTGTGCAAGAGGTCTTGGCTTGCATCCCGTCTCGCCACATCTAATGCAACAAAATGTTCAAAAAATATTCTGATTGTGCACTTTTCCACCGTTTAATGTCCATGGCTTTAAATGCTTTAAGAGCTCCAATTAAAATAATTTTGAAATTAATTTTGAGGCAAACACGCGCTCTTGTTTCGGACACCGTCAACGAATCGCACAAATCATTAGACACGAAACTGGCTGGCAGATCTCTGTCGGTCTGTGATGCAATCGAAATGTGTGTCAACAGCTTCGTTTGGCAGCCTCCGTACACGCAAGTTTTAAGCTTTGAGAAGCATTTAATGTGCTGCAGATCGTAGTTGAAGTCGCACTGGTGGATTTTCCGCTTTTCATTTGCACTTTCCATCACTGGCACCATGACATAATTATTTGTGTGTTTACTTTACGAAAACCACTCGCACCCGTTTAGCCTGATTGCGTTTACGGCAACCGGATTCTGACCATAGGTGGTGGTGTTGGTGGTGGTGATGGACTTCTTTTTTTTTTTGGTTTTCCATCAAGTGCGTAGATGTGAGGGGAATCAATGATGAGGCATAGACTACATCAGGATGATATAAATAAATTGGGCAACGTTTTCTATTTGGTTATGTGCTTTGAGCCAATCAGCCTATGTGTTATCAAAATTAAAGCATCAAATGATTATGTGAAGTTAAATAAAATACAAAAATACCTCAAATTAGAAACAGACCGCAAACACTGCATTAAACGAGTTTAACAGCAAAGTTTATTCACTCAAATCAAAACAATCGGCATTTACTTTTCAACTTTTTAGTATCAAATGTTGCCCCGTACTCAAAGTATCGTATTGCATTGTTTATAGCTTTTTATAGTTAACGAACAAATTTGGTATTGGCCGTTCTATGATGAGGCCAAGTGTCAGTTTTATCCAAAACTGACACTTGGCCTCATCATAGAACGGCCAATATCTTCATTAGATTCAGATTGTGCAGTTCGGTTCTTCAAAGTTGTCAGGTTTATTAGTCGGTGCTGGGTAATATATAATGGTTGTAGGCGTTGAGAATTCCAGTTTAAGCAACGCAATGCAAACAGAATAAAATGTTTTTTTTTAACATTTTCTATATGGTTCCAATATTAATTCCAGAAAATAGTCTCAACTCAAAGCTGAATTCCAAAATCTTGAATAAAGATCATTTATATCCGACTTTAAGGTGATACAATCTCAATTTTAGTATTTAAATGAAACGGCAAAACAAAATGTTTATGTTTGCCAGAAGTAAGAAGAATAAACTTTATATATTCTTGATCAGGGTGACGAGCTAAGTCGATTAAGCTTTGCCCACCCGTCTGTCTGTCTGTTTCTAAGTAAACTAGTCTCTTAGTTTTGAAACTATCGAGCTGAAATTGTGCTCAGAGTCTTCTTTTTGCTGCACGCTACTAATATGTATTAAATTTTTTCGGAGTTTACGCAGAAAACCATATTTCAGCTGAAGCTTCGCAGAGAACTCTATTAGGGTTGATAAGTAAGTTAAGATTTATCATATCTTGACTACAAAAATTAAAATCTAACATTCAGGTCTTTTCGCCATTTTTTATTAAGATTGCAACCTTCTCGAAAAAGGGATTTTCAATCTAGTTTCAAGACTCGTTTTTTGTTCTTAGTGTATACATTGATTAGCTGTGGAGAATCATTGATAATCAGATCAAAGAGCAATGGGCCAAGATGACTGTCCTGAGCAAAACTAGATGGAACATGTACTACTTAAGATGAAGTAGAACTTAACTAAGACTCGCTGAGTCCTCATCAACAAATACAAAGAGATCCATTTAAGCAATGGGTTTGCTTCTGTTTGCTGCTTTTCTAGAAAATCTAGAAAATCTCCATATGATAGAATTAAACTCAAAGAGCTTAGTTGATGAAGAACGATGCTTCTGGGAAACAATGTTCAGTCGTAGAAATAATGGAGCTGGAGCTAAATGGCGATTAGTTTTTCACATAGTTTGGCACGATTGTTTCTCCATATTGAATTTAACACCCTTCTGTTGGAGGGGTATAAGCTAAGATTCCCTTCATAAAACGCTTTTTAATCATTTTATATTCCATCCAAAAACTTAAGCTTTCAACTTGACAAACATTTGCTTTAATTTTATACATCTTCTAGTTCAAATCAAGTATACGCCGCATTAGCCGAAACCATTTAACTTAACTTAAACAACCAAGGACACTGCTCTTACTCCTCAAAGCACAACCGGTCTTAGAATACATTTCTGCCAGAGGAAACTGTTTGTCTCTTCAATCAGCTCAGGCCCCACAACAAGTTTTTCTCTGACAGAACCCCATTAACAAAAAAAAAAAAAACAAACTTTAAAATACACCGAATCTATTTTATCAAAGTAATCAAAGTTTCAAAATCAAATCAGGCCAATTTATGGGAACAACAAAAGTAAACGGTTTCCTGGTTGGCCAAATGGCTAACTGAAATCAGGTTTGTGGGGCAAACAGCCATATGCATGCACGAGCGATGCGAAGGTGTTGCCCATGATGTAAGCGTATGCCCGCTAAGGCAGAGCCGGCAGTGGTGGAACACCTGGAAGAGTCTCCGTCCACTCACCTGCACCTTCATCACCTCGCGCATTTCCGTCTTGAATGTGGCACAGCGCGGCGGAATCTCCAGGCACCAGCTGGAGGAGCGTACGCGAACTGGTTGCATTTCGGGAATTTGTATGTGCTCCACGTAGGGCTCTTCGCGTATGCAAATGTTGCCGGGGCCAGGACCGTTGCCAGGACTGGGAATGGAGGCCAGGGCCAGGCTGGCGGGTTCTATTTGTTTCAGATGGGTATTGATGCGTAGCGTGTTGTTGTTGTTGTTGTTGTTTTGGGTGATACACTGCAGCGGAAGTCGAAAAAAGAGCAGTAGCAGCAGGCCAAATTGTGGAATATTTTGAACCATTTTGAAGTTTGCTTTCCTTTTTTTTCACTTAAACCTAAACCGTTTTCCTAGGGTTTGCTTTATTTCTTTTAATTATGTAATTTTGTTGCCCGATTTTGAACTTAAACTTTCTTCCTGCTGGAGAACGTATTTTTCCGCTCGTTTTCTGTTGCGTGTTGCTTGGAACGCGACTCTCGTTGAAACTGTTTTCCCTGTTGGCAGTGATTCCATTACACACTCGAGTGTTCCTTCTCCACAAAAAAACTAAATAAATATGTACAACACTCACTCACGCACACACACACATAATTGTCATTGCAAATTGGCGACAGCAACATCGTCGACGAGCTAATGAAGGCCTCAACGGGGGGCGCGTTGCGAGATCGGAACGGAAGTACGCACTGCGTCGACAGTTCTACAAACGAAAGTAAACCAAAAGTCTCCAATGCATGAGTATGAAATGAATAAACTCCCCCAGACTGATCAGAGGTCTCCACTAAATCCACTCAGTCTGATGACGATGATTGCATCTAATTGAAATGTTGATAATGTCCTTAACCTGCCGCTTGTCATTGTGGGGCAAAAAACTTACTTTCAGTTTGTGATTTAGTTTATTTTAACTCAAATTTTTATAAACGCTAAAGCTTTCTAATAGAACTGAAGGTCGAGCATTATTATTAAAGAAGACAACTTAGTAATGAGATTAAGAAATATTTTAGGGATAAATTATTTCATTTTAAAGGTCTTTCACTAAGCCTAAACAAGAAAATCACAAACGTACAACACTCATCATAACAACCTAACCAACCTATCTTGTTGATTTGCAGCACCAGTTCAGCTTCTGTATGCCACTTACTTGGCTCAAGTGACTTTTATATTTCTTAGATAAACTCATAGAACAATGACTCGAACTGTGCGATGCAATCCACGCCCACACTTCTGTTGATTGTCTTGTTTACATAAAAAGTTGCAGTTGCAATTTAAACAAAAAAAAGAAAAAACCAGTTGGTCGACTACAGTTTTATTTATTATTTCATTTAATTAAATTGTGAGCAATGTGGGTGCGACGCTGGAGTTCCAATGACCCGCAAGGTTTCCCCTCTCTCACCGCCAGCAAACTAGTTTGATATTTGTTGCAGTTTTTCTGTATATTTTTTTATACATACATATTTTTTTAGGGTGCCGCCTGTCTGGCAATTTGTCAGATTTATGTGTGTGTTTACTTAGAATTTTTGGCATTGGTTCAAGTTCAATTTTTTATTCAAGGCGGAAGCTGAACAGTTAACATTTTTAGCACTAAATTAATAAGTAAATGATTGTTAACAATATTAGGCAAAAGGTTTCTTTGGTTCCTGGAACTCCATTGTAGTAGCCGCCGTATACCTGCAGACCAGCAGTTTCTATGCTACGCTTGCAATAGTCCCCATCATAGTTCCAGCCAACATACTCATTGGTACGCAGATTCTCCTGACGCAGCCATTCCTCCAGGGGTGCAAAGTATTCGCGTAACGCAGTGCCATCTAGTCGACCCTCGCCCAGGGTCTCTTGCAGAACCTCTTGCCAGGGCTGGGAGGCACCCTTGGCCATAAGTTGTCTGTGGAAACAAAAGGAAAATAGGGATTTAAATGGAATATAAGCTATATATCATCCATCTAAACATAGTGGTTGAAGAGTACTTTTACAACATGGAACAAACTTTTGGTCGGTTTGCTATAACAAAGAAATAATGGTGGCGGATCGTACGTTATACAAATGGGAAGTTGTACGGTATTCTAATTCAACAGACTTAAAATCATGCAAAATGTTTAAGGCATATAAAATAGAGAAATATTTAACGATTCTAACGGTCAAAATTGATAAAATCGTTCAACCACAGGGAATTCCAGAAACAACAGCTTACAATGAGAATTAGGTACTTAAATCTACTACTCTCTATGTTACTTTATCCATGACACCACATATAGTTGCTTTTAGAATCAAAATATTTTGCGTGTACTCACTTTAACATATTACCCGCCGCTGGCTGACGATAGATGTCACATTTATGCAGCGGTTTTCTTGGATCCCCGGGCACATATTGACCCGCTGTTCTACACATTCCTCGATAAATTTGAAATTGCAATACGGTAGAGAAGAAATATCTGCAATTAAATGAAAACAAAATGAATAAAGACACATGATTCAAATATGATTAATAAATGCACGTTTAGAATGGCTCCGGTCACGCTTCTTGGCCAGGTCAAAATGTAGAAAACTGTCAATTGTATTCAAGTGAGAGTTGTGTCTTTGTCGTTAAGTAGTATATTCTTGTTCATGCTCACTAGTCGTTGTAGTTGACTTGTCGTTGTCGAGTCCACATTCTGGCTCAAGGTCGAGTTGCTCTAGTAGCAGCAGCAGCAGCGGCAGCTGAAAACCATAGCAAATTGCAGGCCAATTGGAGAACAAAGTCACTCGTTTCTTGCATTTCGCAATCAAGTGCAAAATGAAAAACCGTCGGTTTCAGTGGTCTGTGTAATTTGCCATTTGCTTAATGCTCATTTGATCGCGTTTAGTTTGATTTTATGGTCAAAGCATTTGTAATGGCATTTTTATTAACTTCATTTGCAAGGGACTTAATAAAGTTGCAAAAATATATACAAAATGAGTCCTGGAAATGAAATTTGCTGCGTTTTTCTATAGCATTTTAAACCTCAATTACACAGATTAATAATGATAGTATTTTCAAGTCTCTTTCATTCTTCAAATTAAATGTCATTGACATGAAAAAGAATTGAAATAAAACGCATAATTTTATACCGATATGATGAGATGATGATAATGAGCTATTTTACGATCACAGATCAGATCATCAAAATCCACTTTTTGACTTCACTTTTCAACCAGCAATCAGTCGCAGTTTCCAGGGATTGCCTTAAATGCTCTTCTAGAAATTTCCATTCACTTGATAACGTCTACTCGTTTGATCTCTTCACAACTGGCTTACTCTAGTTGTCCATATTTGGTCTGTATATAGATTTCCAGTTTTCAGCATAAGTATCAATTAATTCCAATTCCAATTCAAATGTGTAGACATTTTCATCTGATGTGAATGTCACGTTAATGTGAACATGTTGAGGTCACATTCGGTTGGCTCAGGCTCTGGTCAGTCATAAGTAGTGTTATAGCCATGTCTCAGAAAGTGGTTCAATGTCCAATGCATTGACCGAACCGAATGACCAACTGACTGACTAAAAGACTGAACTGAGCTCGAAATTGCTGGGCCAATAATTTTCGGGCTGTAATTCGTGGTTAACATCTTGAGGCTGCTGTTGCGGTTGTTTTCCCATTGTTGCGCTTGACAAAGCGAAAATTGTTTTTTATTTTTTGGTGTTGTTTTACTACTCTCTGATGACTTACATTTTGCCGTTGACCTTGACTTTCGTATGGCATGGTCATGAGGAGGAAATGGGGCGTGTTTTCGTTTAATTTTTATTGTTATTTTGTAATAAAATTGTGTGTTATTATGCAGAGCTACCATTGATGATTGTTAAACAAATTAAAGATAATCATTGCAGAAAAATTCCACAGAGCTAGTTCTGGGCTTGGCTATAATTATATAAGTGCAAATAGCTTCAAATTGCCATCAATGATCAGATTTTAATTGACTGTATTTCTACACATAAAGTAGTTATGAAACGTAAGTACTAGTTTTTCAATCTTTCAGGTTTCCAATACTTGGATTAAGAAATTAAGGTAAAAAACCTTGCAAAAGTCTAAAGAGTTCTCATTTCAATTCCAATACATTCTTGGTACAAAAAGTGAAACACAAATTAACTTTATAATGTTCTTTTCATTCTCAAAAAGTCAGCTTGAATCTATTGATTTTACTTGCAACGCCTGAAACAAAGTGATAGAACCAGTTGGGAATTTTATGTACAAATTTCAATTTCCCCTACCGCCAAGGCGTTTTAGAGAAAACTAATAGCTCCCGCAGATTTCTAGATAGATAGTTCGTATACCTTCTAGACATATTTTGTAATCCAGACTTTTTTTTATTAAATATAGGATAAACGATAGTCAGGTTAGGAGCAAAAGAAAGTAAGGGGCTACTGTGAGCATACACTTTCGTTGGCATATAATACATTTCAGTCTGGGTTGACCGACTGTTTTGCTCTTTCTTACATTGCCCAAAAAAATCTAAATCGTAATAACAAAAATATACCAAGAATTATTTAAATGAATACAAAAAATGTCAATTAATGAAGCCACTTTCAATACAAAATTCAAATAAATACGCCTAAAAAATTGCATGCGCATTTAAAATAAAAAACTCCTTTTGCTTTCGTTGGTTGTGGCCTACTCCCAAGAAAATTCAAAAAACTGGTCAGTTGTCGGAAATCGTTGAAATTTTCCAAGTTGATATGTCAAAATGCCGCTAACGTAGCACAAAAACACACACTCGCACACACACACAAATGTGTGCCGAAAGTCGCCGCCGAGCAAGGCGTTCAGCATACGCCCTGTTGGCCAAAGTCGTGGCTCGCCTCGCCAATCATTTAAGCGCCATTGGGCGTAAACTAAACAAACTAAGGCAATAACCACACAACACACAGCTAAATGGTAAACAGCTTCCTTCCAAGATCTGATCACTTTTTGTATTTTGTTTTTTCCCAACTTAGAAACATTGCGGATGCAGACAAGAAGTCGGTCCGGTTTTTGTCTTGGCCATAAATAGAGCTAAAATTGATGTCGTTGGTTGCACAATGCAACTGCACTTTCAGTTTCAGTTTTAGTTTCGGATTCAATTTCAGTTGCAGCTGCCACATAATAACATTCTTAATTATATCATTATTTATTGTGCTAGATCCGCTTTTCGAACCTAATTAGCATTTAATTTGAGTTCATTTTTGTTTATGTCTATGCCAGTGCGATTGTCCAACAGATCCGTGCAATATAAATCAATAATCCAAATACAAAAACCCGAATCGAAGGCATTCAAGTCGACAAGTCGTAGCCAGCGAACTTGATCTGATTCTTATTTCGCTGTTGTTGTAGCTCAAAGTGTAACAAAAGTTGTTAGGGTTATTTTTACAATATTTACAACGTGTTTGTATATTTGCTGTGCGCTATGACGAAGGTTTGTTGTTCGCCGTTTAAGTCCATCAAATTGCTTAAAATGAAATCCTTTAATTTTAAGGCCAAACAAAACCAAAGAATATTTTGTACTGTTGCTGAATATAAAGGTTAAAGTTTCTTATCTAGGCCCAAAGCTTTACAGAGTTTACTTAAATTAGAAATCTGCATATCCTAGAATGCAGAAATTGAAAGCATTCCCATCAAATGCCAGGTCCAATATTTAATACTTCTCTTTAATATCAAAGCGTGACTTAGATTATATCATCTTGTTTTTTTTTTTGCAAATGAATGAAATTTTGATAAGAAAAATTGTGTTAAGCTAACCTCGGCTCATTCAAAGCTTATATACGATGGCAGGTGTACTAGCCAAATTTAGTGGAATCATAAATAATGCCAGACTGCCCAGGTCTGCAAATAATGGTTTACCCTGGGTGCGTTTCCTAAGAAGTGCAGGGCAGGTGTTGGATGCTTTCTCGACAGCGACAGAAGTCATGGTGGGGCAAGCGCATCCTGGTGGCCATTTGACCAAAGGTTTAGGACTCCTATCATAGTTCTTATCGTTTTCTTGGTAAAATGTAGGAGTTGGGAAAATCTTTTGGTTGAGTATCTTGGCCTGAGTGATCGGCCAGGTGCGAGTTCCCATTGCCGTTCTGGCCCTCTACTGCACTTCCGTCATGATGCCCATTACTGCTTGCGTCGCTAGCAAAGCTGAACCGATTCTTGCGCATAGGAATAGCAATACTAAGGTTAATCATACTTAATTTCCTATAATCTTCTGCTGATCTCTGTGATCTTTATTCGTGATGCAGCAACTCTGTTTGCGCCTTGAAAATCAAAGATATTGCCTGTGATCTTATACTACGTTTATACACACAAAATATATCATGCTTAATGCCCTTTAAAGAATGCTATGTTATAAAAAATCAGAATTTTGGTCAAGTATACATTCTATGATTGTCTTAGCTCAACATTTTGTTGAATACCCAACAATCTGAGTGAACCTGCAGAGTCGATTATCTATGACAGACTTGCAATGGCTTCATTTTTACGTATAATAACCTAAGGAAATAAAGTTTGCATACTTTTAAGGGCTTTAATCACGAATAATTTATTGCGTATAAACAGAGAAATAGTCTCAAGTTCCCATGTCGCATTGAAAACTCCTTTAGTTCGGTCTGGATTCAGTATTTGTAGCCTGATTTTTAACATTTATTCGTGCTGCTACTTCTAGGCCTTTCAGTATAGTTTCTGCTGCAGCTTTTCCAAAAAAATTGATATTTTATGTGCATTTTCATTTCTAAATAAATGGCACAGTGTCTACTAGATTAGGGGAACAGAGGTACGTACATCAGGCTGCCAATTTAAACAGCTAAGAGATACCAAATACAAATGCTTTTGCACAGACTCAACTTTAGGCTCGTGGGTTGAAAACTGGACAAGTTAGACAAGCGTTTCGGAATGAAGAAAAAGTAAGACTCTTTAGCTTTGGTACCAAAAGGAAAGTTTTTTCCAAACTAAATATGAAATATGGTTTGTTTTAATTGCCAACTCAAATTCACATTTCCCAACACTGAATTCTGCCAGATGTAGCAAACAAAATTGTACAAAAATGTCAAATTCGCTCAATTTGCTGCGTACGTGCAAATAAACTGCTATAGTTTAAGTCTCCCATTTGCCAAATGGCTTTTACCCGAATCAAAAACAAAAAAAAAAAACGACGGCAACTTAAATTCGTAAATCAGAGACACCAGTTCACAGCCAATCATTAGCAGCGATCATACGCCCGGCAGCACCAAACAGCAGCTAAATAATTGCACTCGCTTTGTGTCTAGGAAAATTGAAAGATTTTTCGCATATTTTTGCAGAGCTCGACGGTGACGACAAACACATGTTCCATGTCCAAAGAATTTTCGCAACATTTAATGTTAGCGGCAGCGGCAGAAAAATTGGACTAATTGCCAACAATGTTTGGCTCTGATTGACTGGTCTCCGGGTCCAGACTGTTTGATTGAATGATTGAATCAAGTCTAGGAGCGAGAGTGGCAACTGCTGCTGTGGCAGCTGCTTGGAGTGGAGTCTTAATCCCTGTTATTGGGTCATGTCGCGTCTCTGGGAAAACTTGCCGCAAACGATGTGGCAAGAAAACTGCTGCCAAGTGCCAAAAAACAACACATAACCCAGGCCAGGCCGCGGTGCTGCACTTAATGGTAGCTGGTGTCTATGTCTCTGGGAGCCATGATCGAACACATTGTGCAAATTGTGAATATTTTGTCTCTTTTGCTTGCCACATTCTCCAGTTATAAGCAAATGTGGGAAAGTAAACAGACATATACATTATTCACATGGTGATTCCCCCGCCGCATCAAGCAAAAGGTCGAACTTTAGCTTAAGAAGACATGGGAGGGAGGATAGTTGATTCGTTGAGAACAAACAGATTGGTTGAACTGGTTTTTGGCTTCCTCAAGACCAGTCTAAGAATATGAATTGAGTTTAAAAAAGATCCCCTAATTAAAAGCAAAAATATTAGACAAAATGATTTGGCTTAGCAGCACAGCTTGGGGGGCCTAAGCTAGGTTTCAAATTCAAAAACAAGGAGACAGAACTGGGCAGAAGTAAAATCAAGATATCGTTCTAATTGACAAAGAGCTTAGTAAAAGAGTTCACCTCCGATTTCCATTGAAGAACATTCCACTGTTCCCAAAACATGGGTATTCCCACCTCAATAGCAATTGAGTCGCAGCAACTTTTACTTTCGCTCAAGAAAAAAAAACACAACAATTTTTGTCGTTTTCTATGTTTGGCCAGATGGAACCGAAGCCAAGTCAAGCCAGTGCAGCTGCCTGCCCACAACAAACGTTACAGTTCTGTCAGGCCAACAAACGTATCCACCAGATACGACGACAAACAACTGAGAGCCAGAGAGACGAGGCAGGTGGAGATTGCCATGCGACGACGACGACAACAACAACTTGTGGATGCTTTTGTTGCATGCGGTTGCAACATTCAAGCCAGTCGAGCGCTTGTTACTGCCCCCCATTGGCCCCCTCCCACCTCCCCAACCAGCTGCAGTTGCATTTTGGCTTCGATTTCAGTTTTACTTTTTTTGTTCGTCTCGGATTCTCATGTTTGAAGTTGCTATAAATTGTGGTCAAGCGATGCAACGTAATTCATTGATTATAACGACAACAATAACTGTATGGTGGACCGTCCCCTCCACCCGTCCATGATCCTGCTGCTGATTTATGGCCAATTGTTTGTTGGAGCGTGTTAATGTTTGAATGTTGTTTGGGTTGTTTGGACTGCAGGTTCAGTTTGGGTTGGGTTAGATTAAAGAGATCTTTTAATGTGGCTTATTATCAGATACTGCCAGCAGGTTGGATAACTCACACAATTGTTGTTTGCGGTGAAGTCAAGCTACAATAAGTTGCCAAATAATCTGGGAAAAGATATGTATCAAATTTGGTATAATTGAAATCTGAGTTGAAAACGCATATACACACAGAGAAGTCGTCACTTTATTTGCTAATCTTAAAGTGCATGAAATTGATAGCAATGTGTACTTGCACAGCGAAAAGAAAAACAAACTAAAACCAAGATTGTAGTCCGAAAACCGAGAAAAAGCGGTGTCAAAAGACAGCGACAAAAGAGAAAAACAGATAGACAGATAATGGAGACGAGAAAATCTCAACCCAAGATATTATTCTCAATTTGAATCCAAGTTCAACAATTTTGGATTAATATGTTTTATATACTTCTTTGAGACTATGTAAAGTTTGTGAAAGAAGAAAACATCTCCGACCCCATAAAGAATATATATTCCTGATCCATCATCAATAGCAGTTCTTTCGTATAACCGCACATATCTCTGAGATGGTAAGAGATAGAGGTTCGACAAGTATGGGACAAAAACTTCGTATACTTGTATTCTTATAAAAATTCTTTCTATTTTTGCCACGCCTCTTCCGCCCTTCTAATTTAGAAGGTTAATGATTAAAGATAAAAGAAGTGATTGTACATTGTTCCTGTCAGTTGTTTGCCAGCAAACATACCACAATAGTTTTCTGTTCAAACTTTCTTCTACAAATTTTTATTATTAACTTTACCTTTGATGGAACTCCAACTTAGGATCTCGGGGACTAAACACAAACCGCATAGCCTAACCTAACCCGTAGCGGGTTAGCCTTCGACCACACGCGTGACTGTGTGACACAGTATAAATTTCAGTCATATGGAAGGCTCACAGCATGCAAAAGCCCCTGTGGTGCAGATGGTAAGAACATTGCCTTGGAACGGCGAACTTGTGGTTTCGAGTCCGCTATCAAGCACAGATTATGTATGATTTTGTTATTTCTTTGGGCACTTTGGGGCCCAAAATCGAAAATAGTTCCACCCAGAAAAAAGGTCAAAAAAGATCCTTTTGGACTGGAAATGTCTGTAATATATTTTAAATCATCCAACGGAGCTGAAAAACATCCAAATAATGATCATTTTTTATATCCTTTGGATGATTTTCATTTCCGTTGGACGCTTAAAAAGATATATAAGACATATCCAATTCAATGTTATCAGCAGTGTGGAATTTCGGGGACAGGAACTGGTGGAATAATAATTTTGATTGAGCCCAGAACCAAACGAGAAGCTCGGTTGGTTTTTTAAGAGAGACAATCAATCATATAAATTTAGTTTCTCCTCTTTTTCAGATTGAAAATTTTAAATTTAAGTCAATTTCTAATCCAAAACAATCATTCCACCCCCGTACCAGCCTGTTCCCAATCACAAATTATTAAGCTTATGCCCACTTTTCAATTCGATTGAATCAGACTTAGTTTACTAAGTGTAAAAACTGTCAAAAAACGCATTTCATTTCAAGTTTCCTACAAAAAAAAAACGTTAAATATTATAAAAGCAACTAATTAAAAATTTTCCCATTCAAATTTGAAAGTTGTCACACCCCCCAATTTATATGCTCCAAGCATATACATATATTGCAGTTCGACTGCTTTTAGTGTCGTAGAATTTTGGCAAGACAATAGAAAATGCAAATCACAGGCTAAACAATACGATTACCAAATCACTCAGCCGTCATTTAAGAGTCCAACATCCAACTGGTTTCATTTTGCGTATTAACAAATAATTATGCTGGCAATTGCCAAATCGCAAGCTCAGCCTCTGTTTCCATTGATATCAAATCTCATTTGGGTGCAACACACATCGACCCATAAAGGCCTTTCACTTTTGCGGAAAATGTAGAGGAGATCTCACGCACAAGACACTCGAACCTGATCCCAGTTCCAGTTCGAGTTCCAGACCACAGACTCTGCTGACTGCCTGATTGGTTAGTCACTTATGCCTCCCTATTGCATTATTGAGTTCATGCAAGAAGAAATACAATCTCTTGGCTGTGACTTCCTCAAATCGGGTGGACACACAGAAGATCACAAGGCCATAGCCGCCCACAGACTTGTTATTATATATTGATTAAGCAGCTTCCGCTTTACATATGCCACCTTGATAGGAAGTTGAAATTGGAAATGCGAGTCGCTCGACAAAAGAAAGTAACTTGACTCCATTACCACCTAATTACAAACTCTTCGCAATTGACAATTAGTTTGAATTGGTTTGTCATGGATCTGTATCGGATGATGAAATAATTGAGATATATATAAAATGTTAATATCGGTTAAGGGTTACGGTTTCGGTTACGGGTTTAATCTCTGCTTGATTTACAATAGTGTGTTGCAATTTAAAGGCAGGTTGCAGATTTTTTTCATGCATTTTTCCATTTTCTACTACATAGCACAAGCTCAACTGTTTTATGAAAGACATTACAAATTTTTATGACCATTTCAATTTGGGTATTTAGGTAAGGTGATGAGATTTGAAATTAAACTATCGTTAAATGTGTCGAATTCACAGTCGATAAATTCAATTGAGTCCATTAATGTATTGATGTCTTTTAAACGTTGAACGTAAAAGTCACTTGCCTCCAACATTGCAAAGTAGGAGGAGTACTTCCACTTTCATCTTGTGCGGGAGCTACATTTAATTTGAAATTGATTGGTATTTACACACAATGCAAGAAGAGGCAGAAGTTTTTAAAATAGCAGCGGAAAAGAACTAAGAAGTCGATGGAACAACGCATATTATTGATTTTTTAAATAATTCGGAATTCATTTAAAAGTTTTACTACTTAAACTTTACTGCGCTGCTGCAGTTATCATTCTTTTGCTCAGAACTCGACTGCTGCTTAGCCATTCTTTGGCTAATTTTTGTTATTAAATATGTGCAGAAGGTACGAGCCTTCTATCTGTAAAACTGTGGGAGACGGTACAGACAGACATCCGGCGCGATATCCACTCGGCTGAGAATTTATATACTTTATGGGGTAGGAGCTCCTTCCTCTTGGTTGTTACATATTTTTTCACAAACCCTATATACTCTGTGTACCTTTGGTATGGAGTATAAAAATCCTTTTTTTCTGTCAAATTGTACGATTACGCTGACCTTTTCTTCCATGGGTTGTTTATCGATCTCCAGATTGAAAAAAATATGGCCAGAAATAAGACCTTATAACACAACTTGATATGTGTTATTTCTCTTACCTAAAACGAAATCGTTCTAGACTTTCACTAAGCAAGCATGCAAACAGTAACCGTGTGATCACTTTCTTTGACAATAGATCTGCTAAATTCAAGAACAACTCAAGATTAAATTAAGTACAAATCGGGATTGTCTTAAGCAAAAGACAAGACCAATCTAGAAGCACAACCGAATGGAATTAAGTGCAAATGCGGATTGTTTTATGGAAACAAAGGTATTAGTTTTAGATCAAAGAAGAATATATGTAGAATTTTTTTAGTGTTTAATTCAGTATTTTGGGTATTAAGTTATTAAATTCTTTAATTATGCAATAATCGTTGCTAAATTCAGCACTTAAAGGTCTTAATTTAATCCAAGACACGCAAAAATTGAGCTCTAATAGTTCTTAAACCCATCTCGAATCGTGCTTAACATATTCAAACCATTTCTGAAATCAAATATTGATATCAGTTGAAATGTCAGTCGGTACGAAACTTTCGTACTTGTGTTAAAAATATCCTAAATCAATAAGCACTTGAAACTAAAAATTCTCGATTCTAAACCGACAATTCTTGATTTTTCCCTCTTTATAATCAAACGATAAACTAGGTGCCAAAAACTAAATATGCAAATACCAAAGTTAAATAATAAGCACTGTCTTACCACGAAACAGAATGAATAAAACTTCTTCAGTTTCGAAAAGAAACCAAGTGGATTTGCATAAGATCTGCATACCAGTTATCAAAAGATTATATATAACACCATTAGAAACCAGAATCACGCTTCAATGAATGACCTTTCAGCACACAAAACATATCTAAATAAATCACCGAATCACAAAAACCTCAAGTCACCAGGAATTCCCCAAAATAATTGTATTTTTGTTTATTTTTGCTAACATTTTGCACTAAATCATTCAAAATGCTGCCACTAACTTTTCTGTTACCCATACAATCGAATCAATCCAAAGCCGAAGTCTAGATGTCTTGGTGAACTGCTCTGGTAGTGGTGGGCGCTTCCGCTTGAAACTTGGCGGGCTCACACAGACAACGATAGTCGACTTGGCGCAGCTTTTGAAGAGAGCGCTCGGCGAGTGCAAAAGCTTTTGGTTTTCGAAACGAACTTGGCGACAACTTGGGACTTGGCGGCGTTTTCAGTTTCGTTTTGACACAAAAACTCTTTGGGGGTATAAAAGCGCGCCACTGACCACAGACAGCATCCAGTCAAAGGTTTGGAATCGTTAGTGATTCTACAAATCCTTACAAAAGTGGTTTTCTAAGTAAATTTGTAAGTGGAAAATGTAACAACAATTCTCAGTGAAGCGTAAAATAATTTAACAAAAAAAAAAGAACAGAAACAGTTTATAATATTAAGTGAAAATATATTGCAAAATATAAGGGCATATTTGGAGCAGTGAACTAATGAGAAGACAAATTTCACATAAATTTAAATCGGTTTCTAAATGAAAATTTGACACCTCTGCTCATTGCTCCACCCACTCCAAATAGGCCTTAAAGATTCAAAATTAAAGAGTTTTAACGAAATTTTAATGCTTCTTATTTCAGCCTGGACAACTTCTCCAACTCCAAACACTTCACAATGAAAGTATTTGTAAGTACTCAACCATAAATAGTTCACAAACTTTATCATTCTGTCAGCCAGAAATTCTATTTGATATGTTAATGCAAGTGAAGGTGTGCATAATGTGATTGCAAAAAAAAATAGCATATTTAAATTGTGGGAATGATTGTAATTAAGTAAAAGTAATTGATGCCAACTCTCACATAATATTAAGAACCAGACAACGCATTCTCCACTAATTACAACACAATACAAGTCCAATGACCAATCTCAATTTGAACCAGCCAAGATGGCTTGTCTCGTCTTCATGATGGGCCCCCCTAATCAATTAAAAACGTAAACAAAATTCCACCATTCAGGTGCACTCAGTGTAGCGTAACATTTTTGTCATGCCTTTCGCTTGAGTTGGGGCGGGAGGTGGGCGTAGAATTGCATTTCTTATGCGTAACACGCACAAATTTCACTTGACCATTTGAATCCATAAACGAGCCGCAACGACAACATAAAAACTAGCCCAAGGGGGTATCATATCTTTCAGTCACTTTCTAATCTGATTAGGTAATCGATTTGGTTATACAATAGTTATTCAATTTTTGATTGAATTGTCTGCTTTAGACAGTTGAGAATTATTAACATTAAAGTTCAATCGATTCACGTTGGGTTTTTATATAAATCTTCAGTTGATAAACATAGTATGAGATAATAGTCATTCAAATAGAAATCATTATACTCAAATATTATTAAGGAGCATTATTATATCTTCAAGAAACCGCATCTGCTACTTATAAGCGTAGATGTTGAGAAAATCCGTATGAAAAACCTTTAAAACTGTAGGGCAGGTATGGGAGGGAGGGAAGGGTAACCCTTACGAATAATAAAGCCTTGATTTCAGCTGATTTCAGACTATTTACTGAAAAGAAGAAGTCAGGCTTGGTTTAAAGTTCAAGAGGACATAGATTTATAAACTTTGTTCACCGGTTTTAAGGAGTTTTTTTTTAGCATTTCCTTAGACAGTTGATAGATTAAGATTGGTTACAAATTCAATACGATCAGCAATTGCCAGCAATCTTTAACGGAAAAGCACAGCAACAAGCATAAAGATTATTCTAATGAATTTTCAATTCACCAACAGCCAGAGGCGTACCCAGAATGTTTCCAATAGGGGAACTCCAGAACAAAATGTTCAATAGCCGCTGCTTCCATGTAAATATTAGAAGATTACCTTAATAGTTGTCAGGATACAAATTATCAGCACTTGTGTATTGAAATAAACACATTTGATTGCTTTTTGCGACGAATAACAGGACGAGCTGCAACCGATTATTGCCGCAGTATTGCTGTGTTTTGGTTTGGTTAGCTTCATGAGACTAGAAGGAAATCGATAGTTACAGATACAGCTGCTTCATGCCTGTCTTATTCAATATCGAGCCTTCGTAAAGATCCTAGACATATCTTCTCTATATACCATTGTTAAAAATCTCCACCTCCTCCATCCGAACAGATCTGCCTAGCCGCCCTTTTGGTGGCCTCTGCCTGTGCCAGCAAGGGCGCCGACGAGAAGGTCCCACTGGAAAAGAAACTGGACAAACGCGGTCTGCTCGATCTGGGCTATGGCTATGGGCATGCTGGTCTTGATGTTGGCTATGTGGGACATGGTTCTTTGGCCGGTCATGGCTATGGCCTGACTGGACATTCGGCTCCTGCTGCCATTGCTGTGGGTCACAGTGCTCCGGGTATTTCCTATGGTCACTCTGGACCCGCTGTGGGCGTGCACCATCATGTCGCACATGCTCCCTACATCATCAGCAAACAGGCTGATGTGCACAAGACCATTACCATTACCAAGGGTATTCCAGTGCCCGTGCATGTGGACCGTCCCTATCCAGTGGTGCATGAGAAGCGTGTTCCCGTGGAAGTCAAGGTGCCAGTGCCTCAGCCCTACGAAGTTATTCGCAAGGTCGCCGTGCCCGTCAAGGAGTACGTGAAGGTGCCCGTCCATGTGCCCCAGCCCTACGAAGTCATCCGCCACGAGAAGGTGCCCATCCATGTGCCCGTTGATCGTCCAGTGCCCGTTGAGGTGCCCAAGCCCTACCCGGTCCCCGTGGAGAAGCCCTATCCCGTGTATGTGGAGAAGCACGTGAAGGTGCCAGTGCATGTCCAGGTTGATCGTCCCTACCCCGTCTATGTCAAGGTGCCCGTTGTCTCGCACTCTGTGGTGAAGCACGCACCCGCCGTGGCAGTCAGTCACTACCCAGTGAGCAGCTACCCCATCAGCAGCTATGGACATGACGCCAGCGTCTATGCCGACCACCATGGCTACCACAAGTAAATCCACATTGGAGGTAGAGGAGGAATCAGAACTTAGCCAACCGCTCCCTCCCCTCCCCTTGGGAAGTTAGCCACTTCCACAACCTGCCACTCTCTCTGTAGTTCTTAAGAAAACCCCAACCCAAGACGAGAAAACAAAAAACCAGCAAAAGTCTCTTGTAAATTATTTCCAAAAAGGAGCAAGTCGAATGACACGTTAAGGATAAATTTGCAGCTAAGTGTTTGTAGATTCAATTTATTTATGAACATTCTCCAGCTGTTATACAGTTTATCAGTGAAGGTTTCAAACAACAACAACGACACAAAAGAAATAAAAATGATTGAAATAATTTTTATGGAATTTTGATTTATACCTGAAACAACTAGGATTGAGTTTTGGAAATGATTTACTTTAGAAAATATGTTGTGAAAAATTTTGTGTATATATTTTGTAAATAAATAAATTGTCATGTTAAAAGAAAAACCGTGTGGAAGGTCTTTTTGTATATTTCGAGAAATGGAATACTTAAGAACCAATATGCTTGCTTTTGAATTCGAATAACTCGGCATTTCAAACCATAGCTAGTCGAACAATATAAATAAGTTTAATAAACTTCATATATCGTATATCGATAGCTGACTTATGCACGGAAATATCGATTTCATTCAAATTACTTTGAAACCGATAAACCATATTACTTCAATCTCAAATCACCCTTTGTAGTTGATAGTATAGTGAGCCTGAACGCGATCGGGTAGTGTTTGGCAAAAAAGTTAGTTAAATGAAAACTTTGAAAGTATTTTATTAATTATATATTTATTTTGCAGCTTCAGTTCTTTGGAGAGTACATCTCCGACTTAAGAAGAATTATGTGAAAGCACATACATATGTACAATATATAAATTTAAGAACATTTTTCATTGAAACCCAATAATTGGCCGCGTTCATCAAAAGAATTTGCTTCCTAATCAAACATACTTGTTTCTAATCTTTGTGTTTAACTCCAGTGATACGTTATCATGATATCATGCTTGTATCAAGAAAACAGTACGCTCTTTTCAAGTGGTACTGCTACCTGCAGCTGTAATTGTATATCGATAGGTGTTTTCGATACCGATACGCGTATCTTGGTTTAATTTGTGTACTGAATGAGTTTTCTTATTGGCGATAAATAGTTTGAAATAACCAAAAAATATGTAAAATCTTCATGCAATTTCCATGTTGACACGGAGCGTCGTCAATGTCGGCGCCGCTTTTGAAAGATTGTCTTTTAAAGTCTTTATCCAAAAAAGTAGCACTTCGTTCATCGGAAAGTATTCGATGTATAATTTCTTTCTGATACCTGCTCAGCGATCGATCCTTCCGCTGAATGCGGCCATTTTTACATAAATTATTTTTCAGACCTGACTGAATATATACAATTTTTGTGTGATCGTTCCTGCTCCCTTTTATGCGTTATAAAAATCAGGACAATTTCGGTGATTGTCTTACAAGCATTTCTGATCCTTGATGCATAAATATGTCACGAGCTGAGTAAAGACTGCATACATTTTATTGAAAACATATCAAGCACTAATACAGTGCTCTAGTAGTTGCAGTGCGCTCGTGCAGATCTCTGGTTTGAGCCTCTGGTTTCTTGTGTTGATCATAAATTCGTCTCAGATCGATGAATAGCGACAAAACTTATATCGTAACAAGCAAATCAATTTACAGGTTTTAGTGACGTCTTTCGCTAAGCAGCGGTAGTTTTCATTAGATACCGGATAACATGCATTTGCATATCAGCAGTGGATTGTCCAAAATTAAATCTGATCGCATATTAATTCGATCCATTGATTTAAATACAAGTTGGCTTTTGCATATACATTTGCAATAATTTTCAAATTTTAGCATATTTTTACATATCCTGATGATAAAGTACTTAAATTGGGATATTTCGAGAGCTCAGCTGATGTTATTTTTGTAAAATCTAGAAGATTTTTGTCTGAATTTGAATAAAGTTTTGTGGGTAAGCTGGCTTGGCAAAGGACTGATTGCGATTCATTCATTCCTTCATTAAAATCAAATGCAAATATCACAGTACTTGCATAGTATCAACCATAGTTGAATCAACCTGAGTTCGTCGGGACCTTTAGTTTCTCTTCCAATTGGCTATTCGCTTGGCCTAATTGTTAGTTTCAAGTCGTTGACATGGCATCACATCATTTCAGTTGCAGTTCGGTTGACTGCTCCAATGCTCAACCAACTGGTTATGCATTAAACTTTAACCGTTTGTAGCCGTGATACCTTCTTGTCTTTTATGTGCAATAATTTGCTTTAATAAGACCCTACGACCGCAATTAAGTCTGATCAAGAGATCCGCTTTATAATTATCCACAAGCCAAACAGTTGCACAACCCAAAAGACAATCCACTTCTGATTTCAAATCCAAGTCAAGTCAACACCTACGAGAGTTGGCAAAGCAAATATAATTTGCAACAAATTATGATTGAATATCACATGGCCAATGCAGGTAGCTGGCTGCAACCGGCCACGCCCCCCGCAATGCAGTCCACAGACGGCCTTCAGTTAAGTGAATTCTTTGGCTTTGGGAACGGGTTCTACATAGAACACGAGTGATCTTGGGCTGCCAGCACTCTTTTGGCGTCTAAACCTCTTAAGTGGAAGAAAATTAAATCAACGATCGACTTTTTTATTAGAAAGTTGTTTTTAGTTCCGTCAGCAAAGTGCCGGCGTCCTTGGACGCAACCATGGCGATGAGGGCTTTGGCCCCAAACGACATCAAATCTAGAGCTTGGGCGACAATCCAACATAGTATAAGTGTGTTTACAAAACCTCTTTGTTAATTTGCTTGAACCGGTTTAAGGATCTTCAAACAAACACAAAAGTGGAAAATGCTAAATAGCCCTAAATTCTTAATTGATTCAATTCATCACAGAACGGGGCGGGGGCTGGTTTGTGGTTTTTACGAGCCAATTAAGCTTAGAACTTCGCAGTTGCAGTTTGTTTGCTGTCTGTTGAATGTTGATGCTATTTGGATAAGGTTCGTTCACTTCACCTGTCTTCTGTTTTACAACAAAACGAACGAAAAAAATATATAAATGTGATTAAAATTTACGACAACACTTAAAGACATTTTGGGGAATGGTCAGATGATGTTGATTTGAAGAGGCAAACTACCGACGACCTTGCACGTGTCGGCTGTTCAGTCTGTGCAATCGATTATCGTGCAGAGAAGGAGATCGCAACAGACAGAGTACAGTGAGTGACGGGCCAACATCCTTCCGTTCGAATGGTAACGCAATACGTATTATGGGTCATGTCAGCTTAAGTGACTTGCAGTTAATTTAAGGTATTATTCCATGACTGATACTCGGCCAGGGATATGTTACAAGCAAGTCAAAATGAGTTGAAGTTTCCTGTGGCTCAATTTATTATGTTTTGTTTCCTTGTTAAAAAGGGTTGTCGTAATTAACAAGTACTTTTAAATTTATTTGATTATTTTTCAGTCAATTTGAAGGGAAAATACTCTGGAATGTACAGATAGAAGTCCCTAAAAGCAACCTTGCAGGTAGTTTCAAATGGTGTTAAGCATTATCTCATATTTCACATTTTCGAATAGACTTTAAGAGTAAAACGATTGCCAATTAATATCGTTCTCATTTTGGTGTGAGTGTTCGAATCGTTTTCGAGCTGAATGGTGGCGCTTTAGAGTTGCAATACTCGATATATATATCTGAATATTTGCAAATCTCGGCAATAGTTGACAGCTAATAATAAAATCATTTGAACCTTAAAAGTTAATCCGTTGCCAAGAAAATATTCGCTTACTTTTCATTTCATTGAAACCGCATAACCTGATCGTGATTTGGTAATAGCTACCGATTTCGATATGATCCAAGTCAAGCAGGCCCGATTGACAATGGATTCAATAAACGTTTAACGGCCTCTCAATGATTAAGATAAGAAAACATTAGGCATGTTAGCTTTAGTGTTAAAAAACAAGCGATGTTTAAAAATTGGCCAAACTAAATAATATTCAGGCCACCACCAAAATGAATAGATTTCATTAATATTTTTCACAGTTGCATTCATAATTGGAGCATAAATCACCAGTTAAAAAAAAAAAGCAAATCCCACACACAGTTTCATTTTACGATTTCGATCTTGTTGGAAGAGATTTCATTGCACCGACCAAATGCGATTGCCACATTTATGCAACAAATTGCGACAACCGACGGCAGCCAATTAAAACAATATTTTTGCGCAGGGGATGTGCGCCGACGTACGCATATTTGTTGCAATTAATTAATGGCCACATAATGGATGGCAAATGAAAAACTGAAAACGTATTTAATTTTCGCAATTTTCGTTGTCGTCTGAGAAAAGACGTTCCACATGTTGGCAAGCTCAGCTTTTGCTCTAATGAAGTTTATTTTTTTTTTGGATTTTTTGCTTTTCGTTTTTGTACTTTGGAGGTCAGCGCCAACTTGTCCATCCAAAAATTGAAACGAAATGCGTCTGCATAGTTGTTGTTGTTGTTGCTGTTGTCGGTTGATTTCGAAATACATTTAGTTTGGCCAAATAAAATGCATGTCTGCCAAAAAGTTTGCACCAGTTTTCAGCTAGAAACCAAAAACCGAAACTTAAATTGCGAACGTAATCGAAGAAAATGAACAGTGGCTGCCGAGTGAAGCGAACGAGTGCAGCGGCAGCGGCAGCAGCTGGTCTGTGGCAATCTGGAAATCCCTATTGCCCGCCTCCTCCCCCTCATGCGAGTGTGTGTGTGTCGTCTGTGAATTCTACTTGTTGATGGTTCATTTGGCCAACAAAACGGCTTCTGCTTGGGTTGATTGTTCGTTGCAATTGTAACCATTGGCATGACATAACATCATTTGAGCTGCAGTTCGCTTAAATGCTAAGATTGATGACCTCTCAATGGTTTCATATTTTTACAAGTAAAAAGTAATTGATGGTTAAATAATTTACATTACTTCACCTTTGTGGTCAAATTAAAGTACACATTTATGCGGTACAACTTTTCTTTTCCAAATCAGCATTTAACATCCAAGACTTGCACTCATCTACACCCAAAGCCGACCGATTAATTCATCTTTCCGGCTTGAAATGCATATGTCCAAATTGCCAACAATTAAATTGCAACTCCAGCAAAAGCTACCGCGCTGCGTTTTAAATTTCGATGGTGCAATTTTCTCTTGTAAATCCAAAATATGAATTATGGCCTCAAATTACCACATTTTGTTTCTCCTTGAGGAAACGAATCCTTTCACCTGCTGCAACACAACTGAAACAAAAGACTTAGGCAACAAACTCGAATTCGATTTCCTTATTGAAATTGAGGCGCTCCCTCCTCAAATGTGCTCTGGTTATCAGTTGATGATGATCTACTCCCTGCTGTGTTAATGCCCATTTAACTATGACAGTTTAACCCACGAAAGGCAACGCCTATTTTAGGGCATGGTAGCCAAAAACAAAAACCAAATCAGCAAACAATCCCCCACAATTGTAAGCGTAGCCGGCAGCTTCCCAAAAGCGGCCAACCTGATGGAGTCCAGTTAAGTTGATGCAGCCAGCTGCTGCTGCTGCTGCTGCTGTTGCTTTGAAAAAACAGTTGCATAATTTTTTGCAAGCAAAGTTTTCTTCGATGCATTTTTTTGGGGCATGTCTTTTGCAGGTTTGGAAGTCACCCAGTTAGTGTGTCAGTAGTGGCATTTTGCAGCAGTTTGTTACTGCTGCTGGCTTAATATTAGTAATTCGTTTTTGTGATTTGTTAAATGTCATACGCTTATAAACATTCTCCCCAAATTGATTTAACAGCTTTTTGTCTCAACCGAACACCGAATTTTATGCTAAGTAAATGATCTATAAATACTATTTGTTGTTGCATTGTCCATACTTTTGTGGCAGGCCTACGGTGCTTGTTTTCATGTGAATTTCGACTTGGCACATAAAAACATAAATTTTAATTAAACTCACACTCTCACACTTTACACGGCGGCCGCTTGCACAAGAGGAAAACAAAAACAAAAGTTGAGCAAACGTGAAAAAGCGACATAATTCCCAGGCTCGTTCTTTTTGTTTTCTTTATTTTTTTTTTTTTGATCTTATTGTTTGCTGTTGTTGTTATTTTTGCACTAATTGCTGCTGAGTTGAACAATAGCCAGGGCAAAAAATGATTTATTTATTAATTTTATTGCCAAACACAAGTTGTGCTCTAACATAGAAGACAAATAAACAACAACAACTGAAATGACAATTTCAAATGAGGCTCTAAATAAGGCAAATAGCAATAGAATGAACAGATGGAGTCATAATTCTTATCTGCATTATCCATATCTGAGCATTACAACTAAAAATGCAATGAGCTAATTTTGCAGCACTCAGTAGAATTATTAAAAAGATAAAAAAGGAAAAGTTGTCTTAAATCAAACTCAAAAAAAAAATATTTAAAAACTGGGCCAGAATATGACAAATTCCACAAAATTCGAACATTAACCTCCTGACGAACTTCGAGCGATCTACAATGCTTGCCATTAATCGGCTTAATCAATTGACTTTATTTGAACTCAAAATTTCGAATTGATTGTTTTTAAAACTGCGTGATTTATGCCTATTTTCGGTAGGCCTATGGGCCTAAACTTTAAGTAAGAGAAAACATTTCCCTATTTGTAGGGGCGCTGACTGTATACTGCCTACTAGGAAGAAACACCACGAGGCTCGGCATCAGACTCAGTGGATGATAAGAAAAAGGTACACTATACAGCACCTCTTTTCTCACTCACTCAGTCGAGTCACAGTTTTGGGCAGTCCTTTGCCTCTTTGCGCAAATTCATGCCAACATATAAATGGTTTAGTTGGGAAGGCCCTCCGTCTACGATCACATCTTAAGTAAAGAAACGGGAAATTGTTCTAACTTATGGAGTCTACACTCTTCAAGAATATTATAAAACTAAAATTTTTCTTTTTATTGGATTGTTTAATGTTTTGATCGCGTGTTGTTGCAGTAAAATTTCACATATGTATTTGAGCTGGCAGCATGTGCTCTGATGCGGACTTCTATGGGCCATGGTACTACGAGAAATGTATTAAATCAAATATCAACAGTTCTTTTGTCGAATTTTTTTGCCCCTTTTCTAAACACAAGTTGTTCAAAAGCGATCGAAGATCAGGAGTTGTAGCTGGGAAAATGTGCAACCGAGCGATGGATTCGTTGGATCTATTACTTTCCATTCTGCACCCTGAATCAACGCCTAAAACAAAAAGAACGCTTGCAGCAGCAGAAGTAATTTTTCTTGCTAAAAACACAGACTGAAAATTGATAATTTGTGAATGATTTGGATCGCATCTTTAAATGAATAAAGTGTGATGAAAAGTGAAAGAAATAAACAAGTAACATAATTTATTACTAGTGTCTTTACGCATTTTGATTACTAAAACGTATAAACAAGAAAGAAAGTCGGTCAAGCATACTCTGTACGACTATAACATACTCTGTACCAAGAAAATTTGTCTTTTGATCATAACTCGAAAACCGTTCATCCGATCTTCTTCATTTCTTTGGCGGATCGATAAGTTATCCTAATAACTAAATATGTCCAGAAGGAGCAAACCATCTATCTTCAAAACTGTGGGAGATATGACGTTTTTTCCAAATTGCGGGGGCGGGAGGGGGCGTGGCCAAAATTTAAAATAAACTTGATCTGCCTGCAGACATAAAAAGCATATGTCCCATACATGTCAAACCTCTATCTCTTACCATCTCTGAGATCTGTGCGTTCATACGGACCCACAGACAGACGAAATTCTCCTGAATTTGACTAATTTGCAGAAAATAACTTTTAGAAAAAGAAAAATAATGCAAGGAATGTAAAAGATGCCGAAACGGTTAATATTTGGACACACCTGTATCTATTAACATTTAGTTGAATGAAGTGAAGTCAGCTAAGACCTTCTTTGAATATTCAAACGCACTGGCAAAGTGCCAGCTATCTGACAGTCAGACTATGTAAAATACATGAGAATATTGAAAGATATTTCTAAACATTTTACTAATACCTTTAGATATGATTTCCATCATATATTTATAATTAAATTTAACATCCTTTGCTAGTTTTTATATATTTGTTTATAAAATTTGATAACTGTGTTTGGTTATAATTATTGCGTTCACACATATAACTTAATATAACTTAACTTAAGCTCGAATTCACAACTACACTCGAGAGTCTATACTTTGAGAGGATTGTGATTTAGACACAGCATGGGCTTGATTTTAAGATGCACCCACCGACTTAGCTGTTTTAACTTGTTCAGCTTGTACAAGCCCATCAAATTTGTTCAAGTGCCAGTAGTAGGCGTGCTGGGGGCGTGTTTCCGAGTTCTTCAGTCATTTTACACAACCTCTTCTCAAATGGTAATTTTGTGTGCTAATGGCGTTGGTGGACTTGTTAAATTGTCTTGGTCTACCATTTTCAAGGTCTAACAAAAAAGTTGCCAAATTACTTAGAAAATGTCAAACGAAGGGGGCCAATTTCGTCGGTGCTTGGTCCATTGTTTAAGGTGTGTGTGTGGGTTATAATTTTCCCAAAATAAAAACAAAAAGCAAAAATTACAACGGAAATTTAAGTGCGAATTATGCTCCAGAGGTCGGTTTTTGTTATTGTTAAGGGTGTTGAGGTCATCACTTTTGGTTAACTCTAATGTCGTGACCTTTTTGAAGAGCAATTATCAAAGGAGAAAAATGTAGAATAAATGTCCAAACAGTTTTCTTTGCCAACTAAACGTGCAGGAAAACTTAAATGTCGAAGGTTTTGCACGATTGTCTGGCCGGCCACTTCAATTGACAAATGTTGGTTGAACCTAACTCCAGCGCAACCTCGAGCACGAAATCGTTTATATACTCGTACCTACCTACCTACCTACCACAAGCTTAATAAAAAGAAGAAAATATTTTGCCACTTCTCGGCCACGTCAGCCCGTAATTTGGGTCAAATTGTGTCGTTGGTTAATTTTGATAAAACCTTAAAGATTTAAGCCAAAAACTGACCCTGAGGCACACGGCACCAACTAAATGGGTTTTTTTTTTTGGAACCTATTTACCTTCAAAGTAAATATAATTGTGATAAGTGGAGGAGACTAAAATGGTAGAAGAAACTTAAATGAAATTTTTGTGATTTTCCTCCAACTCGACTCAAGCGGCATTTTGGTGTACACTTAAAAAAAAGACTCAATTTAACATTTTAACATTTTTGCACGACGCATTTTGGTATTTGAAATCGATTGCAAAGTTCATCGATTGACAAATGCGAAGCATCTCAAAACTAGAGCAAATGCAACGTGGAGATTGCTTGGGCACATTCAAAAAAAACTTATACAAAAAAAATCGATTAAATGGCAAATGACAAATGTTGAACATTGCCAATAAATCGAAGTTGTCTAAATAAAAGTGCACATTTTTTGTTGCTGGTTTTTTATGCAAGCCGAACGAGCTGGATTGTTAATTGCCAGTTGTGCAAAAATAATGTTTTAATCTTATTGGCAGGCCATAAAGCAGCTCATTGTTTATAGAAGAAGAATGAAGTCCTCCACAAAAACAAAAAAGAGACATTAACAAAAAAAAAGTCCAAACAAATTTCAATAGCTGTCTGTTATAATTTACGACCCAGTCACACGAAAGGTGTTCTTTTCGATTCAAATCATTTTTAATACCCCGGAGGAGGTTAGAATATCTTTCAAATTAATACTCTAACGTGGGGTATATACTTTTTTGGCAAAGGTATGAGGCAAAAAAAGGAGAGTACGGTTGCCTATGCTGAACTATTCTTTGAAGGATATTAAGTATATTTTTACTATGGATATTTTGTAATTTGTTTGGGCTTAAATGTATCCATTGAATGTTAAATGAATCTGTAAAATGTATCCAACAGAGCTGAAAATCATCCAAAGGATATGAAAAAGGGATATTATAATATCAAAAAAAGTTTATTAAAAAGTATCTATTCCAAAATCGATCATCATTCGTTGATAGATCCAAATCTATCATGCGTTTGTATTTGTAATATTTGTTGTTGTGCATCGAATGATTGCGTTTGCATTATGCAATAACCGGTATTCTCGTTCCTTATCTTGTGGTTTTTGTTTCTTTAAAACTATTTTTTTCATTTGCATTTCACAACTTTCAAATGATTCTAAAAAGCTTGGCGAACCTAATGAAGTATGGAACACTTCCATGAAAACTATTGGCAAAGCTAAGCAAAACCAATTTACCCACTGGGAAATTATTTGGTCTAAGTAATTAGCGCACAAACAAAGGCAAAGGCCTTACGGCTAGTGTTTGCGCCCAAACTATTTGGTGTTCCCACTTAAAGCAAACAAAATGGGCAAATTCTTAGAGATATTTGTGCAAAATATGACGTTAGTGTATCAACTGGTGTGCGTTTTGCAACAAATCTACTCCCTTTAGATTCTTCCCCTACAAGTCGTAGTGGATATGTATTTGCTTTCACCCATTTATAGATATCTCACAATAGGTTATATAACCCGAATGTTTCAAAGATGGCCATAAACATTAATAAACTTCAACAGCCATTAATAAAACTAAAAAAAAAAGAAACAATGGAACAATCTCGTTTCATGTCTTTAGAACTGGTTCACCTGGACGTCACTTAGGAGGGGCATCAATTAAATAAATTATTCAGGCAGTGGGCGATAGAAGCAAACACCAAATGTCAAAACTTCAACTTCTGATCAGATCTAGGTAGAATCGAAGTAGTAGTTTTAATCAGGCAGATGTTGAATATTAATATATTCGATTGATAATTGATAATCAATATTGGATTTCCTTCCAGCTAAATTCTAGATAAACAAACTATCGAAAATACATTAGCAAACATCACGAAAAAAACTAGTTGACGACTAGCTACTTAGCATTTTGTTTACGAAATGAAAGTGATCTAGAAAAACCATAAAAACTCGACTTATAAACTTGAACTTGTGCTTTTGTCTGCCTTCACTTTGCATATTTTATTGTTTGGCTTTTAAGTCATCCGTTCTTCATTTAACCACAATGGCGACTCTTCGAACCTCCCAAAAAATAAGAAACACAACAACAACCACATTAACAAAGACAAATGTGGTTCAATCAATGATCTGATCTTCTCTAATGACCTTCGCCTTCAGCCTGCACATTACAATGCCCAATGTCTGTGCATTATTATGTATTAGACAATTTAATATAAAATATACTCATAAATCTAGAGCTAATTTTTGTGGTCTAGTCTTTGTTCACACGTTCCATTTACATGGCCTTTGGCAAAGTATTTCCTATGCTGCATTCAAAATGTCAAATTACTCACACATAAACAACATGGACATGGACACAATACATTCAATCAATTGCACCTACTCCTACCCAAGGCTTGTGTTGTTGTTGTTTCTTTTTTTCGGAGATCAAAAGTTCAGTCACGAATGAACACAGAATCGAGTTGGGCAGACTTGGCGGCAGCTAAGCATAGAAAATAAAATTAACAACAAATTGTAAAAAAAAAGACTGCAACTGTGCGCAACTTGAAAATTGTTCAAAATGTGTGGCTAATGTGAATTTTACCAAAGGCTAAGCAATAATTTTTGGATTATTTGTGAATGAAGAATCGGTGGCGGCGGGTGATTAGCTAGAAATGCGGGCAATCAGAGTGATAAGGGATAAAAAGCTGATTAAATCGATGTATAATGAAATGGTCAGCAAATATGTGCCATTATTATCGCTCTGTTTGCATTGCATTAGCATGAGCATGAGTTTGATGGATTTGCAAAAACAGGAACATAAGAAAACGGCCCTAAGATTTGGAAAACTAACAAAATCAATCTTTGCTTTGATGGATGGTTCTATATTATAATTTCCCAAGAAACCAAAGGTTTAATTCTGTTCTAATTCCTAGAAATATATGAAAAATCTATTGAAAAACCAGCAAATCGCATTATATCTCAAAGATCGATAACTTCTTCAAGTTCACCTAATTGGAAAAAACCGGAAAAATATATTTTAGATTCTGAGAAGATTTCCATAAAAACCTAAATAAAATATTCTAAATTTTTAACTTAAAATTTCAGAAATTCTTTTCTCTTGGTCAAACTGTTAGATTAGGTTGTCGCCGTAAACTTGGTCAGAAAAATATTAATCCATCACAATTCACATGTTTGCCAATAATTTTTATTAATTATAATTTATAATTTGTAATTTTTACCCTAATTGATAAACATTTTCCAGGAAATTCTGTTTTAATTTTTGAAAATATACGAATCTTTATA
The DNA here is from genome assembly GCA_035044985.1 of Lordiphosa fenestrarum. NCBI lineage: Eukaryota > Metazoa > Arthropoda > Insecta > Diptera > Drosophilidae > Lordiphosa > Lordiphosa fenestrarum. Next base: position 386,065 of record JAWNNO010004160.1, read on the forward strand.
GAAACTTTTACGGTATTCAAAAACCAGCAACTACGCTGCGATTGTTCATCCGATCTTTACAAATCCTTAGGCTGATCTTTGATAATCCTGTTTACTATAAATGTTTATGAATGAACCCTCCATCTGTAAACATGAGGGAGATGTGTCGGCATTTTTTAACATTTTTTGTAAGCATGTCAGTATATTTGTCTCGATTTTAACATGTATATAATTAAACATTTTCCATTATTATACATTAATTATTGTTCCACCGTATTCAACTTATAAACAATACAAAAATAATCATTTATTAATTTACTCAATAAAATAAAAATGTTTTATTGCACTGAGTTGTCATCAATGTACTTTGAGTCTGTCTACTGGCTGGCACATTAGCTACAAGCAATTTCCACTGGCTACTGTAGGTCCGATAATTTAGCACACACCCGCAGAGTCACATGGACACACTTACAGTGTACATGTGAAACGCTATAGGGAAAAGCTTTCAAAATGAAGTCAAGCCAGCTCATTTCCTTTTGCCGCCAGCTCACACGTATAGAAGAGAGGCTTCGCGTGAGAGAGCAAAAGCTTTGGCGGCTGCCAACTTTGGGGCTGCTGCGATCTCGTCAACCGAAAATCCCGATCGGGCATCGTGGGACAGTGGCCATATAAAAGCTTGCTGCGTCTGTGCAAAATTATTCAGTTAACTGTTGCGGGTTGGTTGGTTGAGACAAGCTGCAAAACCATCCTCTGGTCAAAATCAAAAATAAAGAAGTTAAATCAAGTGCAAAATGAAGTCCATGGTATGTTCGGTTCAACATCTCTCTGTCTCTCTCTCTCTCTCTCTCTCTGTCTGTCTCACTCTCACTCTGTGTGTGCTCAAAAGTGTCATTTGAAATATGAAAAAACTGTGTGTCCTAAGAACTGGAAATCCCCGTTCATGTGGTGATAAATATTGTGTGGAACAGTTAGAAATGTTTAAAAAGAAAAACAGTCTAATAAATATTTGCTAAGACAATCAACAAAGTTGTCAATGCAAGTTGAAGATTTGTCGCCCGATAACGAAAGAAATACAATAATAATTAATAAAAAGAGGTTCAAGAAAAATAAAATAGTTTTTTTTTGCCAAAAATTAGTTGCACAAGTTTCTTAAACTAGCAGATATACATTTTGCTTCTTTTTGATCAAAATTTCAGTCCTGGAATCTTAAACAGTTATTGTTTTAGAAGATATTCAAAATATGTAAGGATTTGAAAATCTGTTTGCAAGTGTTCAACTTCTTAAAAATAAAAATTGTTTTTAGAATGATCTGAAATTAAACACACTGGAAGTAGTAAGAAGTATTTCAGCTACAGAAAGTGTCGCAACATTTGTCATTAAAGAATGAATTATTTACAAAAAAAAACACAAGAATTATAACAATCTCTTTCAAATTTGGCATTAAATTTGGAATTTTCTAGAAATATTGGCAAATAGAAATAGAATTTAGAAAGAAAAGCAACTGCTTGAAATTTTCTTAATAAGTGCAAAGCCTAGAAACATTTTGCTTTGATTTTACTCAAAGGTAATTGGGTATTTGGTGATTACTTTAAGTTATTCATGATTCTTGATTTGTCAAAGAACAGCCACAAAATACATAAATGTATCAGGTTGTCTGTATAGCAATTTAAAAAACCGCCACAAAGGCAAAGCCTCTTTAGCAACCTTTTTGATATGCAATAGCTATCGAAATGGTTTTTGTTATAAATAAAACTAGCCGAATGATAAACCGATTTTGGATTTGCCTTTACTTTCTTTAACTATTTCAAAACAAGTAAGAAAGTCGGTCAATCCCTACTATAACATACTCTTTGCCTCCAAAAGTTTGTATCTGTCACACAAAATGTTAAGTTGCGTAAAGTGCTGCCCCATTGCTGTTCTAGCCGGTGCTGCCCAGCATGAATACTTGTTTTCCCTATAACTCGAATATCTTTCATCCGATCTTTACAATTCCTTCGACGGATCGATTCATAATACTGATTACTAGCTATGTCTAGAGGGTACTAATCTTCTATCAATAAAATTGTGGCAGATATGACGGTTTTTTCACACTACGGTTGCGGCAGGGGTCTTGGCAAACAATTGAAAATAAACTCTGAAATCTGATTGTTCATTAAAGGAAGCATGACTGCATGTCGGTTCTTAGCAGCAATAGTTATCCCATTTTCCCCATATGAAAAAAAGGTTTCAAAATTCGTCGCAGCCATATCAAAAATCAATCAATATGCAGCCACTTGAACTTGGCTAGGTGCCCAGCCGTCGTATGAGTTTGCCTAACCATCCAGCTTTCCACGTGCTTTGCGTAATTGTCATTTATAAAAAATTATGGTCTGGCCAAGCGGAAGTTTGCCAATGTATTAACTTTTATTATGTAACCAAGCTAACCCATTTTTTTTTTGTTTTTGTCCACTTTTCAGCTCATTTTCGGTCTTTTGGCCCTGTGCGTGCTATTGGCCAGTGCCAGTGAGGAGGCGCCCAAGAAGGCAGCTGCTGAACCCGCTGTGGAGGCCAGTGCCACCGCTGAAAAGAAGCAGGAGAAACGCGGCATTGATCATGGTTTGGGCTATGGCTATGGACCGTCAAGTGGTGGTGCCATCTTGGGCTCTGGCATTGGACACTCCTCCTATGCCGCTCCCCATGCTCACCATGTGGCCCATCTGCCCACTCAGGTTCACACCAACACTGTGATCAAGACTGTTCAGGTTCCCTACCAGGTGGAGCGTCATGTGCCCTATCCCGTGGAGAAGACTGTTACATATCCCGTCAAAGTGGCCGTGCCACAGCCCTACCCAGTGGAGAAGATTGTCCATGTGCCCGTGAAGGAGATCATTAAGGTGCCCGTGGAGATTCCCCAGCCCTATCCCGTGGAAAGGATCGTCAAGGTGCCCGTCAAGATCCCAGTCGATCGTCCCTATCCCGTGCATGTTGTGAAGCCCTATCCCGTGCCCGTCGAGAAGCCGGTGCCATACACCGTGGAGAAGCGCATCATTCAGAAGGTTCCCGTCCATGTGGATCATCCAGTGCCATACAAAGTGGCTGTCCCAGTGCCAGTTCATGTTGAGAGCCACGTGAAGCCCGCTGTGGCTATTACCCACACTGTTGCTCATGCTCCCGCTGTTGTCAGTCATGGCATCACCGGACATGGCATCTCCTACGGCCATGGACACGAACTCTCCGGACATGACATCTCTTACGGTCATGGCATTTCCTCGTACGGTCACTCCGGCCATGGCATCTCCTCGTACGGCCACTCCGGCCATGGTGGCTATCTCCACAAAAAGTAGAACAATATCTCTGCGAAACGCTTACGAGGGAGTAGTGAAATCGGGTGAAGGCGAGCGCTTAACGAAATTATCCACAATCCTGTCCCAATCCCCCCACAAGAAAACGGAACCCTCAACGACTTATAACCATTTTAGTTTTTAGCTTGTGATACCAACCGAAATTCTCGAAAGGGATTGAGTGCGAAAACTTGCCCCCCCTTCCCCCACCTCTTTAGCCTCGATCCACATTCGTGTGTACAAAATGAGTGCCTCCTTCGACTTTTTCATGTCAAATTTCTTTTCTATGAAATGTTTTGTACATATTTAATGTAAATAAAAACAAAAATTATTTGAAAAAAAAAACAACACGAGGAACTTATTTCATCAGGTAAGTGAAAGAAATGAAGTGACATCGATATACTCTTTATTAGGGGGAGTAAAGTTTTAATAGCCTTAACATAATTAAGGAACATAAATAAATATCGAACATTTGTATGGGACTTGCTTAGCGTAGCAGACAGACAGCGCTGAAAACGCCGACAAGTAGGCAACGTTTTCATTAAATAAAGATACGTTAAAAGTTTTATATTCTTCTAACCCCGCTACCATGATCAATTTATAGAGCTTATAGATTTTGGAAAATTGTGGGAGATATTGTACAGTTTCTTTTGCTGGGGCAGCAGGCAGGAGATGTGGGAAAAATTCGAAAACAACTTTATCTGAACCATTAACAATGCTGATAACTATATTTAAAATGTCTAAAGGATACCAGAATAGGATAGATTTTTGAGTTCTTTTAATAGAAAGAACGTTAAGAACATACCAACTCCAATTGATTATGAAATTTCTGATCACATTAGAGACTTTTTGGAGTCCTCTGTGGGATTCAAATAGAGCCTATCCGCTATTCTTTATAACCCGATATTCTGATCAGTGTCGCCTCATTTTTTGAGTCATATTTCCAATCATGTTTGAATCCGAATTACTTGCAAAATTCTATATTAATATTTCTACGCATTTCAATAGCATTTTGGTTAGATTTAACAAAAACATATGCAAGGCTTGTATATTAATTTTGATAGGCATCTCCACATTGGAACTGAGAACAGAAAAGAAAACCAAAAAAATTGCCAAAAAATGCCAACAACTAAGAAAACAAACATTCAATAATAGAATGAGGGGATGCAACTGTTTTAAGGTCCCTGGGTTGTATATAATTGCAAAGTTTTTTTTGTGGTCCTAATTATAGTTACGGATTTCTTAAGCGACCTTATACTCTTACCAGCTCACCGGAATCTGTGTCAAAATTAGTAGTTAGTTTAAGTATGTCATCTAAGCCTAAGAAATTAGCCTAGCAATTTTACCTTAGTTCTTCGGAAATCGCATTTAGCTTAATGCACTTGTATTCATAATTTAGCAACAATTTCATAAATTAAAAAAGATTTTTTGTAGTCTCAGCTAAGTAAAAATGTCCACATTTTGTTTCTCTAATCTACAAGATTTTTCGTTCCAATCAAACTTTGATAGCAAAAGCTCAAGTAGGGTGCAATGATTAAGCAAAGCTCTAACAGACTTAGCCAAAAAGTATGCAATTAAATGCACACATTCGTAATAATAGTAAATATATCAGTATCAGAATTAAATGATTAAAGTTTAAACTCTGAACTAAATACAATTTAAGAAAAATACGTGCAAAAGCGTTTATTCAAACTAGAAAAGACATTTATTGTCAGAATGAAACCTAAAATCCAAAATACACAAACCTACAACAAATATTCTGATATGATTTGACATTTCAAATCGTTAAAACACAAAAACATTTTAAATTTTTAAGTCAAGTGATATTTGGCAAGCCTGGAAACGAATTTGATGTCAGTGCCAACTGGTGTTGGTTCGCGCTCTTGCTTAGATTGGTTTGCGTATTTGCTTTGATGGGTTTTAAAAGCCTTTGGTAGATTGTCTGAATAACACTAGGCAACAAGGCAACAGTGTATTGAAGAATCACTATTATTTTAGAAGATTTTAGTCGGCTGAACGCGAATCATTTTTGGCAATCTGAGCTTAAAGTTTTACAAAATGCTTATGTTTACCCATTTAAGAAGTGATTCGTAGAAAATCTGAATAATTCTAGACATGAAGATTTGATGGACGGCAAGTGTAGACGGGTAAAACGAAGGCCCATGAACCAAACAGTCCAAAAAAATTTGAAAATTTGGTGAAGTTCGCGTAAAAAGCGTTCTAAATAATTCTAAATAATTTATACTACTGTGGGCAAAAAGTAAATTTGTTTGCAGAATGAAAAATCTTTATTTATTCTTCTAAATCAATTTCATCCCCTTCAAAGTAATCCCCTCCCGATGAAATACACTTATGCCAACGTTTTTTCCAATCCTCGAAACATGCCAAATAGTCCCTTTTCGGTATAGCCATCAGCGCTTTCTTCGATTCAGCTTTTATCTCCTCAATCGACTCGAAACGCGTTCCCCGAAGTGGTCTCTTGAGTTTTGGGAGTAGCCAGAAGTCACACGGAGCCAAATCAGGCGAATACGGTGGTTGCGGAACGATATGCGTCGAATTTTTGGCGAAATGGTGCAGTGCAGTGTGAGACGGTGCATTATCGTAATGCAAAGACCAAGAGTTGTTGGCCCATAATTCTGGTCTTTTTAGACGAATTGCTTCACGCAAACGACGCATAACGCTCAAATAATATTCCGTACTAACAGTTTGGCCGGATGGAAGGAATTCATAGTGCACCACACCACGAAAATCGAAAAAAACTGTCATCATGACCTTGATTTTTGAACGACTTTGACGTGCTCTTTTCGGTCTGGCCTCGCCTTTAGCACGATATTCGCTTGATTGGTCGGTTGTTTCAGGGTCGTAAGCATAAATCCAAGTCTCATCTCCCGTAATCATGCATTTGAGCTTGTTCTGATAGTCAGAAAGCATTGTTTCACACACATCAACGCGATGACTTTTTTGCAAGAAATTGAGAGCTTTCGGTACCAAACGAGATTTGACTTTTCATAGGCCCAAATGGTCTTTCAAAATGGTTTTCACAGATCCTTCTGATATTCCGATCATATCAGTAAGGTCTCTAACAGTCAACCGACGATTTTTGCGCACTAATTCCTCCACTTCATTGACGTGTTGGTCATCTGTTGACATCGATGGTCGTCCGGAGCGCTCCAAGTCATCCACACGTTCTCGACCCTCTTTGAAGTCTTTGTACCACTTATAAACATTTTTTTGTGACATGGTAGAATCACCAAAGGCCTTCCGCAACATCCTCAACGTTTCCGCAGCCGAAATATCATTCCGCAAACAAAATTTGATGGCACTTCTCTGCTCAGACATTGTAAAAATCGAAAAATGCACTCTTGGTCGTTTGGAAAACACAAGCGTAAATATATTACTGATAATGACATTCACATGAAATTTGGCCCAGATGTCATCAACAGTCCTGCCAACTCAAGAAAAAAAGAACTAGCCCGAATTGTTAGGCCCGCGAAGTTTAAATTGAAAATTCACCTTTTTGCCCACAGTAGTATAAATATCATTCCAGGGTACAAAACACTTTGGATCTGCTGAAGTAAGCTTAGCCTTTTCGTTTAAAACAGCGAGCTCCTTGATGACGTTACTATTAAAAATAGTAACCCATCGTTTCTAAGGTAGCTATAGTTATCCGATCAAGCATCAGACCAATTTTATGCATATAAAGCAGAGCAGACCTACGCATACACAGTTCGTTTGTATGAATCATAATTCATTTTGTGGTTTGCTTTTATCACACACAAGCAACATATCCGGCGGCGCTCGGGTTTCAAAAATCCTTATTTATCTAGACATTATTGTTGTTATACCCTTGCAAAGGGTATTATAATTTTGCCCAGAAGTTTGCAACGCATATAAATATTCATTTCCGACCCCATAAACTATATATATTCTTGATCAGCGTGACGAGCTGAGTCGATTGAGCTTTGTCCGTCCGTCTGTCCGTCTGTCTGTCTGTCTGTCTGTTTCTACGCGAACTAGTCTCTCAGTTTTAAAGCTATCGAGCTGAAATATTGCACAGAGTCTTCTTTTTGCTGCACACTACTAATATGTCGGAACCGACCGGATCGGATGACTATATCTCATAGGAACAATCGGTCGGAAAACTAGTTTTAGTATGAAAAATTTTTTTCTATTAAATGGAAACGACTCCATACTTTGCAATCGTAGGTTTTATATGTTTTTTTTATAATTCTACCAAGTTTTATCAAAATCGGACACCTATATGGTATAGCTGACATACAAAAGATAGGTCTAAAAAACAGTCTTAGTTAGAAAAACTTTTTTGTTTTTAATGGTAGCATCCTATAATTTTGTATTTGTTTGTTTCTCGGGCTTTTACACAATTCTACAAGTTGTTGTCCAAATCGGATGACTATATCATATAGCTCCCATACGAACGATCAGTCGGAAAATGGGAAAAAGTATTTTTTGAATATATTTAAGCGAGCACTTGCAAGGGTATAAAAACTTCGGCACAGACGAAGTTAGCTTAGCTTTCTCGTTTTTTTAGTTCAATCTTTTTTATTTTTTTCGATGTTTCAAATATAATTTTATATTTGTAAGTAGAGTTTATTGTACCTGTAAAGAAAGTCGAAATACCCCAACTGGCCGTTGGATTGTGTTGCGAACGTTCGACGAACTTCGAAATAGTCGAGGCCATTTAATTCAATTTTAAAGCCACCAATTTCAGATCCACTCGATCATACTGATCAAATTTCAAAAAGACTCTGCCTCCAATAGGCACATAAATTCAATCATAATTACTTGGAATCACTATCACAATATGTACAATCTATATATATGTATAGATGACGCACTTTTCCTTTTCTAATCACATTTGCATTCCCAAATAACCAAATAAATATTTCGAATGTTTGAACAGTTGAATTCAATACGTCTTCGAGGAGCGTTCAGAATATTGTGGAGTACAATACTAAAAACTAAAAATGCTTAAGGCTTCTCTAATAATTCTAATAGTACTCTCCATATTGGAAGTTACACTAGCAGAAGCTGATCATGGATTATGGACTGCGGTAAGCGAGGCAAACTTAATAAGTTATTTCAATTATTTCAAATAGCCACTGTAAGCATACCAAACTTAACATTTTTTGAGGCCAAACACTAAAAACTATTTCTATTAGCAACGAAATGTTGAAAGCAGTGACAATGCTGCAACCACAAATCTATATTCGGAAACCGGGACATCGGCCCAAATGGGTTTTACGACGGTAAGCATATTGAACTGAGTATTTTTTTAGCACGATTTCAAAAAGTGATTCAATTAGGAACAATATGATAGCAGCAACACCAAAAACACAGAGAACTCCACTCCCACTGCAGATTTAAAGGAGATTACAGTGACCCATGAAAGAAATTCTTCAAGTGTAAGCATAAAATATATAATATTTTTTAGTAAAATATTAAAAACTATTTCTATTAGCAAAAAAATGTTGGAAGCAATGATGAAGACACAATAAAATCGAAAGATGTAACTAGTTCCGAAGAGAGCACGGCCAAAATGGGTTCTACGACGGTAAGCTTATTGAATTGAGTATTTTTTTAGCACGATTTCAAAAAGTGATTCAATTAGGAACAATATGATAGCAGCAACACCAAAAACACAGGGAACTCCACTCCCACTGCAGATTTAAAGGAGATTACAGTGACCCATGAAAGAAATTCTTCAAGTGTAAGCATAAAATATATAATATTTTTTTAGCAAAACACTAAAAACTATTTCCATTAGCAACAAAATGTTGGAAGCGAAGATAAAGACACATTGAAATCGAAAGATGCAACTAACACCACAGAGAGAACAAAATTATATGCGGAACCCGGGGCAAAGGCCCAAATGCACCCGTTTATAATATGGGGTATTTTTGGCGCTGTGGTAATTGCCTCCAGTGCTGGCGTCCTATACTGGCTTAGTAAATATAGAGGATCTTACAACGTAAAAAGACAGGAGCAACTTGCAAATATAAAATGTAATAAGATAATTTTTTTTCGTGATTAAACACAATTAAAAGTGCATTCGAATAACAGAAAAGCGGAATCTATTTTCCATCCATTTATTATTCCTGATGTTATAAGACCAAGCCAGTTGCACAAAAAAGGTACTCAAACATAATTTAAGCTGCTACGCGGAGAAAAAAAATTAATGTTGATGACCCATTGGATGATTTTGGTATATTCTTGGACTGGACACTTAATCATTTCCATTTTTATACTCTGCACCAGAGATAAACAGAGTATATTAAGTTGGTGCAAAAGAGTGTAACTGGTAGAAGGAAGCATCTCCGACCCCAGCAGCAACAGTCGAGTCGGTATTGCCATGTCCGTTTGTCGTCTTTCATGATATGGCTATATGGACTCAGCTGTTGATGCTGAACACTACAGTCTGTATAATCATCATAATCATCTCCATACACAGCCCTTAGTCATCAAAAATACCACAAAAAATGTTCCTGAATTTAAAAAGAAAACAAACCAAAAACAGCAGAGTGCCAATATTCTAAGATATCAGATGACAAAAATAACTTTTATGAAATTCACAAGAAATGATACACCATTTATTTGGTGATAAGATCCTGACTTCATGCCGGCAGCAGTAGAAATAAATTTTGTGGAATAACTCTTAAGCGAATGTGATAAGCTCACATCCACACACATTCCATCTGGCGATTTTAGATTAATATTTTTTTTCCAATACATAAGATGGCTTTTAATTCTCCATTCCATAATTATTAAAAGCTTCAGGAAGGGGTGCAATTACACCAAGCAGACTTAGCCAAAAAGTATGCAACAACACGAAAACTTATCTAATAACTGTATAAGCCTAAAACTACACAACTACACACACACACACTATTCGTTTACAAAAATTACAACTTAAACCTTTCGAATGAAAACCTATTTATTGTTTGCCCTTCGCTACGTATGGGTATGGCCAGACTCTCATACACTGTTCGTATATTCATAAGAAACTAGTCTTTCGTTTATTTGCACCCTAAAGCGTTTATTTAAAGATCTTTCCACCCCATTGACTTAATGTTAGTTGCAGGTGATTTAACTTACAAAGCCAATTTCAATGAGTCAGCTCAGTGAAATTGTCTTTCAGTATATGGATCTGCTCTTCAGCTTCCGCAGTCTCCAATGAACCCCGACATGTCTTTCGTAATTACCAACAAAAAACCCTAAACAGTTCTATAGCTTTGTATACTCGAAGCCTATATCTTCATTATTACATTCTTTTTTTTCTGTGTGACCAAAACTCTAAACATCAATTAGAAAGTAAATTATTGCAAAAACCGTTCTGAAACACAGACAAAGGCATTTTTTGAGTTTTCTGAAATTACTTAACCAGTTTTGGGGACTCGGTAAATTGTTGGCTACAAAATTGCCATAAAATTCTAAAGGCTACCCTCGTACGTTCCTTATCACCGCTAACTTGCCGAGCTCATTTAAAAATCGACGTTCCTCATTATTTCCATTTCAGTTGCTTGTTTGGCGCCCAAGAGAAAAGTCTTTTATTTAATTATGAGCAAGTTCTTTTTAGTAGCTTTATTGTGGATTTACCATGATCTGGCCGGATGTACTACTACTGAATACCCATTAAAGGATCCCAATTTGTGCAACCAAACTATTGTAGTTTACTATTTAGAAGAAGTTGAAACACCTTTGGAATATTATGGTCTATTTGAGGAGCATTTCAAGCAACTAAACATTAAAGGAGACAAAAGAAATGTGGTAAGCATTTTCGCACACTGATCAATTTTGATTTTCCTAAAAACTATCGAATTTTCAGACCAGAACCAAAGAAGAATGGCAAGAGGTCTGCTGTCCGGGATATGTTAAGTCATTGGATGGTGACATTTGCCTTGAGGAGTTCACTTCAAGCACGGAGGATACAACATACACTGAGAGTTCTTCTACAGACATATCCACCAAGCTTGTACCTTATTTCACCGAATTTATACCAAACGATTCCCATGCTGTTGAGCCATCTTTCTTTGCTTATTTGCCGTATGTGGCTTTAGGCTTTTTCAGTGCTCTACTTTTGGTTCTGGCAGTACATGTGTTCATGAGGGCCTTAAGACGAAAGCGAAACTATACTGTGGATCAAGGGAAAGACTTTCAACGTGAATTGGAAATGCGTGCAACATTGGTCTATGATAACAAAATATGATTTTATATAATATTATAATCTTATTAACACAGTAAAAAAACTGTTTAACTTTGCAGCAAAGACTTGTGATAGCAAGCTAAGTCACAGTCAGTAAATGTGTTAAGTTGTTTTATCTCGCTTAAATAAAAAATGAAATTAATTTGTATGTATGTAAGTGCAAATAAATGCTGAGATTTATCTGCTCAAGTGGCAAGTTCAAGTCTGATTCATAATTCTTGAGGGGAAAACATAGGCCCGGTATGGCTAATCAGCTGAATAGGGACAACCAATTCGCGCCACAAATATGAGGTCAGCTAAGCACTGAACCATACTGGTACTGAATTCAAGGCATTCCTTATATGAGTATCACTCATACTGAACAAATGGGTGAGTTTAATCGGAATTACAGAAATCAGTCATTACTCTATTTTCTTCTAGTGTTCAAGTCTAAACTCAGCACTGATCAATTCAGTGGAACAGTTGATAAAGAGAACCATATTTCTGAATCTAAGTAAATGGAACACTAATTAAATGATTAATAGCTTATCAGTATTTTTTTTTAATATTTAGATAGTAAAATACATTTTGTCCTACACAAACCCCTTTTATTCAGGCTGCACTGATATTGTCAATTCTCGAGAACTTTCACAAAATGCTCTGAGCTTTTTCATTAGTTGTCAATGTCAACTCAGTTAGCAACCCTGGAGAATGGTCAACTAACTGTTACACCAATAGGTCTTTTCCGCCAAACTACAGAATTTCTATCGATATGTTATCGTATAGTCAATTGACAGCAATATGCGCATAAACCATAAGTTTGTGAAAAAAAACAACAAGACGAAATTTGAAAATGCTACAGGAACAAAGTACACAGCTGCTTTTTTACACTCTAAGCGACTAATTCTCAGCTCAATATATTGTGGGTGCTCAAGTCACTGGATACGAATTGTGTTATTAGCAGAGCTCTTTGCTTGTGTTTGCATCAAAATATAATTTAAGTGGGCTAGCTACCAGGAACTTTGACACACTTTCATTCATTATCTTTTCATATCCATTCCTCCCCTCCCTACTATTTCATTTAAACTAAATGCAGCCCAGACTAGTCTGTTTTGCTTTCACGCTCTCCACCATGGCTGTCGGTTGGCAACTGTTGCAACATGTCTACTTTTCGCATGAAAATTTCTTTGCAAAGCGAAAAGTGGCTGCAAAAGAAATTGCAAGTCAATTACAGTTAGACGGCTTTGGCATGGCGCCATGACGCAACATGTGGCAGCAACACACAGACAGAGACAATGGCGACGTCATCGCATAGCGCTAATTGATTGCGTCTGCTTGCCTGCCCCTCTTGCTGCGTTCACTTTGCGGGTTGAGGTTTTTGGGTCGAGCCATTCTCCATTGCCACACACAAGAGAGTTCCCCTTACCAGCTATCTCGTCTGGCTTAGGACAAGATCAATGTTGTTGGATATGTTTTGTGTGTTGGTAAACATTCAACAGGTTCTCAAAACGAAAGACTGAAACAACGAACTTGAAATGCACATCAGATGTTTTGGTACACTCATTTTTATTTATGTTTTCTGTTGCTGCTATTGTTTTGTCATTGCAGTTGAATAATGACTTAATATGCGTAATCATTTTCCGATTTCAATTATTTTTTTTTCATTTATTGCATAATTAATTTGATTTAACCAAACGGGTTTTTGGCCAATTGCCTTGTTTTGCTGAAGTGCTTAAGACTTATTATGTGAACATTTATTGTGGAGAGTAAGAGTTAAGTTTCAGCGAACTTTTAAGGCTTAATAATATTGCTTAATGGACGAGAAGTTTGTCTTTCGTACAACAATTGAGTTTACTGAGTTGCTGTAAATACTTTTTGGACACATTTAGAACATCTAGAAAAGCCCCGGATGACAGCAGATGAAATCTAAAGCCTACATTGGAATCAATGAAATGGCATAGTTTCAGCAGCAGCATTTTGCACTGATTTAACGATGCATTAAAACAATATTTTTCATTCCCTGCACAAAGCTTAAGAAATATACAAAAGTTAAATAACAATCAGATGACCGATGGTGGTTTCATAAGCAAGAAAAAATTCCATGACACAACGCCACACTTGCATTTTAGTGTTGGTAAGTAAGCGGTAGCGAACAAAACTTAATTTCTATTAAAAAAATACATAAACAACATTAAAAATATTAATAAGGCCCGATTTCTTAAGGTCCCATTAGTCCAACTGACCTGCGGTTAGCCGAAATTGATTGTCTCAGGCTGAATTGGTCAAGAACCGCACAACCAACTTGATGCTTAACTAACAAAATGTTGATGAATAATAGAATTATTTACATAAACGGAATGTAAATGGAATTCGAGGAGTCAGAGCAACAAAGAAATTAGCCCAAGACAATACAGAATGATGTCAAAATTGCTCAACTAATCCAGTTCACAAATCTAAGATGAGAACTAATCTTTGCTTGGATTAGAGATTCAAATTATAATGACTCGGATTGGTAACAGATATCATGCATTGTTGTCAAATACCAAATTTTAAATGCAATAGGCTGCGAGTGAATTTTGAGCGAAGAACTGATTTTCAAGTCTCTACCAAGCCTCTGCCTTCTGCTTTCAAGTTACTTGTGCTACAAAATATATTTGTTTGACAGAACAAGGGCCACAAGCAAATGTTCCTCAGAATTGATCTCTCTAATCTAATCGAACATTTTATAAGCAATAACAATTTTCAAAGCAAAGCAGATTTGTGGCTTTAAATATCCCAAGAAAACTCTTTTCCAACTGCTTGTCATTTGCATATACCATTTCTTTTTATCCCCTGTGCTTGCCCAACTTTCAAAACTGTTCACTCTTTCCCCTCTTGCCACTTTATTGTGCTTAATTATACACGCTCGTTAGTATTAATTTGTTTCATTTTTTCTTTGAGCCCGTTTTCCCAGCGTTTACGAAATCGTATGCCAATTTTCCTTTTGGCTTACATTTTGCATTTTTAATGCGTATGCACTAATTTCCTTTCGGTTTCTTTTGGTAACGAAAAAGAAAGGAAGTATATTCGGTCTCTCAAGTCTTTGCTCATGCTTTGAATATAGGAAACTCGTAAACTTTTGATTGACTACCCGTGGCTGGCTTTTAGCCTGTAATGGGGTATGGGGTATTCTTTAATTTGATGTTATTTTTAGCGTCGAATTCGGTTCGTTGCAAATGTCGAAGCGGTTAAGCAATAGCTCTTTTTTATTGCGGCTTTTTGTTAATTTACTAACATTTTAATGCTGCCTAATTACGCTGCGCTCTATATATTTTATTTTTCGCTTGGCGAGGGCTGGCTTAGTAGTTTGTAAAGTATGATACAATAAGGCCAAAAGTATGACAGTGCAAACTAATTATAATGCGCTTGCTCACACCGGCACTATATAATTTTATTTGTGAGTTGCTTCCATATATGTGACAGGGTTTTAACTTATTTATGGAATCAATTTACATGCAAAAATATGGCAAGTTCAGAATATTCAATCTTTTTACTGGACTAGACCAGAAATTGTTTTTAAATCTCAAAAACTTTGGGCTTAAGTGTTTATTTATTAAAGAGATCTTTTCGAACTTCCCTTGCTTTATTTTCTCCTTTGTTTGGAGTATGAGTAAGAATAATAATATAAATGCAAGCTGAACATTCAACCGAGTGCTAGCTTTAAGTGTGAGCTGTGTCATTCTTTATCCTTTGTCAGTATTAATTTTTAAACATTCAAGCTCCTCTCTTTTAACTTCATCTACGCCTCACTGCAGCACGAAAAGCAACTGAGAAACAAACAAAAAAAACAAGAGCAACCAAAATACATACGTCGATTTACAAAACTCACAAAGAAAAATGGCAAAAAGCAAAACCTACCCAAGTACCCGACATACAATTTTGAACGAAGCATAATATTTATTCAATTTACGCAATTTACACCCAAAAAAAACAACAAAATAAAAACAAAGCAACAACAGCCATCACCTGGTATTTGATTGCCAACTTTGTTTCTCTTCTTTTGTTTTTGGTATTGTTGTAATTATGAGCACGTACACAAATCGACATCTAAGTCTGTACTTAACATAATATTATTGCACTTGGGGCAAAGCAATTTGGAACACCGTTTGACAACAGTTAAATGAGTTGTTGCAATACTCAACTTTTGAACGTAGCGGTGCAGGTAGTACATGTCTAAGTTGTGCAGTTTAAGATACAAATTAAGTTAAACTTGAAACAGTCTTAAAATCTGCAATTCAGCGCTTTTTCGTAAGCTGAGAGCTTAAGAGCATTCCCTGAGTTCGAATGCCCCAGACAAGGCAAAGTTTAAAGGTAATAGGAACCATTTTCTCTTAGCTCTCAGAACAATGCCAGAAACACACTTACAATAAAAAATGTGCAATAACTTGAAACATCAACAATTTAATGGTTATGAAAAATTCTGAATAAAATTCTTAATTGAAATTATTATTTCTATTAAAAATTTGGTATTACCTATGTAAAAACTTAAAAAGTAAAAAAAAAGACTAGTTTAATTGAAGTTTTTGCTATGCAAAGTTGCTAAAACAGTTCGTGTTATGAGTGAGTCAATGGGTCAAACTGGCTGGCCATCATGCCCCCGCCCCCCAGACAGCTGCAGCTGCCTTCTTTGCAACCGCCGCGTGCAAAAGCGCCTTTAGCGGAGTTATTATGATAATAAATAGTTTTTGACTGGTTTTACTGGCTTTTTTGAAGTTGTGCAAATCGCAGGTGGGTCGCAGGCTCTAACTTCCTTATTAATCAGTCAGCTCAGACCACGAAAAGAAAAACAAAAACTTGATCCAGTGGACTTCATGGTTAGTTTTTTTTTCTGGTTTTGCTGTTTGCTCTGTGATTCAATTGGGCATAGCGTACGCTCAACGGTGCGTGACAATGTGACCAACTTAAGACATGGACTTTCGGGTATGAATCGCACGTATGTATGTACGTTCGTCTACCCTCAGACACCAGAGTTCAAATGCTTTTGCCATTGACCTCCTTTACTGTTGATGCGAGATGATTTGTGGCTGATAATTACATTGAATTGAAAGGGCATCGATTGCATCTAACAGTTTTCTTACAGCTTCAAGCTGGAATAGTTAATCGAGCAATTCATGGAGCCATTAACAGACCATGTGGAGATTTAAAAGTTTAACCATGAGTTGAAGTTTCATTTTTATATCATGTTGATGTTGGCATTGAGGAGAGGGATAAGGCTCTGCCCTTCAAATAACTCAAATAGTTCAGATAGATTTTTTACAAGAGACTTGAGATGGTATTTATGCAGAAAGTTACTCAAATTAGTCAAAGAAATTTGTACTGCAAAACAATAAAAATATTACAGAAACCAAAACTGATTGCCCATTTCATAAGCCAAGCTAAAGCCAAGCTTCCTTAAATGACACTTAACTGTCATATTTCAACCATTATCAATGCATCCATTACAAATCCTTTTACTTTTGGCTTTCGGCCACCTGCAAAGCCATTCACTCTTGTATGGCCAAGACCAGTTTTCAATACTTCCCAGCAAGGGGCAGGGTAGACCAAAAGACTGTGTCACTCGGTCATTTCGTTGTTTTGCTCCACATACGCGCCATAGTATCATCCGTCCAACCATCTACCATAGACAGTGTCTCGATTCCAGGCCATGTGCTGCGTAATTGACACCACCCAGTTTCAGTTTCAGTTTCGGTCTTACTCTGCTTACCTTCCTCGTTATTATGTCAATGGGTCTACTACCAGTTGGCAGCGGCTTTGGCACACATATTGTTACGCCTCTGTGTTGCATGCAACTTTCGATTTCGTTTCAATTCACGTTCATGTTGGTTGCATGTCTTGACCACATTGTTCGATTCGCATTTCCAAAGAGATGAAGAGAGCTGCCTCTAGATTCACGACGATTATGTCACCTGACTCCTACTTAGACACAATTTCAACTATGACAACAACGTCTTCATCAACAGCTTTGTTCGTATGCAATTACTTCCTTGACTTAATTACCCGATAATCCCATCTACTTTTGTTATTTTTCACTTTCGGATACCGCATTTCACATTCGAAATCATCTTTGAATTGAGTTTGATTCCTCAATTGTTTGCAGACTGACCTTGTGGCATTTATGGGTTTTGTGTATGAAGATTTGCATAAATTTCGATGTCAACAAAAGTGTCCAAAGTTGAAAAGCTGCCGATTTATCATTAAATTGTAGCAGAAGAATAAGTCTTTGATTTGCATTCGTTTGTTTTGGTGTAACAATCCCATTGCCACTTTGCACCCATTTGCTAGTGGTGGTGTCTCAAGTCTTGGATGCTCTCCAACAATGACAGTTATGCGTTTTTATGTGCCATTCACACAAAAAAAGGCCCCTTGTGGCTTACCGCCACCACGGCTGCGTAAGCCGTATAACTGTTTAAGGTTTAATAGTTGCTTTACCGTTTCACAGTTTTACGACCACTTCCAGGGTTCATTGCATTTCTGGTCAAGGCCGTTGGCTGTGTTTATTATTTTCGGTTAGTTTTTTTGTTGGTTTGCCACCATGACTAAATGGCTGAAAAGTGCTCAAATAAGTTGAGATAATCGCAGGTTGTAAGTGCTTCTGAGGTAGCGTTACTGTAAAAGTTTTTGTTTATGACTACCAACCTTGAAGTCATAAAATTACTGAAGAATTAACAAACAATTTCAGCAAATGCAGATAGACAGACAGAAGCCTAATTGATAAACACTTTTAATATTATTTCTGGTAACTCAACTGGTCCTAAAGGGAGGACACGGCTCCATTTTATACTCTAAAATTTCTGCTAGAGATGATCATGGTCGATGTTCCAAATAAAAGTGTTAAGTCAGGTGCAAAATTCTAGATTGCTTTAGGGATATTTTTCTAATTTCGAGGGTATTACGCAGGTAACTCAAAACTGACAAACTTTAACAATATCAGCGAGATAATGTTACCATTTACAGCTTGTAATTTGGTGCAGCATTTGAGTCTCCCTCGAAGTTATAATTGATGATCGAAATATATTTTGATAATTATTAACACATATCACATATCAAACTAAAAATCTTTAAAAAATAAAGTGTTAAGGGTGAGGATAAACTTTTTATACTTGAAAGTGTAAATGGCTTTCCCTGTAGTATTTTTGTACATCCTCATATTACGCAACTGCCTTGTAAACATAAGTTAATGTTCTTACCCCATTTTTCTACAACAAACTATACTGAAAACATTGACTTAAGGAGGCCAAGCTGTGAGTCTCTGCCTACCAAAAAATTGAACACAATTTTGCAAACTGCTCCGCACAATCACAAGTAATCCTCGACAAAACACATAATCATTGAAGATTAGCATAAAACCATCAGCAAACAAACTTCAACTCCACTAAACAACACATCAAGTGAAGAGCTCAGCGAGTTGGGGTATTATTCAATTACCCACAAGAAATATTCGTGCTGTTTGTGGTTTCTCAAGCCCCTTTTACGTACATTGACTTGCAGCAGCTGACGGTAGTCGAATTAAACAGCAAAATGGCACGCATCCATAGAGACTCCCCGCCTCACCCTCCTGATATTGCAATCTTTTTTATTTTCAGTTGGCGCTGCATTTGGCGCTTGGCTGCCTCGACTTCGCGCCTCCAAAATTCAACGAAGCAAGCCACGACGAATCCCATTCACCAGCCTACATCAGTGGCCAGCGATTATTATTGTTATTGTTGTTGTTTGTCTTCGGCTTCGCGGCGTTTGGCGTTTGACTTTGGCTTTAACTATAAAAGTGCGCTCGGTTGGTGCAGTTGGCATCATTAAACCGTTAACCGTTGAGCTGTATTGAGCGTGTGCAAAAACCTCCTCGATATTTTCTAGACGGGATCAGTTCTCCGCGTGCCACATATCCCAGCGAAGGATATACATTAATTGGTCAACATGAAGTTGATGGTATGTATCAGAAAGGATCGAGTGTTGAAGTGTGAAGTGCAAAAACCGAGTGAAAATCAATACAATAAGTCAGCTCTGATCTGGACTATATACAAATTGTATCAAAATGAATGTTATAAATGCTTGAAGAAAATGTGAAAAGCATTCTTTTGAATGGTGTGAATATGTTACCATCGCATGGATCGAATCAGTTTACAAGATTTCAGTAAAAACAAAAAATATAACAAAAAGACGACCAACTATAATTCATCCTTCGAAACTTATTTGTATATCTTCAAATTTAAGTAAAATATTAGTCAGCCTTATTAAGTTCTTAAATAAACATATTTTGTGAGAAAAAGTGAAAGAAAAACAACTAAAATGATTTGGCTTCACTTCGTAGTTTGAGCAGTAAAACGGAAATAAGCTGTAAGATCTGTCAGATCAATCAAGTTTCTCGCAATTTGATTTGAGGCAGCAAATAGAAAAAGTGCAACCCGCTTTATTGCAAGAGTTTCACTGCCTAGATCAGACATTTTGGTATAGACTATGGTCAGAATAAAGACTTGAGAATTTCAAAATCAATCAGCGAGCCACATGCCAGTAAAGTGAAGTATACTTTTAGGCAGCAGCGGTAATTGAGTTTTCCAGCAATTTCTAGAATAATTCTTCAGAAGAATTCGTTGCACCTCATCTCGTTCGCCTAGATCTCCTATAAAACTCTATATAGCTATAAAATTGGTTCACAATCCTCATCCCTTTCTTTTCCATTAGCGCACAGCGACATCACTGGCCTTGGTGCTGCTTCTGGCCACCACATATGCCCAAGCTGAGGGTGAAAAGACCGCCGCAGCCGAACAGAAAGCTGAACCCGAGGCCAAGGAAGCGGAAGCCTCCAGCAGTGATGACACAACAAAATCCAAGCGTGGTCTACATCACTACGAGGACTATCATCATCATCATGTGCCACATTATCCAGTGCATGAGGAAAAGACACTGACAGTGATCAAGAAGGTGCCAGTTCCAGTGCCCATTGAGAAAATTGTTCATGTGCCGGTGGAAAAACACATCCATGTGCCCGTCAAAGTCAAGGTGCCCAAGCCCTATCCCGTGATCAAGCACATCCCATATGAGGTGAAAGAGATAGTCAAGGTGCCCGTGGAGATACCAGCTCCCTATCCAGTAGAGAAGAAGGTGCACTATCCCGTACATGTACACTACGACCGTCCCGTGCCTGTTAAGGTGAGAAAACCCATTAATCTTTGCCGTAGGATCACTCCAAAGTTCGCTTGATTTACAGGTTCATGTGCCCGCTCCTTATCCAGTGGAGAAGAAGGTCCATGTGCCCGTCAAGGTTCATGTACCCGCCCCCTATCCCGTAGAGAAGATCGTCCACTACAAGGTGGAGAAGCATGTGCATGTTGACAAGCCCTATACCGTGGAGAAGGTGGTGCACTATCCAGTCAAGGTTCATGTGGACAAGCCTGTGCCACACTATGTGGACAAGCCAGTGCCCCATTATGTGGACAAGCCAGTGGCAGTGCCCGTGATCAAGAAGATCCCAGTGCCAGTGCATGTGCCCTATGATCGTCCCGTCCCTGTGCATGTGGAGAAACCAGTGCCCTATGAAGTGAAGGTTCATGTTCCCGCCCCCTATCCAGTGATCAAGGAAATCCCATACAAAGTAGAGAAACAAGTGCCCTACCCCGTGAAGATCCCTGTGGAGAAGCCCGTACATGTGCACATCGAGAAACACGTGCCCGAGATCCATGAGAAGCACATCCCCTACAAGCAGCCCGAGTTCATACACAAACACATCGAGGAGGAGCACCATCACCATCACGAGCCCGTCCACCATCATCATCAAATCGAGGAGCATGAGCATGAGGTGGAGCATGATTTTAACTATCATGATCTTCATTCATACCACGGTTACTAAATTGGTGAAATGAATTTCTTTCTCTTTGACTTTCTTTACAGCATTGAAAAATGCGGGAATGGTAAACGAAACATTGTGAATCACCTAACACTTCCATTTCCCTAACACGTGATAACCGCTAGAGATTCAGAGAAACGAATATCAGATCGAACCCCCTTTTAGACCTAAGCCATAATCGAATCAACAAAACAAAAGAATATCCATTTAGACTTTAAGCAACAACACATTTGGGACCCACACAACCTGAAGAACTAAGAACAAGACACCCCCACCCATCCATGCCCCACAAACACACACACACACACACTCCGAGCTCAATTACCATCGGCCCGCGGAATCCCCCCAGGATGACTGTGTGTGTATTTGGCCTGGCTCTGGGTGCCACCTTTTTGTGATGCGGTCTGGCCCCGGCTGTATTGTCCTCCAGCTGTGGCTTCACCTCCTTCTGCTCTGGTCCTCATCCGAATCGTGTGCCTGGTTCGTAAGACGTACTTAGTTGTGTGCCGCCTTCCCAGCAGCGTTGTCAGCGTGTGATAAGACTTCTGTTAGCATCTAAGTTTGTGCGGTAAGGCAGTTAATGTAATGCGCCTATTTAAGTCAGTTTGTAGACGAACGTATTTTGTATTATTCTTAAAAATTGTTCTAGTTTGTACAATTTTGTTATACACCTAAGCAGATGAAACGGATTTATAAAAAGTACTTAATTTACCAAATAGATTTTTGTCTCTGTATGAAAGATAAACGAGAACCATACAAAAATGAAGCTGATGAATATTGAAAAGCAAAGCAACAAAAAAAAAAACCACAATAAAAAGAAAACCAAGTGATCAAAACAAGAAATATACAAAATTAGTTTTTTCTTTAAAATACCAAAAAAAAATTTTGAAATAGTAGCCGCTGAATAAGAATTTTCATGTTTGGACTTGGCTGTTGAGCAGTTGATCTCATAATCTTGTGCAAAATTGAAAAGCACACCAGCCAGAAGATTGGCTTGGTTCTAACGACTCTTAATACACAACTTGCATCATAAATAATACCCTTAAAGTTCGGCATTCTAACAGACAAGAGCATCAATATATCCGAAATTAGGAAGACTTCTTTATATTTGGCCGAGTGTATTTGGCCGCTCTAGGGCGGAGTATCCTAAGAAAAGATGACATCACTTGCTGTCATGTGAGAAACTCTTAAGCCAATATCCCTAAAATTTCGAAGAAAAAACTACACTCAACCATAACAGCTTGCAGGAGATAATTTCGTTCGGCTCCCAGCTGCTGTGCATAAGCCACTAAGTAAATGCAACCAAGTTTCAGCTGAAAGAGTATTTTTCTTGTTGCGCACGCACACACACTTGCAGTTTACCAAGGTACACTCTCAACACAGCTTCAAGCGTCAAAGAAACTTTAAGTAGATTCTGCCCAGCAAAGATTCGCATAAAAACAACTGAAGTAAAAAAGTAGTATCGATTTTGAAAGCAGTTTGCGATTTTAAACATTTTATTTCGGTTAAAGGTTTATATTTATTAATACCTAAACAAAACACATCAAATAGGGAGCAATCAAATCAATTTATTCTTTAAATTAAGATACCCAAAAGAAGACTAGACTTAATCAAGGACCAAGATGGTATTACAGTCTATTAGAGAAACCCAGTTGGTAATTTTAGGGATATTTTCGAATGCTATTTCTAAAAATTATAACTTTAGTTGTCAGTTAGACTTAAAAATGTTTTATGTTATCATATTAACATTATGTGAGCAGACAGCGCATGCTGACCCCAAATGTGAAAAGGCAAGAAGTATGCAACGCTTTTGTATTAGCACAAATGTATGACAAAAACGGATTTTCTAATAGCTACGCTGTTTATTATCCGATCATTATTCAAACAATATAGATATTGCAAACAAAAATGCGACTTTTAAATGTTAGAACGATATTTGAAAAACCCTGTTAAATTTTTAACTTTTTTAAAAAGTTTGAAACAAACATGATCTGAGCGCTGACAATGGGAGTCGACCCACAAAATTTTATTCAGCTTCGTTAGTCTCTCAGATCTCAGACGAAGAAACCACACCCACAAGAAAACAAAAGAGATATCCGGTTATAGTCTTTTGCTGTGTGTGCTTGTTTCAATCTGATGCAAATCAATCAGTCGACGCATAACAACAAATGTTACATATACAAGCGCTTGAGAATATGTGGTTAAGTTTAATACTGCATAGGAGATAAGAGAAACACATACGAAGTTGTTTTTGCAATTTCGCTCTGCGGAACCCGCTTTACGCATTGCACAAAAAGGCAAATTGTTAAGTTAGGCTCCCAGCATACGGAAATTGCAGTGCCGAAGGACTATACCAAACTTACTCCTTCCAGATTGCAAGGGCAATCACCACTGATAGTCATCAGTCATTTGTGGTGGCTATGAGGCAACAAACATCCAACACAAAATTTAGCTGCATGCAAACTTTTCGCTTCGTGAATATGAACTCACAATACCATTCCAAGCTCCATTCGCTTCAAACCCATTAGCCAGATTTTTATTGCATCTATTCTTTAAGCCTTGGTGTAGATCTGTCTCTGTGCATGGCTGCGTCGGCGATGGCGATTACAACATCATTTTCATTTCATTTCACTGTGCTGGCGATTATTTATTGCATAATCAATAAACTGCAAACGCTACAGTTGCATAAACAAAAGCTAGAGTTAGCCTCGATATGGTAATAAACCAGACTCTAGCCAGCTGCTCCATAAAATATCGGTTAGCGGCACATGTCCTACAAACCGACTAAGGCAAAAACGTGATAAATCCATGGCCCACTTTATTTAACCCACTCTGCAAATTGCTGGCGGCTTCAATGAAGCCGAAAATGCAAATTGAAACCGAATCTTTGCGGTGCCACAAGCCGAGTCAACCAACCACGGAAAATAAAGACACAACTCTAAGTTGGTGGTGCTAATGAAAAGTAATGCCCAGGCAAGCGAAAAGGCGCAATGTTAAAGTAAAAACCAGGTTCCAGGCTCCTATCTGTGGGCGAGTCACATTGAATATGCAATTTTGGATGCAAGGCAATGTTTACCACATTTGAAATTAGATAAGACGTTAATGACTTGATTTTGGTGCGATGCATACATGCTTCAGTGACTCTGAAGGAGGAGCCACTCAGCTGTGTGTGTGTGGAAATGAGTTGTAAAATGTAACAACCATTATCGCATCAGGTTTTATTGTTACTTAAACTGGTCATTCAGAAGGATTTTATGGAAAAATTGCTTTCACAACCTCGGACTTCTGTGACTTAGATGATTGTCTAATATAAATTTAGATCAGGGGTGCTCGCACCCTATACGCGAGCCCCGCATTCGTAGATACCAACGCATTGCAACAATATCTTCGAAAGTGTTCTCTCTTCCCTTTTTCTTTGAGATTTTGCTTCAGGAAGAACACAGCTCTAGGCTATAAACGGTATTCACTTTCGTTTTCAAGTGGATTTGGTTGTCTTAGAACTATTTTCTTCATTTGTATTGGGGCCTACTCAACCGTAAGCTGGCTCTGGGCCCTAACTATTAAATATTTATGACTTTGACAATAATCTCATGGATTTGAGAAGCCCAAATATCAAAAATATGAAAATAATAACCATACAATTTACCATCTTTCGCAAATGACTTTATTACCCTGCACCTCAACCTTGAAAGAACTCACTTAAGTCTTTAAACCAAGCCGCAGACCAACAAATAAAATGTTGCAATCCAATTCAAACCAATCCAACCCCAACCAAACGAAAATGATCCATTACAGAGTAAGGGCAATATGGTCAGTCATTGGCAACGCCATTTGCAGTTTGAATTCGCTAAAAATAAACATTGACAACAACAAATGTGCAAATGCTCGTGGCGGAAAATCTAAAGAGTTTAATGGGTCAGACTGCTGCTGCCTGCATACGGGTACAACGAGTTTCCACGAATGTTGTCTGGGCTTTGTCGTAACAGTTTTTCAGATTTGGCTTATTTAAATGACGGCCAGAAGAAACTGAAAGCCGATGCCAGCCAAGTGGAAAGTGAATGCGGGAAATATCGCAGACATGTGAGTTTTGGTTTAATGGGTTTGTTACTTGTTCGATTTCATTTCGTTTTTTCGTGTGCTTGTATGGGTCAGTATTATTTATGTGGAGAGTTAGTGGGCCAAACGCGTAATCGTTGGCAATTTGATGGAAAAATGTTGAAAATTCGTGGGTAAATTGTAATCGAAAATAGCCAACTGTAATAATATCTTAGCTTTGGTAGCGATTTTAATTTGTTGGGTTTTATTAGCTACATGAGATATGTGAATGGCTTATACATGGCATGGACGTAGTTATTGGGGTAAAGTAGATTTATGGACAAACTTCAATATTATCCAAGCCATAATGGCTCGTATTGATGTTGAACACAACTTTTATCACACCTGCTGCAATTATATCTTGGATACCTTGAGTCATTTCTCAGTTTTGGCCAGGCCGGTCTAAGCAGTATTATTCATTTTATCCCAATCCCGCCTATCTAATAATAGGTTGAAATAGTTATGATACACTATATTTTGTAGTATGTATAAGTAGGATATCTTCTTGTTTTGATCCGCCACACAGTGACCAAAATGTGACTAAAACAGTGATCAATTCAGTGACCAAACAGTGACCTAACAGTCACCTAACAGTGACCAATTAGTAACCAATACAGTAAAAAATTCGTTGACCGAAACACCAAAAATGCGAGGACTGCGCTAAAAAGAATCGTAGATCTATTTAGGAACTAAGAAATAGTTTGATATCAAAATTTATATAGCACTATCGATGTCGACTACTTTCTAATCTATCGATGGTGCCCAATATCAATGTTTTACCAACCCTAATGCGGGAGGATTCATGGATTAATGAAATTAGGTTTCTCTCTTAAGCTCTTACTTTTACAAATTGTAAGTTGGATTTAAAATTAAATCTATACAAAAACAAAACTATTTTATGCTCTTTAGCATGTCTTGTAATGTCAAATCGCATATTCCCGTCGTAAAGTGCTACGCTCATAAGATCTTTTTTTAATACCTTTACGACATTGTGTATTTCAACGATTCACCAGGTAAATTTTGTAAAATTTTCAAATCCTTTCAGCATTTCTTATTTATTTTCCTCATTTTATATTTTGCTAAGAACTTAAAACTTTAAATTCTTGAAATATATAAAGCATATATCTTATACGGTTTTTAAGTTCTAGGTTTTTAGTTGAAGTAAAGTCTGTGAATCACTTTCTGCTTTCAGAATTTTGTCTTATTATCCTTCTCTAATATCTTACACCTTTATACCTTTGCAAGTCAATATAACATTTTAAGTATAATTGAAATACTGCAGGATAAAATGAATTTTAAATGGTATCACTTTGATATGAAAACATTGGCCGCGTTCAACAGAAGAACTTGCTCCCAGATCAATTATACATTTTCAGTGATCTGTTTCCAGTGATACGGTATCATAATAGAGGAGCATGTTTCCAGGAATCAGTATGCAGTACTACTGATATTTTTGATATTATTAAAAGTATATCAAAGTGCACATATCTCGAATATCATTCCATATATACCAATCCTTTTACTAGAATCACTAGATTCGCTGAAAACGATGTCAGTGCGTATCTACTAGGTACACAGCCGTTATGAGGCATTGGCGGAAACGAAAAACAAGGCGGAAGGCATTTCCATACGAACTCGTCGCAGCAAAAGAAATCGTCTATAACTGAGGCATGACTATCAAAAATATAAACAAGAATAACACCTTCCTCGCCGGGACTTTGAACTTTGTAATAAAATGATTCTATGATAGTTTGGAGTTCATCGCCCAGCTTAACGAAGCTTTAGCGGAGGAAACAGCATTCTTAAGAAATACTTGCCTAACAAAGTACCGCCAAAGTATTAAAGCAAAGTCTTTTCTCGCAGCTTTACACCAAACCAGGTTCGTTGTTGAGGCAAGAGCCTTTTCTGACTTTTGATTAGCAATGCACTTTGTATATTCTTGTGTACTCACTTGATATATGGAATGTTGGCGGGTATATGATACTTGGCTCCCAAGTCAAAATCCTTTTCAGAGCGTAGTACAGGTGGCTTAATACCCGAATACTTTTCACTGCAAAATTCAATTGGTTAGACCACAGTCTGGAGCTGGCACAAACTCAGCTTTGCTTACCGCAAATTCCAAAAATGACAGTTCATGGTATGTTTATTTGCATTTCCGCTGAACACATCGTAACGCCAATTATCCAAAGCCAAAGCAAAAGGCAGGAAAGCCACCTAAAAATGTTTAATTTAAAATATAGTTAATATAATTAACTGCTTTTAACTTACCTTATCAATGGCCATGGTAAACAGATAGTTGATATCATAACTAGACTCGTCCAGCGATCTCTGCAGTAGACCCAAAGTTTGCAAATGCTTTGGCGTCGAAACAGCCAGACTTATGGCATCACCCACCGCTTGATGGAAGGCGGGATTGGCACCATTTCTAAAGACCTTGGGCAAATGACGATATTGTAGAAAGTATTGTATATGTGCCATCTCGTGGTGAACACTAATCAAACTCCTCTGATTGATGTCCGTACAGAGTTTCACACGAAAGTCATGACGATTACAAAAGTCCCAAGCGGAAGGTTCACATAGCACTCGCCTGTCCAAGGGCTGCTCGAGCACAGAATTTCTATAGAATTCTGGACCCACTGCCGACATATTGATGGAGGTGAAGAACTCTTCAGCCAGCTGGAACATCAGCAGTGGGGTGTAACCCTGCTCCACCATGCGCGGCGTGACATCTATAAGCTTGCGACCCGGATAGGGTATGAGTATATCCAATATATTTGACCAGGATTGACCGTACATATTGCCCAGGATGTGAGAGGGTAAAGGGGCTATGCGATTAATACGATCAGGACCATAGTAATCTCTCAGTTTTCTGCGCACGTACGAGTGCAGGCTCTCGTAAAGTGGCCGAATCTGCTCCCACACAATGTCCACATCTTGACGGAAATTTCCAGACTCATAGGCGAGATACCAGTACTCTCCCCCATTGGTCACATCTGAAATGGGCAAAAGTTTCATTAATATCTTTTCAATATCTCTTCAAAGCTACTCACTATTCACATAGGCCACCTCCTGCATGACATCGATTAGCTGCTCGTAACTATCCCGCATGCCACGACCCGCCTTCCGGTGATACTCCACCCAAGTATGCTGCAGCTCATCCCAGTCTCTGCTCTTGGCCATTATGTCCTTCAAATGGGGTATGTAATGTAAGTCACATTGGAAGGGCTGTTGATAGGCGCAAATACCAGCGCTATTGTACAGGAAAAGCATCTCGTTTAACAGACGATTGTACTGGGATGAGAGATCATGATTGTTTACCACCATTGTAAAGGACTAAGATGTGGTGCTTACTCTGTCTAAAATATCCAGGGGTAAAGCATTGGGACCAACTTCCGATTGCAGCATCAATTGGCGATAGAGACGACGATCAAAGATGAGATCCTTGTTGATGCGCTTCGATTGCTCCGCCGTAATGCGCTGGAATTCTACATAACGTTGTTGGGCATTGAGCTGAGCAGGGGAAAAGATACATGATTGACTTATAAATGCAGAGAGACATAAGGAACGCGAATAAAACTAGAAACTCAGAATATGGCCAATCATTTCAAAGATTATCGCTCAAATAAGCTTGCATCGTTTGATTAACGCCGTAGAAGTTAGATCGAAAAAGCAATAACTTATATTTGAAATGTCAATAATTATAACGAATAAGTTTGTTTTTGAATAATTAATATCTTAAACATGGCAGCAAAACCTAGAAAAACTCTGATAGGGTTCACTTGGGTGTCTGCATCCGCGAAACTATTTGGGTTCAAGTTCACAGAGCGAGTTCAAAACGTCGCTGAACCCAGGTTAAGGTGCGGCTGGGGTTCAGCTTATTCTGAAAACATGAATATAAATTGATACAAACTTTAACCTTTAATTCCTTTATGAAGGCTTCGTTATTCAAAAGTTTCGAGCTTAGCTTAAGTTAATCATTGGTATGTTTTTCAGTATACTTTGAATAGAACAAATTTAAGAGTATAAGAAGAAAGTATGTTGAAAGTATGTTGAAAGTTGAAGTAAGAAAGTTGATCAAGTCCGACTGTAATATAATCTGTACCAACGAAAGTGTATGCACAGCATGAATTTGATGATGCAGTTGCAGCTAATATCAACTCATCCGATATTTACCTGTCCTTAGAAGGATCGATAAATAACTTAACAATATTTCATTTAAAGTGAACCCTTTTCGACTTCTATATGGCTCGGAAACATGTTTGTGCTCCGATTCAGGATCGATTCGGACGTTTGAAAACGTTTGAAAATGAGCAAGCACTGTTCGGAGTTGAAGCATCAATCATTGGGAGCACATATGGTGGTCATTGCACATATGGCTGCCTTAAGGCAGATTTTACGCCTCAGTGTGATTTGGCCATTGTCCGTAACTGGTATGTAAGGTATACCGAAAGCAGACTCAAGAGATTTTTTCCCCCGTGCGCAGAACAACAAAAAGGTACTTTCATGTACTTAAGCCTTGCTTTGATGCTCATGAGTGCTTCCCAAGTGCTTTTATTTGTATGAAATACTGTCAGGAAAGTAGTTGTTTGTCGTTCTCAGTATGGAGCTTAAAAGTCGTGGGAATGTTAGCTTTCCTGGCTTCGATTGAAGTATTTGACAGTATTGTTACCGAGCAATAACATTACTGAGCTTTAATATCCAAATAAGAGATCATCGGCTTGTGGTTAAGTAACTGCCACAAAGGTAAAAGACTTTACATTTAAAAACTACATTCAACTTCATTTCTAAACTCATTCAATCTTACATACTACACATCTATGCTTAACACATACAATACCAAGTCCAACAACTTCAACTCAAAAAAAAAACAAACTCTCATATGACAAAAACAACTTTGACATTGGCATATCTGCCTGGGAACCTTAGCAGGCGATCTGACCTTCCGAACGCCACTTTTCTGACTTATCTGACTGTTGCCAACTTGATGGGAAAACTGCACCACCACATCGCGTGCCATTCAAACACCAACACAATTACCCTTACCCCGGCCCAAACTACTTACCGCTTCCGTCTGTGTAAAATCGTTTACATTTGTCTCGAAATTCCATTGGGCTGCCACATTGGCTGTACACTCCTGTGAGCCCTTTTGATCCGTTTCCACCAGGAGAGTGCGCAACTTTTCCAGCTCCTGCTGATAACGACGATCCTGCTGATACCGTTGACGTTGGTCCAGATATCCCTGATTCAGATTGAACCGCTCCTGATTGGGCAGAAAGGGATTTTCGAAGCGATTGCGATTGTTGTTGACGCCCACAAACTCAACATTGGGATTGTTATAGTTAAACTGATCGTTGGGATTCAGGTTTTGAGGATATCTGTCGTTGTAGCTGCGATCTGTAGTACTAGAGGTGGGTCCATAGTTGTGATTGGCATAGCGATTGTCGCCACTAAAGGGTGAATCACTGTAATTCAGGCGCGGTGTGGGATAGGCATATCCCAATCTCTGGCGTTCGTCATAGGTCTGACCATACTGTAAAGCGAAGGATCACTTTATTTAGCATACCAAAGTGCTTCACTATGCACCCCAAAAAACACACCCTAAAATCATCCAGACCATCATCGCTGCTGCCCGCGGCTGCTGATACTCCTCCACCTTCATAGGGCGGACCATAGCGTTGATCTCGATCGCGATCTGCTCTTAACTGGGCAGGAGTTGTAGCCACATTGGGTGTGTAGCCATTATAAGAAATCTCTGGCTGAGGTGTGGGTAAATTTAGTTGTGGATGGGCCAAACTGACGCCTAAGCAGAGCAAACATGTTAACCAGACCCTGGACCACATTATGGCTAAATGAAATCTGTAATCGCCCACTTTCACGTTTTTCCAATTCACTCTTACGTTCCACCCACGCTATTGCACGTAACGCGTCTAAAACTCTACTGACTAGACGGAAAGAATATTTTCTCGAATTACTTGGCTGGCTACTACTTTTTTTCTTAACTCGAAAATGAATTCAAATTTCAACGCAGTTGCAGTTGACAGCGCAGTCAGCGTTGTCGTCTGATGTTTCTATATAGTTTTTCGTGTATATGAGATAATCGCAATTAGCACTGAGGACTGGCTGAGTCTCAGTCGACGACGACGACGGCGACGGCGACGACGCTGCTGCTGCTACTCTTAGCGACAAACAACCCAAGCTTGGGAACTACAATGAGACGTAGGTATGTGTGTCGGATTGTTGTATGTAAATGTTTTTTGCATGCATGTTTGCAATTATAAGGGTACGGTACGAATACAGGTGTATATATGCTATGAGTGTGTGTACTAATCAGTCAAAAAAAAAAAGGTTTAACCGCATAAAAATGGTAGTGACTGTGAGAAAGTTGCAAAGTGCGGGAGTCGGACGGGGTTGAGTGTGTTTTGTAATGATTGAGTTGAGTTCGTTGAGTCAAGTCGCTCAGAAGGTGTACCACCCGAATTGTTTCAGCTAGTTGCAGCAAATGACTAGTCACGGAACTGTTCTTTTTTCTTCCTCAGTTCCCAACTGCTTGAAGTGGGGTTTATAAGTAGAGGCCAACTGAAAATTGGACCGGTAGGTTCTGGAAATAATACTGTATTTCGAATACAGCTCTTTTTTGGTGAAGAATGCATGAGTTGCTTATGGCAGTCAGCGAAAACACAGCATCCAGACCTCGAGATGACAAACCTCACTAAGTAAAGCTCACAGGATTAAGGTCATTTCATTAGAGAAATGAATTTGCGAACCCCTTAACAAAATTAAGAACGAGCTGGTATTACTATCAAACAATTTGTCGAATTTCATTAAAAATAATGAAAAACATTTTTCAACAATCTAAAAAGCTATGAACCTAGGTTCGAACCAGCATCAATAAGTCAAGGAATCGGTTGCGAACCTTGTTCAGTATCTTAGATATTTTTAGCCTTTCACAGAGAACAAAATCCGTTCTAGAAGTACCTTAACCCAGAATTTTTGATGAAGAATATCTACCAATCACGATTTTTATATATTTATTTAAAATTTGTCACATTATGTCAACATTTGAAAGGGATGACGACCATCCCCTAGAGAATCAAACACGGACGGCGCCATCTCAGCGCATTCAACTAACAAGCACTCCCAGTTAATATGCTAAGCACTCAGTAAACAAAAAGCCCGGTGGTGCAGATGGTAAAGCAACGAACGGCAAAGTAGCTGGGTTTCCACGCCCAAAAATTAACTAATGGTGTTTCTCCGGACCATGTTTAAAACATCATTTGCAATAACCTTACAATTGATAAGAAACAACACGGTTCAAGATGAATAACCTCGATCAACTGAGACTTCAATCGGTGGTACACAAAAAACAGCTAAAAATATCTTTAATTAGTTTACAGTTTATGGGAAATCTGTAGAAATTTCCGTATAAGCGCTTGAGTTTTGAACTAAACTAGGAGAACTTAAGATGTAAAGTAACAGGAACGTTGCGCGCTTCTAGAGTATAGAGAAGGGCTACCGTATGCACCAAATCTACTTGGCCTTGAACTGCCAGTCCAGAAACTTTTAGTTAAACTATCTAAAATCTATTGAGTCTATAAAGACTAGAAACTAGAAAGACTACACAGAAAAACAAAAAAAACAATCCAAAAGAGATCCATTTGGAAAGGATATGTCTTAAATTTCCTTTCAATCATCTATATTTATATTTCAAATTTCTTTCTAGATATTTGAAACCCGGAATTTCGTGTATTTTAGATTTAATGGATAGTTTTGATATTATTTTAATTCTGATGTTCCCCACAAAATTAACTTTGAAGCTGCACCCCTACACTGACTTAGCAATACTCACTGGACAAAAATGCTCAAGCTTTGATTCGGTGGATTTTCACCCGCACATACGTATGAGATCCATGGAATGAATCGACAGTCACTCTTGACCTAGGCACTTGTAAAAAATGTTTTGAGTCATTCGGTAGTTGGTAAGGTGGGGGGAAATTAATGAGATGAGGCTTCGGTCAGGAGAGACAGCGAAAAGGTGGCAGAGTGACTTGGCATACTGATTGATGCCTTGATTGCATACAAAATTCATACCTGGCGCATTTAATCTACCTACTTATTTATATAGAAAGATTGTATATGATTCACTTTGTCATTAGATTGGGATCTGTCTCGGAAATATGAGCTCATAAATACTTTTTATGATGTGGTTGGTTGATTTGTGAGGAACACTACGAATTTTTCGGTTGGTAAGCGCATTTTGGCTAATTAGGAGTCAAGGTCATTTGATATTAGCAAAAAGCTGTTATACTATTTATATATAGCTGCTGGTAGTACTCGTGGGAAAATCAGTGCTGTTATTAAACAATTTACATGAATGAATAATTTTTGTAACCTAATACAACTACAACGCCCATTAGCGCTGAAAAAACCGCTTAGCATGACGCACTCCAAGCACGTACTGTAATTAATTATTATGTTTTTTCCAAGTATAGCTATTTGGATTCGTTCTAATGACTGGCTGTCGCAGCTCTGTGAAGAGACTCCGATGTTCAGAGTCATTATGTTCAAGTGCAAGTAGAATTAGGTATAATAATAAAAACAACACTTTTCATTTCGGAACTCCAATTCTAGGTGAATTATTTGTCTTATTTATTTGTTTGCTGTTGCAAAACTGCTGTGGTACTGATGCTCACTTTGTGCAGGCGATCGTCGGGCTTTATTTGAAAATTGGTAAATCCATACTCTCGTTTCTCATCTTGGCCACTAAACTCAACCCTTTGGATGTCCGCCATGGGACTACCGGTGGTCTTTAGCCAGTCTTTCATCACATTCATTTCGGTGTGTGGCCCTTCGATGTAACCTCTGACAGTTCCTTCGGCCGTATTCATACACCAGCCACGCAGGCCCAAAGATTTGGCCTTCTTTTCGGTATGCCGTCGAAAATAGACTCCTTGCACTTTGCCAAAAACTTCGAACTCACAGCAACTTAAGCGAGCAGTGGACATAGCTGGAGTATCCGTAAATTTTTAAAAAGCTTAAAAGAATTTCGTAGAAAAACTTAAAAGTTTGATGATTTTTCGAAGTTTGAGATGTAAGGCTAAGGCTGCCTCTACACAGTTCGACATATGAGACATAAACATCTATGAATTTGAATAGCTATTCACATTTAAAACGAACAGCATGTAGGTAAAATGTGAAAAATTGGAGAAACTTGTAGCTTGTTTCTAAATAAAAATGTAGCATACTTTTGGGCATTTCTGGATTTGATTGATACAAACTAGTTAAGCTACTTTAGGGCTTAAGATAATGCCACCAAGTTACTAATTTTGTGGATTTTACATTCAACAACTTGGACAACTTTCACAATTGTGGCCTCAAAGCTCAGCAGACTTTACTTAACACATAGAAATTTCAATGTTAGCAGCTGCAAATGTTAGCGCTGCTGCATCGAATGTTCAGTTGCTCATACCTTGGTATACCTTCGATTCGAAAAAGGTATGCAGACAAGTAAGAGAAACATTGAGTGGCCAAAAAAGACTAGAACTAGAATATCTATTCTGTAATCGTCCCGCCAGCGATGCAGCCCGACAGCTTTATAATAAAAGTTAATTTTTAAGCTTATTGGTTCATCAGTTTTTATTTGTTTAACACCACACTCGTGATTCGTTACAGTTAGCAAAGCAAAAAATGCTTAGTAAGGTTTGCCATTTGGCCTTGAATAGGCACACAAGCGAAATTGTGCTTGTTGTGTGTGTTCTTAGAGACTATAATATACCTAGAGCACCCAAATGTTGTATGAACACTCTTATTGACTGTACCCAGAGCAAGCTTGTTTCAAGCAGGTTCTATTTTTTCTAGATTTTTGCACGTTAAGTAGCGAACCTTTACTTTTCTTTGGGATTCCTTAAAATAATCGTATACTACTATTTATTAGCTTTAAAATAAGCAGTTCCAAACATTTCTACGATTTTTTTTAAGCCATTTGAATACATGCACAGTTTGTACCGCTCATAAGTAAGTGGTTGAATCATCTAATATAGGGGCTATCACACAGTTCGGCGTGCAGTGTATATATATAGCCTGTTAAAGTTATGATAAAGGAAAGAACTGAAACATTAAACAGAGCTAAAAACTGTAAGTACATTTTATTGCAATTAATACACTTTGGTCCAACCCACTTCTAACTTATTCAAGCGATTCTGCTGGGCCAGCCAGTTGTGTAATGGCTGAAAATAGCTTAATAGGCCATCCATTTTCAGCTCATCTTCACCTAGTAGCTCTTGTAACACTACTTTATAATGCCTCGAAGAACCCAAGGACATGGCATGCCGCAAACTAGGTCCAATCTCACGCCTATCCGAAAGATCGCAGAGATCTAATGGTCCAGGATGCTCTATCTTAGAGCAAAAGCTTTTGAGCAATTGGAACTGCAGAACCGTACTCAGAATATGACTGTTGGAATGACAAGCGGGTTGAGACTTTTGTTAAGAGTTTGCATACCACAACTTACCTCCAATACTGATCATCCACCTCCATTAGTAGTTTAGCTGGCACATCAAATTCTAAATTACTTCTTCGCCTGGGAGCCGTTGCTCCTGTATAATACTCCGTCAGACGCCAAAAGGCCTCGTTATCATCGGCTTTGATATGACCGCTCAAGACCTCCAGCCGATATCGATCCAATACATACAAAACTGGCAAAAGGAAGATCACCCGCAGACCCTCTAGATACAAACGGTTCAAGCGCGCAGGCAATTTCAGCCACTTGGCTTCTCGCAGTAAGCCCAGTTTTTGTAGATAAAGCGGAGAGGAGGCGGCCATTGAGAAGCATTTTCCAATGGCTTCTCTAAAATGCGGAAAGGGTTCTTCGCGCAAAATAGTGGGTTGCACCGAGGCGGCACGAGCATAATGGAGCTCACTTTGAGCCTCGAACATGTTGAAAAAACGCTCCTCATCGTGCAAAGGACAGTAGGTAAAGTTGGTATGGGATGCGGTAAAGTAACTCCAAGACTGATGCCAACAGCGATCCTTGTCCGTTTCAAACACAGGCTGGGCATGGGTCCAAACAGAACTAGCGGCAAAAACGAGCAGCTATAGATTTGGTCATCCATTTTATACTCACTTACCTTTCCAGCTGGGGTAGTCCCAGGCCTCTAAAATATTCCGCCACATTCCAAAAAACTCTCTGTGTGGTTACCAAACCACGACGTTGTAAGGCCTGGGTGATATTAAACACACCCACATCCAAATCTGGTAAATCCCTAAACCAAGTAAAGTGTTTCCTTCCAAAAGAATTGCCTATGAATACCTCTGACAAATGTTGAGGGTACGGTTTACCCTTAGGTACCAAATCTATGCCATGCATTTTCCTTAAGGAGCCCCTAACATGAGCATGAAATTGCAGGAATAATGGTCTTAGATCAGACATTAACTGTTCCATTAGTGTTAGAGCCTGTCTACCACTTAGTTCCAAAGATCTAAACCAATAGTCGGCTGGCTGATCATAGCCATTAAGTTGAGCGGTCTTCTGATACAGCTGCATAAAGTCCACAAATTGCCAGCGATTGGCCAGTCCACTGCGATTCCGCCACTCCAACCAATAGAACTCTAGCTCATCCGTGTCATCACTCTTCTGCACTATGCTCTGTACTTCGGGTATTAAGCGTAGGAAGCAGTTACTGGGCTTTGTATACTCGCACATAAGAATATGCTCAAAATGATTGCTCATATTGGCCAGCAGAGTGTTCACTCTTCCCAATTGACCACCTGAGAGGGCCGCATAACCTAGGTGAGGGAACTTCGAGAGTTGTCTATTTTGTAAGAAATCTCCTACAGCCAAGCTCTGAAATTTCTTCACCAAAACAGCTTGCATTTTTATATATGAACTCAATTTCTCATTGGCTAAATCAATTTCGAGTAAAGCTGTCAGATCATTTGATCCCTGAAGCTCCTGCTGCAATTGTGCCAACACCTGTTTATCAAAGATAGTTGCCAAATAAAGATTACTTTCGCTTAAAAAGTGATCTAGGGTGGGATCGGAGGAGGATTGGACTAGCACTTGACCTGAAAAGAGCTGAATAAAACCGTACAAAACTTTACCTAATTTCTCAGAATTTATTTAACCCACCAACAGTAGATAGCTCCACATCTCTTTCACTTTCGCACTCATTGAAATTCTTAACCTGTTCACGTTCCGTACTTGACCAGCTCCGTATGACAACTGAATTCAGAGACCCGTGCACAATTTGTAGTTAAATTTCACCATTCGGTGTTTACAGAAACTGTTAACTTTATTCAGTAAAAAAACTTCAAAACAGATCAAAGAGAGCTTCCCAGTTAAGAGGACACGCATTCTGTAAAGAGAAATACAATTTGAATGTAAAGTGCCTTGAGAGAAATTTCAGTTTATCTAAGACTTACTATCTGAAGCTGTCCAGCCTATGTGAACGGCATTCTTGATGTTCTCGGCTTCTAGCCAAACACGCAATGGTTCAAAATATTCAGCTATGGCCTTGCCAGTCATCTCACGTTCGCCATTGAATGCCTCCAACGCATCGGGCCAAGGTTTAGAGGCACCCATGGACAGCATATTGCTAAAAGGAGAATAATTAGCATATATTTTGAAAACAATATGGTGAGTATTATGCGGATATAACATGAAGCACCATCTGTTGATAGGCTTCAATCGTTACGAAGTGTTCTACTGACATTATATTTATATTTCTTTCTTTCTTCATTTCGGAAAAAAGGTTGTTACGCTAGGAATGGTCCTTAAAATCCTTGGATTGATATTAAAACAAGAAATAAAGTCGGTCAAGCCCAACCATACAAAATACGTTGTACCAACGAAATTCTACGCTCTATCTTTAAAACTGTGGGAGAAATGAAGGTTTTTTTTAAAAGGAGGGGAAACGGTAGGGGCGTGTCCAAAATTTAAAATATACTTGATCTGCCTGAAAGTATAAGTATCAGTGTGAATTGCGAATGTTGTTCAGTCCCTGCGGGCCAGGCGTGATCACCGCTGCCTTAGACAAAAACCTTTTTAAAAAAGTGAACATGAAATCTCTTGAAGTTCTTCAACGCCCAAACTATTAGGAGAATTTCGTAAGTTTTATTGTAATATCTTGCGCACCCAAATTAGTTAAAAATAGTACTTACCGGAAGGCTTCACCTACAGCAGCACTACCATAGATATCACAATTATCCAAAGGCAATTCCTTATTAGAGGGATCATATTGACCAGCCTTGATGCAAGCAGACTTATAAAACTGGAACTGTATGATGAAGGAAACCAAATATCTACAAAAAAAGTGAAAAGAATCCCCTTTACATCAACTAATTTCACTTAGTGCCAGTTATTCTTCACCCACCTCAGGTACTCCACATCTGCAGATACATGATACTTGGCCGGTGCATCAAAATCTTTTTCACTTCGCACTACAGGCGGTTCAATGCCCGAGTACTCTTCCCTTAGCTTCCAGAAAGCACAATTCCAATTCTCCTTCTCCACCTCACCACGGAACAGTGCCCAGCGATACTTATCCATGGCAAAGGCAAAGGGTAAGAATACAATCTTATTCAAAGCCGTCAAGAAGAGCTGATTAATACGAGCCTCCTCATCGCTTACATAGTTCGAGAGCAAGCCAATCTTCTCCAGATACTTGGGTGTGGAAACAGACAGGGATAGGACATCGCCGACAGCCTCATGGAAGCCAGGATTAGCGGCCCCACGATAGTTATAAGGCAAATGTTGATATTGTAGGAAATACTGAATGTGTCCCAGCTCATGGTGGACCGTGAAGAGCTGACTCTGGGTGACTGTGGTGCATTGCTTAATGCGCACATCATCCTGGAGATAAAAGTCCCAGGCACTGGCATGACAAATCAAATCGCGACCATCAGTAGGCTTTTCAATAATGGACTTGTCCCAGAATTCCCTGGATGGGATGTAAGAAATAATGTAAGAACCATTTTGGTAAGAGTCGATCAGTCAGACTCACTGTGGTAGCTTGGTCAGGTTCATGGATGTAAAGAAATCATCACCCATTTGGAACATCTTGAGAGGAGTGTAACCCTGCCTCACCATCTCGTCACTAACATCTACCAGAGGTTTGCCGGGGAACGGCGATACCAGATCAGCTATTTTCGACCATTTTTGAGCCCACATATTACCCAGCAGATGCATGGGTAAGGGTCCCTTTTCGGACACCACTTCATCACCATAATGCTTTCTCAAGCGATAGCGCACATAGCCATGAACCTGTTCATAGAGCGGACGTATTTCGGCAAATATATCCTCCAATTGTTGTTCAAAGGTTGCGTCTTTATACTTATCCAGCCAGACTTCCGCACCGGAAGTAAAGTCTGCCAATGTGGGAATTGTTTAAGGATATATTACTTACGTTTACGTATAAGTAGTGCTGAAGGGCAAGGCTTTTACAGTGTGCGTAAAGCTATATATATTGAAATAAATGATATAATAGAAACTTACTATTCAACTTAGCCGCCTTGGTATTCAGTTCCACATACTTCTCGAACTGAGAACGCACTGCTGTACCCGCTTTATCATAGAACTCACGCCAATAATACTTTAATTCCTCAGGATCACGACTCTTGCTGATTACCTCCTCGATCTCTGGTTCCAAAGCCAAATCACATTTGGTTTTATCCTTATAGTCGCACACCTTAACCTTTGCAAAATTGGACATCATCGAGGAGAGAGACGCTAACAATTCTGCATAATCAGCCTCGGATAACGCAGCATAGCCCAATTTGGACAAAGCCTTAAACTGTCGCTTCAGATCCTCCGATTGATAGCTACGCCATGAAAACTTCTGTATATCAATTGACACTTCCTTAAAAAAATTGGCCAACTCGGCGGATATTTCGTTCTTCTTCTTTTCGTTTTCATCAGTGATATTGGAGATATAGGCCCAGTTAGCTTCAACCTGGATGTTTTGGCGCTTCGTCAACTCATTGTTAAGATTCTCTAAATACTTTTTGGCTTGAATCTCCTCCTTGACCAAAGCTTCCGTTGGCTGAGGATGAAAAATGCGGTTATTTTGTGAACTATTTAGATTTCACTTAGCAGACTTACCGCCCAAGTAGCAACTAGGAGTGTAAGCAGGAACAGCTTCATGTTGCACCTAGCAGTCTCTTGTCAGCTTTAAAAATGGAAAAGAAAGTTTATTTATTTATTTATTAATAGTCGACAAACAAAGGCTGTCAACAAATTTGTAAGCACGTTATAAAGGAGGCATAAAAAAGAAAGCTTAACAAAATTACAATATAAACTAATAACGACTCCGACTCGGCGGGGGATTTTTATTTGCCGGTCCGGCCAGCTATGCCCCTATTCACAGCTGGGAGTGGTCAGAGATTTTCACGGAGATAAGTGTAAAGGGACATTTAAGCTAGTATTGTCTGCAGGCAGATCAAGTTTGTTTCAAATTTTGGCCACGCCCCCTCCGCCCCCGCAATAAGCTATCGAGCTCAGATTTTGCATGTGGCCAATATGTACAATCTCATCTCATCTCATCTATTCATAAAGATCGGATAATAAATGGCAGAGTTAAAAAAACGTTGCATACTTATCTGAGCCGCATGAGGTTATTAAACACTAATTGCCTTGAGTAACGGGTATTTCGAAGTCGGGCTGGGCCGACTTTAACTTACGCTCTCGTTTTGCCTGAACTCATGCACAATCATATCTGGCAACCAGAATGCTGGGTCACATATGATTGGAAATGATTCAGTCGGAACACTTAACTTAAACGAAGCTATATCTCGAGGTTGTGCAAAACTAAACTTCGAAATGGAAACACTGAGCATTTGCTCGCAATGTATGCTGCAATTGACTCGCAAGAAGTTTCCGGAGACAACCTAGACACAAAATCTTGCTTACGCGGTGCAATAACGGAAAGTAGAGGAGGTTGAGGAGGAATAGGAACAGAGACGGAAACACTGCCAACAGGTTCAGGCGACGCTATTGGGGACTATGGGAGAATCTACGGACAGAAGAAGGATTATCTGAAAGATTTCCAACAGCTTGATTCGGGGAGGGCAAATCAAGCATATTGCCTGGTGA
The DNA here is from genome assembly GCA_035044985.1 of Lordiphosa fenestrarum. Classification (NCBI taxonomy): domain Eukaryota; kingdom Metazoa; phylum Arthropoda; class Insecta; order Diptera; family Drosophilidae; genus Lordiphosa; species Lordiphosa fenestrarum. The sequence continues at coordinate 427,620 of JAWNNO010004160.1, forward strand.
GACAGACAATGAAATAGTTGGCGAACTTTCATTACAATTGGGGGAAAATTGGTTTGAGTTGCCAGACACGGGTGGTGGCACATCTAAAAATTGAGGCTCCAACCGACGCGGAGGTGGTGACTCGAATTTATACTCACTAAGCATCTCAGAACTGGCGAGAAACTCGCTTGCGAGATGCTTAGTTAGTTTGTGCATTTTGTCAAATTTATTTTTCACGTCGATGAACATCCGCGAGAAATTAAATTGTTTTTTAGTGCACAAAGGGCATGACCAGCACAAAGCACCACAATCCTTTTTAGGCGAGTAAACTTTGTCCAGATCACGTCCACTTGGCCCAGCACATTTAATATGCATGCAATTGTCGCACAACCAGCAGGTAACAAACCGAAGTTGTTCCGACTCACCTGCATTCTTAAATGTGCAGGTCTTTTTGCAGCACGACATAATGCACCAAATTTACCAGAGGGGCTTAAAACCAAAAAGTAAGCGGACCAAAGCGCGAATCGAAAAATCACAAAGACATAAACAAAAACACCCACAGAGCGCCGTTAGATGGCAAGCGTTCTTAGCTTTGAAATCGGAGCAACAACAAAGCTGAGTGGAGTGGTCAATATTAAAATTTTGTTAAATTAACGATGTGAAGATGCACAACTGAAAAGTAAAGCACAAACCGATAGTGGGCAATACTAATAAAATTGTTTATGTTAAATTTGCGGAATAAAAGGCGCGTTAAAAGACACAATTAATTATTTGTTGCGGAGCACAAATAAACACGTCAAACACTCATAAGAGTCTCTCTATCTCTCTCTCTGAAACATTTTTATTTATAATGTCACATCTACACACACACACGAACAACTGCAACAAATAACTTAATACCAGGCCGTATAATTAGTTTGGCATTTTACACTTATCTGTTGGAAAACAAAAGGTAATTTTCACCCTTCAGAAAAATAAATAGCAATATTCCTAGAAATATTGCCCCATAACTTGGCAAACAAATCGCCCACTCACTTCATCGCTGTCATAACTCAAAAGAATTCGAATTCATTCTCACTACTCATTATAGAAATTCGAGAATGTAGTTCTGAAACAAAAAACCGAAACATCTTCGCATAATATCGAGTGCAGTACAGCTGAGATATATAGCTTTTGCTGGAACACGAAAATGAACCTGTCAAACTATGTATATACTGGCATATTCTCATCTCACTTGAAGATAATGGTTGACAATTTTTTGATCGATGTGTCGATATTTCTGTTTGATGATAAGGGTTATTCCGATAAGTTATTTTTAGTGCCGATATATCGATAAATGGATGATTGGATGATTGGAAGGATATGCTAGACATATCCTTTTCAAATGAATACCAGGAATCATCCAATGAATATTTTCTAATAACCTTTTTTTTCATCTATGTGGTACAACGAACTTAAATCAAATTTCTTGGAATTGCAAGCACGTACGTACACTCATATTCATTCGTTTTTAACCCGCCCTTCTGAGCAGTTTCGAGCTAATTTTGAACCTTGTGCGATACTTTTTTTAAGTTTTTTATTAATCGCACATGATAGTAACCTCTTTTCAATCATCAAAAGGTATCGAAAAGGACTCATCAATGTGATTTTTGCTAAAATGATCTTCAAAATGTTGGATGGTTAATCATATCTTCTCCTGAGTAACGATCTCGCTTAAAATATCTTCTGTATTTTCCATCAAATTTTTCTTACATAGCTTTTTTCCACTGACATCATTTCTATCATGTTAATTTCATTAAAACTTTGTCGTCATGACGTCAGTAGAAAATGAAACGTTTGGTTGCAATAATATCATATCCTTCATCTTGTTTCATTTCAGTAAATAAAGTTTCCTTTTCAGGTAGACATAGTTTATTAGAGAAATTATCTATCACTTCTGGATTTTAGGTAACTTCAGCTTAAGGCTACCCAAAGCGTCTTTAATTTTCTTTTGGATCCCTTGAAAATAATGGTAAGGAACTATTTCTTAGCTTTAACAGAAACTATCCCAAACATTTCTAAGACATTTCTAATTAAACGTTTCTTAACAATGCAATGATAAAGACTTGGCTTTTATTGTGATTTGCTTTGCATACTTTTGGGCAGTAGACCGCAAGCTGGCTAAAACTTCATAGTTGGATTTAAATGTTAAAACAAGCACTTGAACACTTTAATTAATTTCTCAGAATTTATTAAACCCACAAACAGTAGGTAGCTCCACTTTTCTTTCAGTTTCACTCTTAACCTGAGAACCAGAGACCCATACACAATTTGTAATGAAATTTCACCATTCGGTGTTTACAGAAACTGTTAACTTTATTCAGTAAAAGAACTTCAAAACAGATCAAAGAGAGCTTCCCAGTTAAGAGGACACGCATTCTGTAAAGAGAAATACAATTTGAATGTTAAGTGCCTTGAGAGAAATTTCAGTTTATCTAAGACTTACTATCTGAAGCTGTCCAGCCTATGTGAACGGCATTCTTGATGTTCTCGGCTTCTAGCCAAACACGCAATGGTTCAAAATATTCAGCAATGGCCTTGCCAGTCATCACACGTTCGCCGTTGAATGCCTCCAATGCATCGGGCCAAGGCTTAGAGGCACCCATGGACAGCATGTTGCTAAAAGGAGAATAATTAGTTCATGTTTTGAAAATAAGGGGGAATCACAACAATAAAAATCCATGACACAACTTGTGAGTTGGGGGACCATTCACTTTGTAGTTTTTCTTGGCATTTTTCTTCGACTTTGTAGTAGAACTTTGTTGTAGAATTGCTTCAACTTAATTTTTGCACCGTTTCTGGGAATGCAGAGCTGTTTTCTACTCTGGTCAGCAGAATATTAAAACAAGAACCAACCGGAGCAAGCCGGAGCAAGCTTCAAGTAAGGGATTAAGAAAAGAAAAGCGGGAGTGCAATCAATCTTTTCCGGGGTCGCCTCAGGAATATCCGGGATTATCCTGTTATCAATCCCGTTGCGGATTGAATTCTTGCTGTTGTTGCCTCAGCTTAAGTGCCCAATTCTAGACCGTGCGTGAATTTACGTACATTGGTGAAGGTCAGCAGCAACTGCTATTAAGTAAGTCTAGTTTCTATATATTACTTACCGGAAGGCTTCTCCTGCAGCAGCACTACCATAGATATCACAATTATCCAAAGGCAATTCCTTATTAGAGGGATCATATTGACCAGCCTTGATGCAAGCAGACTTATAAAACTGGAACTGTATGATGAAGGAAACCAAATATCTACAAAAAAAGTGAAAAGAATCCCCTTTACATCAACTAATCTCACTTAGTGCCAGTTATTCTTCACCCACCTCAGGTACTCCACATCTGCAGATACATGATACTTGGCCGGTGCATCAAAATCTTTTTCACTTCGCACTACAGGCGGTTCAATGCCCGAGTACTCTTCCCTTAGCTTCCAGAAAGCACAATTCCAATTCTCCTTCTCCACCTCACCACGGAACAGTGCCCAGCGATACTTATCCATGGTAAAGGCAAAGGGTAAGAATACAATCTTATCCAAAGCCGTCAAGAAGAGCTGATTAATGCGAGCCTCCTCATCGCTTACATAGTTCGAGAGCAAGCCAATCTTCTCCAGATGCTTGGGTGTGGAAACAGACAATGATAGGACATCGCCAACAGCCTCATGGAAGCCAGGATTAGCGCCCGTACGATAGATGAAAGGCAAATGTTGATATTGTAGGAAATACTGAATGTGTCCCAGCTCATGGTGGACCGTGAAGAGCTGACTCTGGGTGACTGTGGTGCATTGCTTAATGCGCACATCATCCTGGAGATAAAAGTCCCAGGCACTGGCATGACAAATCAAATCGCGACCATCAGTAGGCTTTTCAATAATGGACTTGTCCCAGAATTCCCTGAAAGGGATGTAAGAAATAATGTAAGAACCATTTTGGTAAGGGTCGATCAGTCAGACTCACTGTGGTAGCTTGGTCAGGTTCATGGATGTAAAGAAATCATCACCCATTTGGAACATCTTGAGAGGAGTGTAACCCTGCCTCACCATCTCGTCACTAACATCTACCAGAGGTTTGCCGGGGAACGGCGATACCAGATCAGCTATTTCCGACCATTGTTGAGCCCACATATTACCCAGCAGATGCATGGGTAAGGGTCCCTTTTCGGAGACCACTTCATCACCATAATGCTTTCTCAAGCGATAACGCACATAGCCATGAACCTGTTCATAGAGCGGGCGTATTTCGGCAAATATATCCTCCAATTGTTGTTCAAAAGTGGCGTCTTCATACTCATCAAGCCAGACTTCCGCACCGGAAGTAAAGTCTGCAAGTGTTGGAATAGTTTTAGAGTATTTTGCTTACTTTTATGCATAACACATGGAAACCTACTATTCAACTTGGCCGCCTTGGTATTCAGTTCCACATACTTCTCGAACTGCGGACGCACTGCGGTACCCGCTTTATCATAGAATTCACGCCAATAATACTTCAATTCCTCATGATCACGACTCTTGGTGATTACCTCCTCGATCTCTGGTTCCAAAGCCAAGTCACATTTGGTTTTATCCTTATAGTCGCACACCTTAACCTTTGCAAAGTTGGACTCCATCGAGGAGAGAGTCTCCAAGAACTCGGCATAATCAGCCTCGGATAACGCAGCATAGCCCAACTTAGACAAAGCCTTAAACTGTCGCTTCAAATCCTCCGATTGATAGCTACGCCATGAAAACTTCTGTATATCCATTGACACTTCCTTCAAAAACTTGGCCAGCTCGGCGGATATTTCGTTCTTCTTCTTTTCGTTTTCATCATTAATATTGGAGGCATAGGCCCAGGCACCTTCAGTCTCGATGTTTGTGCGCTTCGCCAACTCTTTGTTAAGATTCTCTAAATACTCTTTGGCTTGAATCTCCTCCTTGACCAAAGCTTCCGTTAGCTGGTGATAACAAAATGCATTTATTTTGTGAACTCTTTGTAATTTCAGTTAACACACTTACCGCCCAGGTAGCAACTAGGACTGTAAGCAGGAACAGCTTCATGTTGCACCCAGCAGTCTCTTGTCAGCTAATAAAACGAAAAATAATAAACATTTTTATGAATGTTTTCTAGACTTTTGAATTTAGATTAGAATTAAAAAGATGACGTCGCAACGTCTGGGGGAAAACTTTGTTTTGTTTTGTTTTGTTTTTGCAACGGTAATTGACTCTGGGGTCACAATTCTATATTCGCATCATTCTTTGAAATTATATAACATATTGTATATTTATTATATGGCAAGTATTTTAGAAGAAAGTGGTGTGAAGTACTCTTCAGTTCGGTGTGATAAGATTTCACTAATGATAAGTTAATGACACATCCAACCACACACGTACCACTGCAACAAATTACGCTTTAGTGTTAATGGAAGTAGTTTTGAAACAAATTACTTATTAACAGAGCATCTACTACTACAACACTAGGCAACAAGTTCCAGCATATTGAGGAGTTGCTAGTGATCTGTTTTCGGGAATGGTCCATCACGTCTAGATTTTTGGTAACTTGAGCTTAAAGTTGTTTAAAGCGCATTTTGTTTACGCTTTTTAGGCTCGTTTTGTGGGGAACCCAGATCCTCGTCTTGACTCACTTTAAAAGTTTCTTAATTTTGTATTTTTTAGCTTTAAAACAAGCCATCCCAAATAATTATGCGATTTTTTTAAGCGAAGATATACCATTTTAAATACATATATTCAAAATAAACAAATTTTGTAACGCCCATAGGTAGGCAATGAATGTTGTTGAACGTTTTCATAAGGACTTCATACAAATTGCTAGCCAACTTTAGTGATTTTGGTTTTCGTTTTAAATATAAGTATTTAAAATGGTATATCTTCGATGAAAAAAATGGTAGTAATGTGTTTTTTTATAGCTAAGAAGTAATACTTTACGTTAATATCAAAGAGAGTTACAACCAGAGTATAGGTTCTTCACAAATGGGTTAAAATAGGAATTGCAAGCAACTTAAAGGGTGTGGTGCAGCAGGTACTGTCAATCCCGCCTCCTGACATCGAATGAAATCTTTTTTTCTTAAAGAATTTATAGCACCCGGTCACCTTTACTAGATATTGGCGCCAGCTTTGAAGTAACTAGCCATGAAAAAGCTTCCTAAATTTTAAATTTTTTAAACCTCTTGATGTAATGGAATATTTCCGGAAGCGGGTTTGTGTTCAGCTCACGAAGCTCATTTAAAAGAACCACCAACATTTCAATATACTGAAAAAAGTCTTACTTTGTTGCCTTGTGCAACTAGAGTTAAAATCGGCTAAATCCTTTTTATTACCTATCCCTTTTAATTCAAAGATTATTGAATAATTCGACTAAGCAACACATCAATTTTACCTTCAGAAGAAAGTTTTTAGAAAGTTATCTCCGCATTTGTATTAATTGAATCGTTGAACCTTCTGAATCCTCATGCACTCAAGTTGAAAAGGCTCTTACAATCAAAATATAAACAAATCATTTGGTTTTTTATCAAAATTGTCTCAGGGCTGGGTTGAATTGAGGTCCCAGCCAAAACCTTCACCCAAAAAATTTGGCATAAACTTCAATTATTAATGCATATATATGCCCCAAATTTGGTATGTTTGCATATTTTGGAATTCCAAGCTTCCAAAGCTTCCATATAAGCTATTTTTTCAGATTTGCAACTATTGGTCAGCTAATTTAAAGAACGTCAATTTTGGCTGTCTCAAAATTAATCCCTCCAGACTTTTTCTTGTGGGGTAACTGTAAGTCAAAAGGTTATGTCAACAAGCCACATACCCTGAAAGCCTTAAAAGCAGCACTGCGCCCCGATTTTAGACCGAACATAACTCGGCAATTGACGCAGATATACAATATGTATTCTAAATATGGTCAGAAATGTTTCCTTCTCTCTGTAAAACCACATTTCTACAACTTAAGAGTGCCATATTTAATGGTTACAGAGTACTTATCCCCAGAATCTATTAACAAAATTCTACATGAACATTTGCTCATCATTTCAAGGACAAGGCAGAAATTTCACAAACTGATCAATTTTCACAGCTGGATCAGAAGTAGACCTTAAGTAATCAATTTCAGAGATCTGCAAATAGTTCGACACAAACTCTATCAACATCATAAATAAACTGTAGATAAGTGGCCTCAGCCACCGATAATTTCTTGAAAAAATGATGGGCAATGTGCGATACGCCAATGACTATGGGTAATCCGTTCATAGTTGGTTCATATAAACAAGATAAGATTGCAGATTGGATTGTCCCGCTGTTTAATAGCCTTATCTGTAAGAGTAAATATACTCAAACTTTACCAAGAATATTGTTGGCTCAAGATATTTCAAAATTTCTAAGCTCACTTCTTCCATTCTTATCCGTTAGGCAAAACTATAATTGATTAACAATCATAAATTGCACTCATAATTGGATCAAGAACAATTAACCAATTTGTTGTAAGCAAACTCAATTGAGTCACTTTTCTGGCGAGACTAATGACCAATAACCAAGTTCTACTCACAGTTCGATTCAATATATAAATATAAAATTATATACGTGTTTATGTATATAGACAGTCCAGCGAACCACAACGATCTTGACCAGCTCGCCAGCGAAATGAAACTGAAAACATTTGAATGCCACCGCGTGAGTTTTATAGCCAAGAACCACAGCGAACGAGACCCGCCGATCGCGACGTGACCAAACGCTGTCGATGCGTCGGCTTCAGAGAGAAACGTCAGATAAATGTGAGCATTTATTTATTGCCGCTCAACCAAGCCGCAGATAGTTCAGGCAGAGGGCAACAGAGACACTGCTAAGCCGTCAATAGCGCTCATTAAATATGCCTGACACATTTCACATCGGATGGATTCATAAGCAAATATCGCAAAAGAAGGCTCAAGAAAAGATAAAGAACTTTAACGTCCAGAAAGTGATAATTTGTATGGTAAAAAAAATACAAAATAAGCAAGCGATAGCCCAGATTGATTGAGGTGCGCCTAATGCGATTCTCTTGTTTCAATTGCCCCACAGAAAAGAAAGCCAAACCCCTGAACGGATTAAGTGTATCCTGGTTAATCGGCTTTGGAAAGAGAAACAAAATTTCTGTTGTTCGCTTATATCTCAAATTTGTAATCACTTACAACTGCGAAAAGCCCCCGATCTCATGAGAGAGCAGTTCCGAACCTAAGCTTGAGGTATTATTTATTAATGTATAGTTTTTCATCACCGTTGCCAGTTGATCAGGTTTCTGAACATTCGAACTTGTATTGTCTATTTTTGGAGCTTGGCAGTGAAACAGTTTAATCATAATTAAGTAACTAAAGTTGCTTTAAATCTTTTTCAGTCGAGTTTTATTCGAAAAATCAAAGGCTTTAACAAGTTATAGCTCAGAAAGTTAATACCTTTAGTCTGAGAATCAAACCGAATCCCAAACCATATAAACCGGCTAAAAGATTTATAGATCGATCGGAATAAAATTGATACCATTTTTGACTTAAATTTCAAGTAGGTTTTTATTCTTGGATGTACTTAGATTAAGTAAGAAACATTCTAAAATGTTATTGAGTGAAGAACATTTTGTTCTAACATTAAGTCTAAAGATTTAATATAATCGTTTTCATAATTCAAGTATAAATGATCTTGGATTTAGTACAAAGTAGACTTAAGTATGCAACAGAAAATTCGAATTTTTTAGAAGCATCTGTTCTTAAAATTCCCAACTAGTTATAAAGTGATGGTAGATTTTTGACCTACAGTAATGCGATCTTGGTCTTGAAATATTTGATTATTGTTTGATGTGCTTTAATTTTGTTTCAAGAGTGATTGAGTTTGATTTTAGAGTTTATTGTACATACTTAAACCAAGAATACCTAATTTATTTTAAGAGTTGATTGGGTTTGACTTAAAACTTAAGACCATCAAGATTAATAAGAAAGATTTTAATAAATTTTTAATTGTACTTAAAATTATCCCGAGACTATTACAACCTTAAATTCTGTATTATTTATCATGTTATTATGTACTAATTATCATCAAAAACTGTCTCAAATCAAGTACTTTGAGATTGAAAAAGTCTTAAATTAAGAACTTGGTACTTATATAAAATTTTTTCTTACTAACCGTACTATTAACACCGTTTGTGGCAAATTCAAATACTTAGTTCCAAAGCATTACGATGCTTAGGATCTATTTGGTTCCAATAATATTGCTTCTCGAATGCCATTTCTCAAAAAGTTCAAAACAGTGGTTCATGTTTTGTGATAATGGCTCTTCTCGGTTTGCGGTTCAAGTTTGATTCATTGGTTTGGCTACAGGAGCTGTGGCTGATTATCAATCTTTTGTTTAATAACACAGTGTTACAAAAAAAAATTCTAAACATACTTTTCACGGGACCCAGTACATTTTGTTGGACAGGTCGAGTAGAGTATTTCCTCATACTTGGTTACTTTCTAACATCCCCAAAATCTGATGTTATGGCCCAAACTCCCCTTTTTGCTTTTTTTACCCATTTAAATTGAAATTACTCACGATTACAAAATGTTTGCCAGCCCTGACATATCGATATCATGAATAAGCGGCCTCTTGTTTTTTTTAAGAAAGCAACATACGGTCACACTGCAACATAAATCGCATGTGGTCGCCCTAACATATTAAGGTATTACTAATCCCGAATAGCCAAAGCGTAAGACAAAGGCAATTCTAAAAACTAATAAAAGGTAAGGTAAATCCTCTGTCGGTAGCAAATAGATAACCAAGCGTCTTACTGTACACTCAAGTGAAAAGTTACCTGCGCAAAATTGAATTTCGCAAGATAGAAAATGCCAGTGGCGTAGAGAGACAGGGCACAGAGAACTACTGAACGCAGCAAGCAGAGCAACAGCATTTAATTGATTATTCAATAGAAACGAAGCACACACTTACACATACACAAAACAACAATAACAATAATATTGTGCGTCATGATAATAACAAAGTAATAAAAAGAAAACAACAAAAGCAAGCTGCGAATAGTATTGAGAATAGGAGAGAGAAATTGAGAGACGAGAAACAGCTGGAAAGTTCTAAACCAAATTCCCAAAATTTGTATATTTTTCAGAAGTGGCGCCATGATGGAGACAGCTCTGAGCTCGGGAGGCTCGAATGCTTCCAGCGAGTGCGCTATAGAGGCGGGCACCAAAAGCGGTCGCTGCCTGGAGGCAAATCTTAACAATAATGGACAATGTGGTAATGGAAACGCCTTGCTCAGTCAGGAGGTCAAGGATCTGTACAGGTAAAAAGTCCTAACTTTTCCACACACTTGGCATTTTACATTAACTTCAAATTCCAGAGCCTTGTACACTGCCTCCAAGCAGCTGGATGAAACCAAACGTAATGTCCAGTCTGTACAACAACTCTTCGATTATGACATAGAGGAGAAGCGTTCCATACTCGTCCATCTCTGTAAGCAAATCATTTTCAAAGACTATCAATCGGTGGGCAAGAAGGTACGCGAGGTCATGTGGCGACGTGGCTACTATGAGTTTATCGCCTATGTCAAGAAGAACTGGCATAAACAGGGTATGGAGGGAGTCTCCTCGCAGGAGAACATGCAGAAGCTGGAGAAATTTCTATGTGCTGGAATTTTCAACTACAAGCGATTGTCCTCGAAAATGGAGGAGATTTATGACCTGGACTTAAAATATCTAATCGATTTCTCCATCATCAGTGAGGGCTATATAACTGATTTAATCACGGAAGGCGGAGGTGGAGGAGATGGGAATGCCTGTTACAACCAGGCGGCTGTGGATAAGAGTTTGGAGGCCGTCTCCTTTGCCCTGGACACCATACATTCGTCTCTGCTCAGTTTGGGAGATCTTCATCGCTATTTTCTGGACTTTCGCTTGGAGAGCAAATTGATTATCAGCAAGGACCAGGTGGCCAAATACTATCTGGAGGCCTTCAAGCTCAATCCCGCCATTGGAATGGCACAAAATCAATTGGGTACTCTGTATTATGGCCAGAACTACGATTTGGACTCGATTTATCATTACCTGTACTCGCTGGTGTGCATCATACCCTTCGAGCTAAGCGAAAACAATCTCAACAAATTGTTCGCCAAACACACCGAATATCTGGAGCAAATGGACCCCGCCAAAATTGACTTCAATATTGAGGATTTCTTTGCTCGCTTCTACCTAATCGTGGACATCTTTTTCTTTGACAAGGAAGTGCCCGACTTCAATTCGCTTTGTCATTGCGTCTTGATTGACTTGCGCAAAATCCTGTGCTCTCAGCACTTGCACATTTCCGAGTCGAGCATCTTCAAAATCATTTCCATTTTGTTCTTCTGCCTCTCCAAATTGAAAATGATCAACTCGCCCAAGGTTTACTCGCTGCATGCCTTCCTGGTGGCCGCCTGCTCGGATTTAATGGACGCCTGCATCGTCAGCCTGGAGCAAACGATTCTCTCTCGCTCTACGGACAATGAGCAATTCCAAGCGGACTACGACCAACGCTTCCAGGAGTTTGATACGGTGGTGCGTAAGTCTCGCAATGAATACAAAAACTGGTTGACTTTAGTGGGCGAAAGTGAGCGCAAGGACAAGAAGCTGCTGAATCGTCCACACTCGCTCAAGGACTTTAGTTCCGATTCGCGTGATAGTCAACACTCGATGGAGGATAACAAGACACAGGAGGCGGCGGATGGCGACAAATTGGGCGAGCCCATCTCCACACGTTCCAGTGATGAGGCCAAGGAGAGCGATCTGAAGACTCCACTTTCGTGCAAGAGCAAGCGGCGTGGCGGTATGCGCTTGCGACGTCGTCGTCGCAAGATGGCCCAGTCCGATGACAGTTCTTGCTATGACAGTGAGAGTGACATGGATACGGATTTCTATAGCGATGAGGAGGACTACACCGATTTGAGTTCCAATTTTGACACGGACTTTAGCGATATCGAAGGTGCCGAGCATGGCAAACAAGGTGGAAGGGAGGGATCCTATGAGACAGCAGGTGAGTGTACAGTTTTCATAAGAGTGCTCGGTCGATAGTTGACCTAATGTAGACATGTAGACACTTCGTTAGAAAATCACCCCACGGGTGCACTTCTACTATATTCCCTTATCACTTCTACGTTACCTGTGATAAACCAGGTCCAGGACCAGGCTGCTCGTTACTAAAATGATCTTTCCTTTTCATCCCCCTTCAGCCACTTCCTTTAACAAAAAGGAACGAAAACCATCTGGCGGTGGAGTCTACTCCGACAGTGAGGATGTGGTCATTGAAGAAGAGAAACTTGTCTATCCCGAAGAATTGGAGCGCAGGCCCAACTCCCAAGAGGTGGACTCTGAGGAACTCTTGCGTAGCTTTGAAGTGCTTCAATTGAATTTCAAGAGCGCCGAAGAACAAAAAGAGCCGCCGGCCACAGATGTGACAGTCCCGGCACCACATCCACCCGTCAGCTTCTCCGAGCCACCCAAGAAGCTGGTGTATCGCAATAAATACACCAAAATCAATCCAAACATTATCATCGAGTGTCTGCACAATGAGCCAACCATACGAGCCTTGAAAATGCTGTTCGATTGGTTGCGCATCAATCCCGAGATCCTCATCGGCTGCTATCACTCCAACCCCGAATTTGTGCACAAAATCATGAAAATGTTGAACTATTGCAACATCGATGTCTTCACGCGTAAGGTGTACTTCGAGCGCGAGTTGTTGACCACCAGCAACGTGCGCGAGGCTCTGGTGGAGCTGTTCGATGTGCGAGCGAATGTCCCATTGAGCGAGGATTTTGCCTTCAAGAACTTCGACATCTTCCAAAACACACAAATAACTCTGGATTGGGAGACCATCATCCGGGAGCGTGTCACTCCGCAGGAGGAGTCGATCTTACGCATCTTTAAAATGGTGGACTTTGGTTTCTTCATTTGCAAGCAGAAGAAGTTTAACTATCGCTTCTGTGTGAAGACACGACGCTTCACCGAGAATCAAAAGAAGAAACAGCGCGAGGAGAAGAAGGGTGGGAGCTCGAGACGCCGCGAACGTCGTACAGCGCCAAAAACCACACGCAAGAGGAACGAGGGACGCACCCGTCGTTACTCGGATCGCAAGAATGGCATCGTGCGCAAGAGCTATACCAGCAACGAGGAGAAGGACACCGTTGAGGAGTGCCGCAAAATGCCACGCAAGGGTTATCTGCGCAATCGAAATGCTGAAAAGGCTGCGGCTGTCATAGCCAGTGCCACCGGCACTTCAGTGGCAGGCGGCACTTCGGCCTCCACCACCACAAATAGTGTGATTGAGAAACTAAATGTCCAGTCGAGCTCGGGGGCCGATGAAGAGCGCTCCGAGGCCATGTCCAAGAAATGTGAGCTGATGGGCAAACTTTGGCTGCAGAATGAAGTGGAAACACTGGAGGAGGAGTTGCGCGACAGTCCAGCCCATGTGGTCATGTCGCCGTTTGTGGTAGTCGACTCCAAGGCCTTGACCGAATACAACGGCATAGTCAAGTCGTTGGTCAAGACCAAGAAGTGCATTGTCTTGATACCCAATGCAGGTGAGTTAGAAGCGTCCTGGTGTAAACAAGTGTATAAACTCCATGTACTTGCAGTACTCAATGAACTGGACGAGCTGAAGAAACGAAGTGAGAACGTACGCCATGTTATACGTTGGCTGGAACAGGAATTCAAGCATGGCAACCGGCATTTGCGTGCCCAGAGGGATAATGAGAGCCAACCGTTGAGCTTGTTGAAGATTTCCCGGAAGATGGGTAAGTGTTGAGCAAATGGGGAAACAACAGGTCAGAAAATTATATTTCTACACTTGCAGATCGCGATGCTTCAGTCTTCCTGCAGATAGCCCAATTCTGCAATCATTTGGTGGCCAACCATGCCGATCCCCATGTCAGTGAGCTACAGAAGAACGTCGTCACCTACCTATCCGGCGACAATCTGCACGAGAAGAATCGTCAGCAGCAGAATTTCAGTTATACCGGCATACTCGACTCCATACCCGTGCGCTATGCCCAGATCCAAAGTTTCTATGCCAAATTTAAGGCCAACAAAAAATGAATGATTCTCTGGGACGGCAGCGGCGATAGTAACACAAAGGCAAAGGCAACAAAATGCACAACCAAGATGCAAAAATTGCAAGCAAGCAAATGGGTGCAAGCAAACCAACCAACGACGACATGGAGTTTCCAACAAAAAGTTAACGAAGAAAGATTTCTCTCAGCAAATCCAGCGAAACGCTGCTGCAGCTTAGGTTGTGGGTCCACCATAAGAACACAAGCAGACACCCAACCCGTTCAGGCAACAGCAGCAGCAGCAGCAGCATGATTTGGAATTTGCTTGTTGTGTTTCAGACAAAAACAGATACCGTAAAACAGACAAAAAGAAATTCAAAAAAAAATAATCTACAAATCGTTTACTTTCAAACTCAATGGCAACGATGATGACGACCGAAATCCCAAGAAAAAAAATTTAAAAAAAACGTACAAAGGATAAATGGCCCAGACACTTGAACGTAAAAAAAAACACCTGGAAAAAAAACCAAAAAAAAAAAGTATAATATTTTAACAATTAAATTCCCTCTAAAGCGTGGAAGCAGAAGAGTAAGGTTTCAGCCCACTTCTGATCATTTTGCAGGCCCTTAGCCATGTCAGGTGGTGGGGAAACAAACAGTTTACAATTTCTCAGCTATTGCACTTAATTATGCATTCTTTTGCAGCTTCTGTAGACATACATATATATATATAAAGCATATTAAAACCGCATAATAATCCGGAAAACATTTGTAATTTCCCCTTAAACATACGCATATGTAAACACAACTCTACATAATTTAATGGAAATCTGTTTCATATTTTGTTAATTTCAATAAACAGCCCGGCAAAACCAAACTACTGCATGCAAAGTTATTGGCGTCAGTTGATCATGGCATGGGGCTCGCTCGAAAATGGTATTGCGCCTACGAAAAAGGTGGAGGTACGCGGAAATCGCGATACACGGGAAGTTTATTAAAGCAGCAAATCATCGTGTGGCGCAATATAAAATGTGACCTGGGACTCGGTGCATACAAGAGAGACACCGGCCACTTGCTTCCCTGCAGTACGAGAGGTGGCGGTAGCTGCCTGCACTATTTACATTGAATTCTTACTTGGAGGCAATCGCTAACTTATCGCTTTACCTAAGGTTGGTTCCCGACAGGAGTACCCTAAAAAAGTAGACAGACCTTACAGTTTTAGGGTCACGTTTACCGATTTCAGTGCTTGCTCCACTGCTAACATGTAAAGCGAAGAGGTGGCGGTTGGTTACCTCCCTGGGTATGCTCATTCTGAGAGTTCACCAGCCGATCAGTGATAGTTAAGTGGGGAGTAGCCTATGACCGGGTCAAAACTTCGGCGAAAGTTTATCAATCCGACGTTTGGGAAACGGTTGTGAAGCCTCTCAACACCACAATATTTGCAAACAATACTCCACTTCAGCTCACAAGGCATAAAGAACTCAAACATGGCTCAAAAACCATGTACCGAACTTTATTATTATAGATGATTGACTCTACTCGGCACCCAACTATTAAGTCTTTGAAGTGCATCCTTGTCCGAGCACTGGACAATTTCCCAATGCACTTCGATCGATGAGGGGCCAGTGATACTTCGGCGTTGCTGGAAGGCACAAAGCGGCCATTTGGAATAAGTTGTTCTAGAGTCTGTTCCCATTGAGTGACCAAATAAAAAGATGAAAAAAGATTTTTAATATATTAATTTGTTTCCGTGAAATACTGAACCTTGCTTCACATGGTCTTTAATCTGGATCTGATACTTATTCGAGCAAATTCTTTGATTTTTTGTATATATTTTAATCAATTGAAATAAGCATTCAATTAACTTCATTGCTTATTTTTACACTTTTTTCTTTTCGTATCCTTAAACGAAAACTTATAAGAAACAAACTTCATTTAGAAATATTAATTCACTTTCCTGTACTCAAATGTAATTATTTACTTATTTTTGTTATATTTCGGCTTAATCAACATTTTAATCGATTTTATAATATGGTATCCGCCCCACCAAATGACAGACGAGTACGAGTTCGTTTTCTTAGTGCGATAGTAATAGCCGTTTAAGTTACTAAGAATAATAAAATAATGTTCAAAATTAAATAAAATAAAATAAAATTTCACTTGAACAGATTGTACTCACCAGCGTGGCTGGGAAGCATCCCAAAAATGGCAGGACCTACGTCCAGGTCCCGGAATATTAATGGAAAAACGTTTAAATACGCCGTTCTCATGCGATCGCAATGCATCGCCAGCGGTGCCTGAATATTGGCCCAACGATTTTAACTTGAACTGCTCATCTTGGCTGCCAATATGGAAGTTATCGTAGCGAGCCATAAACTCTTCATCACATATGTCAACGAGATGAATATATAGTTCGCATTGCTGACTTGTTGTCAGTTTATGAACTTTCTGCAGACCAAGCCAAAATTCTCCATTGAAATCGCCAAAACCATTGCAAAAAGCGTCATGATTCTTCAGAGTGAAATCTATTTCTCCATTAAAGCGATGCTGCATAAGTATCCAACCTGGCCCTGCTATGTCATTTTCTATGGGCGCCGACAGAACATCCAATTCGCCAGGTACTATGAAATGTGCAAAATGCAACACCTTTTCTGGGTCAGTCAACTTGAAAGCACACATTTGCTCTCCATATTCGATGATTTTTTTGGCTTGGGAAAGCCAATTGTCACGCAATTTAGATAGCTGATTACCCATTTCTTCAAAAATGTCTTCTTGCTGCTTTAAAGTGGTAGAAAGTTCCTTGATCTGATCTTTAAGGGATTCCAATTTTTCATTATCATTTGACTTTGTTTGAGTTGGCGTCTCTTTCCATTTCAATTGAGTCTTTAACAACTCAATTGAACTCTTCAGGGCCAGTATGAGTTCATCCTTCAAAGCACAGAGTTGACTCTCACAGGCTACCTAAAATATATTTGCATTTCAATTACCACAAAATCAATGTTGCCTTTGCTTACTTACCGAGCTATTCTCAGAAATTGACTCCTCTGAAGATGTCCCACATTTCTTACATGTACAATTCTTCATTTTAGCACCAAATGTCTGCAAGCGAAGGTACATTTAACAACAGAAAAGTACCTACAGGTATATTTGTATGTATGAAAGCATGTGACATCTACTTACGAGTTTATTGCCTGGAGAAGATTATTGATGTCGGTAGATTAGATTTTATGCAGAACTATGTGGATGTGGATCCCCGATATTTGCCAAAGCTTATGTAGTGTGACCATACGAAGCAAGCATACAAATACCTAAAACGTAAGAAAGCAGATTCAAATGCTTAATAGAGATGTGCATATGTTCACTACTGTAAGCAGGGGCTGCGAAAATATTTGAAAAAAATATTCAAGCCGAAATTTCTTTCAATATTGACAAAGTGTCACTTCGATATTTTCGATTCAGTCAAAAAATAAACAAACTTTGTTTACAAGATATTTACTTCTTACTGAGCCCTAAATCTACAGATCGAAAACCTCTAAAATTTGGGATAAGATTTGGTTTACTAATCCAACCCAAGGTTTTGATTCAATAGTAGGTTCATGGAATCTTAGATCGTTGATACGTTGATACGTGAGAGCGTCTAGCTTAGGAAGCTGTCAATCAAGCGAATGGCACTCAATCATTTTGGATATCATTCATAAGAACTCTGACAAGGTTAAAAAAAGTGGCTGGTCTTATAAAGGTAAAAGGAAAGCCCTAACCTCAATACTTAAACATAAATGTATATTTTTGCTGAGAAATTTCACAACTTTAATTATGCTAAATTTCCTTTTTTTTAAGTCGGAGTTGGGGTTGATTTGAAATGATAGTGCCCCGGCTAAGAAATGGAGATACTTTTATATGGGTAAGCTCTAAAATGGAACTAAATTGATTCTTTGATCCTTCTTTTTTAGCTGAGGGGGGTCCGGTACGGGTCCAGGTTCAGAAGGTTACCAATTTAAAAGGTCATTAATTTGAATTCACGAAAATGTGAATATTAATTCGGCTTAAAACGCTAAGATACAACTTTGATTCGCTATATCGACTAAAACAGTATTCTTTTTTTAACAAAATTATCGATATTTCAATATATCGATATTAGTTTCCACATCCCTACTGTAAATTCAAAACTCAATAACTCAATGCTAGCTCAACCGGAAGTGCCATTTCGCATGCTCAAAAATTGATCAAGCCCACACAAACACCAGAGGCATTTAATCGATTTACTTCCCGAGCCAGGATATAGAGAGCGACCATGTCAGTTCGATATACCCGAATACACCATTGAATCATCGATCCCAGTTTGAAGGGCACTTTTTCTCAGTGATTGGAAAGGTATCGATTTTTCGATGTTATGCAAGGTACAAGGTAAATGTCAAATAAAAGTCCTAGGTAAGATATTTGAGCTAAACTCCATCAGGCTGATACTCTTTGATATGAATATTTTAGTTATACTACTTACTTAGTTTCTGCTTAATAATGATTAGTAATGAATTATTGTAAGATTGAAAATAATTTAGTAAATTTGTTGTTTTTTAAGTACTTTTACTGTGGAAATGGAAATTAATTATTGCATTTCAAGTACGTTCCCAGACCAAACCAATTTTCACACATAATTCGAAAATCGAATGAACGGACTTTCTTCTAGTTAGAAGTACCAGCCATCATCCATCCAATAAAATAACTTTTAAAATGTTTAATAAATTTTTATTAAGATGGTTTGTTTTTTTGTTTGTTTATTTAATCTATATTTTGTGAGTTTTATGTGCTGCCTTTTCATCCAATTAGATTGAGTTCCAGTGTTTGTGTTCTGTTTTTGTTTGTAGTACAATATTAGTGTACCCAAATATAGAGAAGGGGGTGGTGTATACATATAGTAATATTTTTGTTGTATATATATTGAATTTATAAATATTTGAAATACTTGTTAAACGTGTTTTTCGTTCATGTTGTTTTGTGGAATTTTGTCGAGGGTTGAGGCGTGATTCATTTTGTTAATCGATTATCAAGCAAATTTCAACTAGGTAAATAATATGTTATGTTGTATATATGAATATATATATAGATATTGTGTATAGTATAAGTTGTTATTTGTTGTGTTTTTTTTTTGTTTTTGGCTTTTATCTTAGATTCTCTTTGCTCTCTATATCTGTATACGTATATATATGTGGGTGTCAAGTCTTTAGGCTAAAAAGAAAACTACGTAATTATATTTAGAATGTGGTTAACCTAGTTGTTTTTCAAACGACACTTAAGAGAGAAAAAAAACATAAACCTGCACACAATAAAAACAATAATAATAATAATTAGTTAATAAATTATAAAACTTGAGATTACAACAAGACTCTGTACAGTAACTAAAAAGTAAAACTTGAAAAAGTTGCACACCCGCTTTTTTGTTCTCTTTTAACTAATCAAAAATGTACATTTAAATCACTCCCGAGACGGATTTCTCGTAGGGTGTGCCCAGGGTGTCGCGCCGTCTGGGCAGGGTACCGCTGGCTGTTAGGGGAGCCGATTCGGGACAACCCAAGCCCACTAATAGATCCACCAAAGCGGTAGTATCCTCTACATTATATTGCGGAGCTGGTATGCCACCATTATAAGCAGCTGGAGCGGGAGCAGGAGCAGGAGTGGCAGCGGCGGCGGCCGCCTTCATCGATTTGGCTGTGGCCAGGGATTGAGCAGCTCGAGCATAGGCCAAACAGGTGCGGCCCTCATGATCGGTGTGCTTGATGTTGGCGCCGTTCTAAAAAGAGGAAACCATTACATCCACGGATTATCTCTCATATTTATAAGTAAACCTACCCATATCAATAGCTGGGCTATGGCCAGATTGCCAATGGCACACGCCAGCAGCAGGGGTGTGCGCACATCTCTTGCACTCACATTGGCATTGCTCACTTCTGCCGGGCAAGTGGCCAGTATGGCCACTATAGACTTGATATCTGCACGTATGACAGCCTCTATTAATTGTTGTCCTGGACTGGGGCTGGTGTGTCCTTGGCTCAGGGGTGTCAGAAACTCCTTGGCCTCGTATTTACTGCGTATCCAGCGTTCCTTCTCCTCACGTGTGGCCTGTGCGGTGGGCTTGAGCCTTTGTCGGATATTTGCCTCCCACACGGAATTGGCCAGGCTGTTGCCTATGGCCAGCATGACACTGAGATGGGATGACCTGTGGATTGGTAAATAGTTAAATAAGTATATTTCCATTAAGCACTCCATCTTTTAAGACTTACGGCCAATCATCTAGACCCAGAGAGCGCACTTTGGAGATGTGTGAACCCAAATTCCGATGTATGCCCGAGCACTCTATGCACATCAACACACCCAGATTCAGGCTACCCCATTCGGGATCTGAAAGGGAAGTAAATAAATCAATGCATTCACTCTTCACTCTCCCCTTGTGCCACTCTTCTACTTACTTGCTGCCCCACAGTCCACGCAGTGTCCGTTGCCGGGCACACGCTGACGTATGGCCAACATGGCTGCCACTTCGGTGCTGGTCGCTTGTTTGGTTTTGCCACTTTCTATACTCTGTAAGCTCTTGAAGATCTCCTGTTCCACAGCGGCCACCCATTCATCACGCTCCTCCGAGTTGGCTGCCTCGAAGTGCCATTGCTTGGAGTCCAGTGAGACTATATAGAACTCATAGCCATCATTGTCATCTGCCTCGTTGGCTTTGACGCTGCTGCTCTTCATGCGACGATGTCGCTTCTTCACATTCGGTGTCTGGGCCTCCAGTTTGTTCAATTCCCCAGCGCCAGCTATAAACGTCTGCGAGTTGGAATTGGACATGGCTATGCCCTCATCTCCGCTGGTTTGTTGGCTACTATTCGATTTAAGGGGTTCCGCTGATCCACCAGCTCCTCCCCCACCGGCGGCTGCTGTGCCACTGGCTCCCAACAAAGATAGCTTCTCATTCAGTTTCTTTTGATTATCCTTGGCCAGGGTGAGACAGCCTATACCCTCACTTAAAGTGCTCTGAACCCTTTGACCATTCGCCAGCAGAGAACTGGTCAAGGCGCTGTTGGTTATGATGGACTTGGAACCACGGGGCTTTTGGCCCGGCACCTTAACTGTCACATATTGCAATGGTATCTCCTTGCCATGCACATCGTCCATATAATCATGCAAAGACGGATGATAGGTGAGCCGGCCATCATCGCAGAGGGTCACATATTTCTTTTTCCATTCCTTGTTCAGGGATTTGCTGGAACGCTTATATAGATAGCCCTGCTTAATCGGAATGGAACGCCCACTGCCCAGTTCACTACTCTTGGCATCCTTATCCTTGTCCACTTTCTTGGAAGAGGAGGGTATGAAGAGATTCGAGCGTCGGCGACTCTTTCGACTCGTCGTGGGCGTTGAAGTGGGCGTGGGCAACTCTTTGCCTGCCGGCGGGGCCAAGTCACGCGGATCCCTCAATTGAACCTGCGAGCAATCACCCTGTAGGGTTAAGGAGGTAGCCGCTCCTGGATTGTATTTGGTTATATTATTATTCTCCACTGTGTGGGCAAAGGAGGCGGATGAGTTGGTAGCCTGTAGTGACCACAGTTTCTGCTCAGCCTGGACAAAGTCTGCACTCATCCGGAGGGGTAGCTGCTGCTGCTGCTGCTGTCCACGCTGTTGTCCATTTGTGGGTGGCTGATAGGGAGCCAGACCTAGACGACTGCCCTGTGGGGTAGTGGGCCGGACAGGCTGAACTGAGGGGGGCAGGGGCAGGCGTTGGGAGAGTATCTTTTGACAGGCTGTAAGCGAAATAAATGGTTGAATTGCAATGCATGCATGTCGCAGGTCAGGGCAACTCACCATCTTGAAACACTCGCTCCACATTCAGGCCATAGGTGGCGCAGGTCTCATAGTACGAGCAACGCTTCAGATCGCTGGCCAGTTTTCGGGCTCGTGTGTCATCAATTACGCGTGGATTACGCTCGCTTATGGCATCTAAAAAAGGGATGGAAACTTATTTAGATCTCCAACCGTCAACATAGAAATGAACCTGTTCTTCTGAATACATCGTTAAGTTTCAGGATTAATTCGCGGACAAAATATTAATAAAATACAGGACTAAACACAGCCCCCAAAAGGGCCAAGCCGAACTCATCTCAATCTCTTGACTTATGTGCTTCTAATTTTCGGACATTTTGGGAAGCCTTTTCATGGCTATTAATTGCACAGCTGGCGCCAATAGCTTGTGAAGGTGAGCGGGTGTGTAAGCAGGCACACGCATTCGGTCACTCTTTAAATTTGAGATTTAAATCCCTAATTAATGATTTTGAAATCTTAGCTTAAGTGCCATCAGATAGAGGTCGCATTAAGAACGTATGTACCTTACACGGCAACACTTCACTGCTTCGTACCGAGCTGTAGGTGAAAGCCGAGTAAGTTCAACGATAAACACATAATATATAAGTATTTATATGTTATATAAATAAAGCACTAAATGATTTTAGTAATCGTAAAAGTATTAGGAAATTAGAATGTGCTTAATCGATAGCATTTGCCTAGTTTTAATTCCCTTTGGCAGTTTATTCCAATTAAACGATTCGACGATTATTTTACAGTAGTTTGAAACATTTTTAAGTTCTTTCAATATTCTATAAATTTGGTTATGCATGGAGTCTGATCTCATTTTATATGAAGACGTTCTTAATTATGCAGCTAATGGAAATTTTCTTAAGGGATTTGTCGGTTTTAGTAGCAGGAATAACTCTCGGCTTATGAATGGTTCTCCTCTGGATTTATTCAACCTATTTTTCATAAGCTTTGATCTTTTTCTGAACTTTATTGATTCGTCAGTCACGGTACAATGGTTTTAAATACGACTTTGACTATTCGTGTTTTCGGTTCGGGTCTGTACTTTGTATATGCTTTACCGAACTTGCTTATAAATTGTCTAAGAATTACAGAATTCCTAACCTCTGCATAATATAAGAGTGTCCGTCTGGAAAAAAGGACTGTTCGGATTTCTTTTCCTTTTAAGGAAGTTTTTGTCAATTTTATAGACTATTTCCAGTGATACAAAACAAAACCATTCCTTTCACAACCCTTTTCCACTTTTTTGATATCGAATAACTGAAATTCAAAGTCTACTCACCTTGCGTGCCCACCAATATCATGGGTATATCCTGTCCATTCCGAAAGTGCGCCATTTTCGTATAATAATTGTAGACGGTATTGAAACTGCTTTCGTTCTCCAGGCTGAATACAAAGATTACCGCATCCACCCAGCCAGCGAACTGTAAGGAAAGAATAATATGAGTAAAGGCAAAGAAATTCAAAAACAAAGCTCGAGCCAAAAGTCCTTGACTTTGTGCAAGCTTCTGACTCGTTTCGGGTATGAGGAGTAAACAAAACTGCGGCGTCTGGCGGAAACGCGCAAAACAATGGACACAACATACACAAGGTCTGGAGGCTGAGCACACACACACACACACACATACACTTGGGAAAGTCGCTAATGAAGCACTTGAATCCTGGCCAAGAGGAACTTTTTAATGATTTTTGTATGCCTCCCTTACACACACATACACAGAGACACACATAAACACTCAGAGGATAATGAACTTCTGCGCAGGATTGAAAGGTATTGGAGTTCGACTATTGATTGCACCACTGGCCTTCGACTTAACTGCTTCAATTGATTGGTTATTTATTTAATTTGTTAGTCGTTGTCTACCTGTCCAGTCCTGGAGTTCTAATGAATTATTTATGTAACCGCTTAATGGAACTATAAAGAGCTTGCGACAGGAGCTAACAACCGCCCGCACGCGATGCCAGACGACAAACAACTGGCGGCTGGCATGCACGGGCCTGGCAACGATGGGGTCCTTCTATTTGCGCTTGTCGGTGGGTGGGTGGTTTTGGTTGGGTTGCTGGGTGGATTTTGTCTGCCGCCAGCATAGCCACTTTTTATGATTTGTTGTGAAATTGTATGCATAGGAAACAGGAAAGCAACAAAAACAAAAAAGCGGAGAAAACGAGAACGGAAAATGTGAAAACACAAAAGTTGCAACAAATGGTGGCGTCACCAAGAAGAGAACTCACTCGATACATGTGTATGTGTTGTAAAAGTTGGACATAATATGGCACATATGTGTGTGTGATGTAAGATACAGGTAAAGGACTAAGCTAACGACAATTATACCGTACCGTTTTATACCCTTACGAATTTATATATAAAAAAGAAAAAATAAACTTTGATTTTCATTTAGTTTAATATTTTAAGACTCTTTACTTGAATGGAATTGCTAGAAAGAAATATAATTTCGGTTAGGGATTCTGGTTCTGATACCTCAAAGTACAGAACCTTTTAGGGTATCCAACCGATCGGAATAGGAAAGAGATCTGTTATGCAAGAATGGATCGGAGTTGAACTCAATAAAACGGACTTCGAAACAGGAACATACCTGCAGGTTCTCGAGTACTCAACTTGCTGAATCTGCTTCTGAGTAAAGTTTTAATCGTTTAAAACTATACGATATCATCATATGCACTCTGATGCTTAATTTGCTTATCTCATAAGCCTGTTTGAAATATTTTAAAAAATAGCAAACCAATTCATGTTGTCCTTCAACTCGTTCTCAACTGCACATTCAGCCTGCACTTTGTGAAATCGACATCTCCAAGTCGTGTCTGGCAACAATGTTTTCGTCGTCTCTTATATATGTACAAGTAAGTACATATAGTATACTATTGCATATATGGTAATGATATCCTTCTCTGACAAAAACAACAAACAAACATTAAAAAAAACGCGACTGAGTGGCGACGCGTCGTCATTGAGTGAGTGATTTCAGACAAAGTTACTTGCTGTATGTGTGTCTACTACCAAATGCGAGGGTGTTTTGGCTTTGGCCCTTTGCCCTGAATGGGGAGGAAACTTTTTTGCCTACTCAGACAAAATCGAGGGTTATTTTATGAAATATGAGTTTATTATGTTGCAAATCAAGGATGCGATTGACACAAGTTAGCCCAAAAATTAGTTGTAAATGGGAAAGAGAGAGTCTGGGACATAAGCGAGAGTTGAAAAAAATCAATTGTCAAAAATGTAGCACAGGGGAGCAAGAAGAAGGGGGGAGGAATTACATAATGGTGCACTGAAGTGCAAAAAAAAATACTCTATGGTTACTCTCAAACTGTAGCAGTAATGTGTGGGGTTACAGTGACTCTGTAACTGTAGAAGAATTTTAAAGGTTGCAGAGTCTTGCAGAAAGTCGGTCAAGCCCGACTACAATAGACTCTGTTCCAACGAAAGTGTATGCTCAGCAACATTACACTCTGTGGGATACACATCACCTTCTCTGTGAATATAACTCTGGACCTTGTAGGACTTGACAAAAACAGCGGAATCTCAGCGCAGGCGACTATCGACCTCACGTGTACATTTTCTAGGAACGAGTGGAATTTGATGGGAAGAACAAAAAATATAGTCGTTCAATTATATCTTAAATTTCCTTGACGTACAATTTCTTGAACATTTCCTCAACAATTCCAGCTGTATGAAACTTATGGGGGTTATTGAAAAGCCGCTCTGCTTGGCTCTACTTGGCGAATTCTACAGTACCTGTCTCTGGCTTGCTAAATTAACAAGCTCTTCTTGGTTATCAGATCTTGTGTGTGATTGGTATGGTAATACCCATCACCTTGATCTCACCAAGATAAGTAACGGCCATACGGACCTTCGATTGTACTTGAGTGCGCTGTACGTGTGCGACGCTGTTCGAACAAACTTTGCACAAAAACAGCACACATATATAACATCCATAGGTCCACATTGCAAATTTTCCTTCAAATTTCAATTCAATGCCATTGCTGCTCAAAATTTCTGCGTTTCTGCTTAGAGGTAACTTAAACGCTCAAGGGCAAGATCGTTGCCTTAGAGGTCGTGGTTCCAGTAGGCGTCCAAGCATAGATTAATGTAAAAACGGACATTAGCTATCAAGAGTAACTCTATCGACTTGTTTACTATATTGGGTGTTAACCATAACCAGACACTACTGTAACAGCTAGAACAAGAATGAAAGTCGGTCAAGCCCGACTATAACATACTCTGTACCAAGAAATTTTGTCTTTTGATCATAACTCGAAAACCGTTCATCCGATCTTCTTCATTCCTTTGGCGGATCGATAAGTTATTCTAATAACTAAATATGTCCAAAAGGAACAAGCCATCTATCTTCAAAACTGTGGGAGATATGACGTTTTTTCTAAATTGCGGGGGCGGGAGGGGGCGTGGCCAAAATTGAAAATAAACTTGATCTGCCTGCAGACATAAGAAGCATATGTCCCATACACGTCAAACCTCTATCTCTTACCATCTCTGAGATCTGTGCGTTCATACGGACAGACAGACGGACAGACGGACATGGCTATATCGACTCGGCTGTTGATGCTGATCAAGAATATATATACTTTATGGGGTCGGAGATGCTTCCTTCTGGATGTTACATACTTTTGCACAAACTTATAATACTCTATGTACCTACGGTACAGAGTATAAAAATTAAGAGCAATAAACTGTAATATCGATTTGAGCAGCTTCTTACAGTTTGAAAGCATACCAACTGTAGCGGCTTTAAAACTGTGCTGCACAAACTGTACAACCTCTCCATATTCTTAAAATTTAGGTCAATCACATGCTTGACTTGCAGTTTCATTATTTAAACAAAAACAAAAAAAACTGCAATTTAAATAAAAATTGCCAACAACGGTAGACAGACAGTCAGGGATTAAAGGGACATTATAAGGATTTCGAGGGTCGCGAGCATTGCAATTCGCGTGTCAGGCACTTTTTTTTTTATTGAGCAACCAACCCGCCCCTCCCCGTTGTGTAAATAGAACCGCAAATAGAAAACTAAACAACAGCAGAATAAAAAAAGCGAAAGCAGCTTAAAAATTATAATCCCCGCTTTCACCCCCATTTGAGCCAGCAAAAAAAAAAATTGCAACTGCTATCCCAGTTGGGAATCATCAAAATCAAAAGGAGGACAAGCGAACAAAAAGCTCAATGAATCAAAAAATGTAAATAGCCCGCAGTTAAGTTCACTTTAATTATGGTTTCCTGTATCGCTGCATGTGTGTGTGTTCTCCGTACCCGTCGTACCTTTTGTCGGATATTGACAAAGGAGATTTCGAATTGCATTGCAAAAAGTTTAGCACAAAGTGCAATTGTGATTCTCGTCCAAGGGGTTGTGTATAGCTCCTTGAGGGTTGAAATCAATTGTATTGCCTAGTTATTGGCTCTGGGCCAGTTCAAGCTGCATCACGTTTCGTCATAACCTTTGGCTAGACACACGTATGCACAGAAAGGAAAAACAGCAACAAAATATTTATCCACATTGCGACAAAGTTTTGGCCTTTTCGTGCCAAAGGTCGCAGGTCGATTAAGTGACTCATGTCCAGTCCCAGGGCAAAGTTTCGCCAGCTTGGCAGATGAAAAAAGTTGGATAATTGGTTGACAACCCAAAATGAAGTGAAATGCGACAAAAGAAAGTTACAAACTATTGAAACGTTCTTAATAACATTGTCGAGCAAGTTATAAGCAAGTGATAAACAGCTTTTCGTTTAGTTTAGTTAAAGTTACATGCATAATTCACTTGGCCTTCCAATACAATAATAATTCATAACCACCCTAGTTGTACAAGTTCAAGGGAAGTTGCCTTCCTCACACCCACACTCGCTAGTTGATTCCTTGTTGACCTCAATACAAATATTTACAAGATGATAAGGGTAAAATTTATTTGTACAACACAACAGAAACTCCCCCATTTCTGGCCAGCAGCAAAAGGCAAATACATCAATTCCTTTTGAATATTTTATATATGGGGAACTTACCTGCATTTCGGGAGCTCCACCCTCATCGCGTATTAACAGCAAATAGCTTTGTCCATCAATAAAAACTTCCTTCTTAAAGCGCCCACCCTCGGGGGACTCCTCTTGCATATAGGAGCCCGTGAGATAACGATGTACCAGTGCCGATTTGCCCGAGTTCAAAGATCCCACAATGCCCAATCTTAGATCGGGAACCGAGCGTGAAATTGTCCATTCCTGACTGTTAACAAATGAATCTGAAAGTAAAAAAAATGGAAAATCGAAGCATCATTAGCAGAGTTTCAATTTTTCGGTAGACAAAACCAAAAAAACGAGTTCACTACGTAATTAGCCTAGTCTCTAAGCGAGAGCAGAACATGTTTTTTTTTTTTGTTTAAGGACGACTGACATCTTTTTGACCTACAAGCGAAACATTCTACCATCATCATTAGTAAATTCTTCTTATGCAAATGTATCCTTCAGTCGTTGATTGACAGCTTTAATGTTGAATAAATGTGGCAAGCAACCGAAGCTTGCTTCCCTCTCGGGAACGACGAAGGGACGGACAAACGTGTGCAAACTTTCAAATTGTCAGTTTGCTTGAACACTTTTTGTGATTTTGAATTAGCTCATTGTCAGCTCAATCAGACTTAAGATCTGGGTAAGCACAGCTGTGCTTTTGAGATGGTATGGTGGTAACCAAGGCGATTTCAAGGTTGTTAAATAGCATGGCTGGTGGAGCATGGCCATTGTCCATTGACATTTCCCATTTTGTTGGCTACACTTTGTGTGATAAATATAAATTGTGGAAGGTACAGAGTAGGTCGGGATTTTATTTAAATTGGAGTCTATCCTATGCGGGAATCCCTGTTACTTGATTTTTTGGTTCTTTAAGTTCAATCTGAATTATCGAAATTATTATTTTGAAAGAGTAAAAAATCCAAGACTTAATTCGGCGAATTCTTACAAAAGTTTCTCCCAATACTCCCTACACTCAGATACAAATAAAATAGAGTATTTTATACTTAAGCTATATTTTCACTTGTCTGATATCTCATACGAGTTTTCCCAAATGAGATATGTGTAACAGTTAGTCTGAGAAACACAAAAAGTATATGAGAAGCTGCATGAAAATTAGGCTATCTAAGTTCTCATTTAAGTTTTTTCAGGTATTATTCACCCATCTCATATGAGACCTCAAAAAGTGAAAATACAGCTCTAGATCCACAATATTCCATATTAATCCACTTAATTCCACTTAATCTATTTCTTAATCTCTCTTAGACCGACTGGCTGATTATTGTCTATAACTTGGCAGTTGTACCAAAGATTTGAACTAACGAGGTGTCTAGGTGTCTTTTAAAGTCCGAAACCGATTCTGAACCAGTGAAATATTCAACACCATATTACCAACCTACAAATCTAGTTTTAAGTTCGCCGCTTAAATAGCTTCTGACACATGGCTGTGAACCACTTTTGCACCGTTTTGAACCAGACCTGACTCATGGCCTAGGACTTTTTTCCTGATCGACATGAACATAATGTGAATATTTCTGAAGATCGGTTTTACCTACGGTTTAGACGCCTAAAAGAAACAAACAAACATATACATATAGCAGCTTTCAGATTTGATACATATATTTTGAAAAATGCATAAAATCTTTAATTGAGTCGATAAAATGATCTATATGATTTAATTTAAATCTTTTGCTTGGTCCCCTTACTTAAAAAAAGAAAAGAAAAGAAGAAAAAAGCCCAACAGAACATGTTTGACAGTAACATGTGTCACGAAAACAGCTGAGCTGCTGAACGGTGTTACCAAAGATAAAGTTGCTAAGAAAATCACCATTTATTTTTAATAAATATAGGTATAACCTTTTAAAATCGGTTATGCTGTGATATAAATGTAAAAGAGGCGACTCTCAAAAACCTAGCCGAAGCTCATAAGCTCACTAATATGGTAATGCCAATTGGGAACACACACACACAAGGGTTTCTGCCTGCTTTGGCGTTGTCTTTCTGTTGCTGGTTTTAGTGCTGATGCTGCTTTGAAATTCCCAAGTAGTTATGGCGTTGGTGGAATGTAGAGACGTCTGCTGGACTGACAGTCGGACTGAAAAAGCTTTGGTGGTTCGGTCTTGAAACAGCTGTACAATGAACAAGCCTGCTTTGTGATGTTGTGTGTCCCATTTAAAGTTATGCGAAAGCATAATCTAAAACAAAAACATATTTTACCCATAAATATATTATATATTTTTTTCAAACCTTTCATAATTTTTCGTGTTCAGCCTCTTAGCCTCACCTCTTTAAGCGAAAATGTAAATATACCATAAAAATGCCAAAATAAATCTTCCCAAGAGGAACAGACGAAGAAAACCAAACCCGAACCATTAACCAGGGCCCAAGTGCCATGATCAATTTCAAATGCAAAATAAAAGGGGCTTCAGTCCACCACCCCTAGTAGAAGGAGTGACAATGGCCAATGGACTGCCCCCTTCTACCTTCTGCTACCTCAGACATTCGAGATGATTTACTAGGACTTTCAAGGCAAGGACACGTGAAAATTGCTCTATTATGAGTTGTTAAGAGTTGGCTTGAGTAAACACTGAAGAGAGACAGCGACACGAAAATGGACATGGATATGGGCATGGATATATATCTCAAGGGTTGCCTCTTTGGCGAACTTGTTTCCTGGCCTTGTTAATCGACTGAAAGGAAACAGGAACAAGTTCGACTGGTTTTTTGGCTGACCAGAGCGCAAAATTACAAATTAAAACGAAATAAATATGCCTTTTGTTATATAATATTAAAAAACAACACAGAATCCGTATTTCTTGCTGTGATTTCAGAGATGACAATGATATGCCCCAGCCGGAGTGGACAAAAAATTAGCGCGGTTTTGCAATTTGCCATGGCTAACAAATCACAAATGGCAGACAGCCAACCAGTTAGAAATGAGTTTCTTTCTTTTTCGTTGTACGAAAATAAATGAGTGTCATTAGAGATTAAAACTATTACAAATCCTTCGATACAAATGCATCTTTAAGATTGACTAATGATGTCCGGGCCGGGGGTAGAGGTTTATGTGTGAAGTTCAAACCGCCATCCCTAACTCAAACTCATGTCAAATGTCGCGAAGAAGGAAATTCCCAAACTAATTACATATGCAAACGAGTTGCTGCTATTTTCCATTTTCTAGGGGAGAAAGTCGTTTGAGAAAGGGGTTTGTTTTATTTGTTAGATTTGTTTGTTTGCATTTATGCTCGATAAGAAGGTTGCCTCCCATCTGGGATTTAAGTCTTTTGATGTGGGTTAAGCATTTTAATTAGTGTACAATATGAAAATTTTCTTCAAAACTTGTACGACCAGGTGACCTTTGTAACCCGGCAGTAGATAAAAACCAAACTCGAGATATAGATAGCTTAGTTTTATGACAGTGCCACAAAGCAGCTGTGTGTACAGCCAGGTCATGGTTTATGCCACCTTGAAGCGTGCCATTTGAAAAAATGAGAGAGACATTTATTAGTTTTTGGGCTCAACTATGTCATCAGGATAATAAAAAGTTTTTATGATCATTTTAAGTGGCTTCAAGGACAGCTGAAATATGACTGACCACTAAGCCCATTTTCACTGAAGGATCTCATAAAGCATTGTGTAATAAGAAAACGCCAAATTAATTGGATAAATGTTATTTTAATAACCCACTTTCCATATGAATTATGCCCCGTTTGTGCCTTACTTTTGCCTATGATAATATTTAGGTAGGCTGACCGTGTCGACAACAAACAATAAATCAGCCTTCTTTCAGGTCGCTTTGGTGTTGGCGTCGCATTCTCTGCACATCTGCTCCAAAATCTGATTTACTTTCTTTTGTGTCTGTGCTCGTCCAGCAGCAGCGCTTGGTGATCAGTGAAAACGGTAGTTGAGATTGAGTGAGATGGCAGGCAAGAGGAAGGTTTTTTCTTTCTTTTTCTTCAACCAAACACAAAAGGCAAAGAAAATTAGCAAAGCCAACGACAGAAATTTTATTTAACCAAAAAAAAAAAAAATACAAAAATATAAAAATAAAAGGGCGATCGCACAAGCAAGATTAGCCCCGGAGACAGGAAGAGCAAAAGTAACCAAGACAAACAACAGTTGCTGTATAATGTTAGCCGAGGAATGTCCAAATGTTGCTAACAGAACATTATTGAATTGCAATTTTCACTCCACGCAGCATTTGCCCAAGAAAGTTGTCATTCACTGATTTCTTAGTGGTTTTAAGTTTACTGTTATCAGCTTTTTCTCTATCAGTTTACCAATTCTTAATCGTTTGTGGGTTAGAATCGTAGGGAGTCAGGCTTCAACTAACACTTTCGGGGAAATACTAAAAATTTCAAGAAATTTTCGTAATAAGCGTTTGAATAGAAAACGATTCATTAAGAAGAAATGATATCGCTTATAAAATAATCTCAACAGATTTTAACTTAGCAGCTTTGACGGTATTTTATCCTGATCTCGCTTCCCAAAAATCAACCCAGATAAATACAGATACATAAACATAAGAGAGTTTTTAAGAAATATCAAAATAGGAAAATTCTCACTTTATACAATGAAAAGAAAGCGTATAAAGTAGTTCAATCCAGGGAGGCAAGCCGGCTCTGAGCCGAACCAAACCACAAAAAAAGGCGAACCGCTAATTCTAGCTGGTAAACCGCACCTCAAGTCGAACCGGCGCCCCTTTTAAAATACTAAGCCGAACCAAAAACCACAAACAAAAACGGTTGGGTTCGGCTTAGACAAAATCGCTTAATCGATACCCTAAGATACGATGTGTTCGGTTATAAATAAAGCATCAAATTCCATGGCGATGCCGGTCTAATTTAGTCTTTATATATAATATGTTGTTCTTTTTATTACTATTAAGCCCGTCAGTCAGCCCAGGGGGAAGACAATCCAATAGAATTATGTACTAATATTGAAGTGAAATCCTTTTTATGGTTTTTCGTTGGTTTTTCTTATTAAAAACCACAATTTTATAGGCACTTGGCGTTGTGCAATTGGTTCCAACTGCTTAAGGATTCCGATACACTTAACGTTTTTAAGTTTAAGCCAGAGGGTGCCCAAGCTGTATACGCTTCAGGCGCATTTGTTGTTGCTTCGTGCTTAGCGACTGCCGATCTTATACGGATTACTTAATAAGAATAAGCAGCAACATTTTCGTATGTGTCTCTCGGCTCTTTCTCTCATATGCCTTCGTATGCGTGCT
Source organism: Lordiphosa fenestrarum (assembly GCA_035044985.1). Classification (NCBI taxonomy): domain Eukaryota; kingdom Metazoa; phylum Arthropoda; class Insecta; order Diptera; family Drosophilidae; genus Lordiphosa; species Lordiphosa fenestrarum. The sequence continues at coordinate 460,738 of JAWNNO010004160.1, forward strand.
GTCTGCACCGTTGATTTTGTTGTTACCGTGTGCCTCAGACAGCCACAAGCTCACAAATACACACACATCATTAGGCAATAACTGATTTTCTCTATACTTTTCTTCTAGTAGTTGTTGCTTTAAAAAAAAATTGTCTTATTTGTGTTAGTGACTGCGCTAGCATTGGCTGCTGTTGGGAACTCCTGGTTTAAACCCTACATGCAATCGTCTTAGTAGCTAAATTAATCGCTCGCATAGAAATAAAAAAGTTTTTCTTACTGAATCCCATTTTCCGATCCCTCGATCCAGGGGAAGCAGTAGGAAAATAGTCATACGAATTTGCCCGATTTTTGGGAGTCTTTTAAAAGTATATGATATTAACAATGGAAGAGTTGTGGAACGCTAACATTGAAAACAAAAATTATTTCTCACCAAGAGCCATTTTCCTACTGATGGTTCCTAATAACTAATTTTGTGCTTTTGATAACCAATTTCGAGCTTCAATTTTGCTAAAGTAAATACTTCCATTGAGCAACCAAAAATAACATATGAACAATACCGGGAGAGGGGACCAAATGTAGTTCTCTATAAAAAGTTCTGCACGAATGGTTAGCAACACTTCAAGGTTCCGTCACGCAATTGAGGGGTGGGTGTGTGTTTGTTTGTTTATGTGTAAGTATATTTGTACGTGGATATGCTTTGAACAGTTAGATATGTCACGTGTAGGAATTTTATATGTGAAATTCAAGAACTAAGCGGGAGGTATGGGAAGCAGGTACTCAATATGATTTCATCATCAGAAATGGTATTAAAAATGCACGCTTCATTAGAAGAATATAAGCAAATAAACACAATAAACAGACAGATGGCAAAAGAGAGACTGAGAAAGGGAGAGTCGACGAAAGTGAAAAAATTTATATTAAAAGCAAAAGCAACTGCCTTAAGATCTGGGCAGACCCTTAAGCAGACCACGCCCTTAGCAATTAAAGGGTTAATTTTTGCCCTCTTGAGGATGCTGCTGTTCGCTGGCTGGCTGTCATTGGTTCAGAGATTTATGTGTGCTCAGGTAATAAAACATCTTTTGGGTTACCTTAAAAAATTATGCAAAGTTTGTCAATCTTGAAGGCCAGAACACCATTTTTGGCCAACTTGCTGTATTAGAACATAAAGTATATACGAACATATATGGATAGATAAATTATTTCTTTGTTTACGATTTGTTTGGTTTTTGGCCGTTTATTGGTGTGGAGACTCATTAATCAATCGTGTGTGTGTGTGTACTCAATGAAAATATAATTGCAAAACAAGCGGCAGTAAAAAAAAAAGGAAATTACTATACAAAAATATATGTAAGCACTTTGTTTAAAGCTTTCTTATCGAACACTTCAGACTTTTTTCTTATCATCTCTTTAAAAAAAACAAAAACGAGCAATGTAAAAATCCATTATTTTGTTACGATTTTACTGCAGTTATTGTTGTGCCTTTTCTTTGTTTCGTAATTCAAAGTAATTGAAAACTTGGAGTGGTGGAAAAATATATTAAAATATATTTAACCGAACAACATTAGTAGATAAATTCAAGTATTTTATACAAATTTTGGCTAAATTCAAGTTAAATCGACTTCTGGATATTTGGAAACAATAAACCAAACCTTAAAGAAAATGTATCTTGATCAGCGTCAGCAAACGTGCAACCGTCTTTCTGTATGAGCACCTAGATCTAAAAAATAAAAACTAGAAGTTAGGAGAACCAAAATTTACCAGACGCGGCTTAAATTTATTTCAAATTCTGCCACGCCCATATAAATTATTGAATAACCACTCCGACCATTTGTAAGATATTGCTCTCAAATTTAATACTTATGCATTTATCTCCTAGTGTATATACCCATAATCTTAAGTTTATTAAATTTTCCTAAAGATCGTATAATAAATAGCGGAGTTATATTAATCAGAGCTGCAAACCGGTTTTGAACCGAACCGGTTCGAACCCGGAATTCCGACTTTCAAATTACTGTGAACCGATCCTTGAACCGAACCTCTTAAGGTATTAAAGCAGAACCTGAACCCGTTCCGAAGCCAAAATTTTGATTCGGTTCAACAACATTTATAGATTTGAACTATTTCCCAGTGACTTCTTCTGTTATCCTGATGGAAATATCCACATTACTGTGGAAACACTTTTTACTTTAAGGGCTGTATCCTGAACTTCGAAGTTTTTATTTCGTCACAATACTTTATATAAGTAGAAACACATTGTCATTGCTTTAATGTTCACGAGCTGTATAAAACTGTTTCTATTTATATACTGGCATGTTCCGGTTTTCACTTTAGTGAATTCGAATTTAATACATGTGTCATTTTTTGGTGAACAATCAAGGTTATCTGTATCAAACCTTACAATTTGTTCTTCCTTTTAATAGGATGAACTCAGAATGAAAGGTTTTATGCCGATTTAATTTATAAATTTTATACAAGAACCACTTTACCAAATTCGAATTCGACAAATTTTGTCGAAAGTGAAAACCGGAACAGGCCTGATAAAGTATTGTGAAATCCCATCCCAACCCAAAATCGAGACAATTCCCTATTAGTTTATGTCGGATTTAGGTCGATTACCATATAAACATGTATAAAGCTTGGCTGAACCAAGGTTCGAACCAAAACCTTGGCCCAAAAACCATGAACCTCAAAATTCTGAACCTGAACCATTGGTAAATTTTGGTTCGAACCCGCGAGCCGAAGATCCACGAAATGTTTTGGGTTTGCAGCACTGATATTAATATCTAATTCTGACATGTAATTGGTAGCATGGGGTGTCTGTTAATACAAACATTGCCTACTTTTCGGCGTTTCCTGCTTTTCCTACTTTTCGGTTGCAAAGCTCTGCCAGAGCAGAATCCAGCTTTTGAAATCCCAAAAACGTATACATTTTAGCTCCGGTTAAGTTTTGTGTTTGGGCAGTTGACATAAATTTACTACGGTTCCGTTCAGACTTCCCACTAACCGGGAGCGATTCAACTCCGAACCGGTTTGCAGCGCTAGTAAATATGTTATTGTTAGTGTTAATGCTCTGTTAATTAACATAAGGTTAGGCTATTAAAAACTTCTACTGTCATTTACGCTCTTTTATTCATTTATATTTACAACGTTTAGTTCTTTCGACTTGTTAATTTGTTGTCCAAGCTGTCCAGCTTAGTGCTTTTGAGCAAGGGATTTGAATTGCTAGAAACATTGGAACTTATAGTATAAAACAGTAGCAACTATCGCTTAAAATCTTTCTTGAAGAACTTGCAATATCTTATCAATATGAACGAAATGAGGAACTAATATAAACAGTAAACAGATGTGGCAATGTCTCAGCGTTTGTTCATCTCTAATTTTATAAAACATTAATACAAAGAAACATACGTATGTATGCAGAGAGCTATATCAAAACAAGTTTATAGTATATGGCTGTCAAATACAATTGCAATTTTATTTTAATTATACACATTTTTATTCGTTTGCGTTCTAAATATTTGTTTGCTTCTTTGGATTTCGCACAAAATGTGTTAAATGACTTTTTCGTTGATGTTTGCGGCCCTCCCTCGTCAGCAAGCACTTAAAAAGTTAAACAACCCAAATATAGAGAGAACATAAAAAAGTCTGAAATAAACAATTTATTCATATCAAATAGCACATTTACCTACTTTAAAAAGGTCTTCAAAATGTTCAGAAGTCACATTTGGATAAGGAAAGTCTGTATATACATACATGTGTATGAGTATATGGGTTAGATGTCGACTTATCAGCAATGTCTTTCGACAGAGTTTTTATTTGATTAACAAATTGGCCAGCAGAGTGAATGAACGGAAATTATTATTTATGATGCTCTGGCTGAAAGTATAACAAATTTGCTAGGTACTTGGGAAAACTTAAGGCACTTTTTTATATCAGGAAGAATCGCTTACATATTGAAAATAGAAAATGAACCTTTTGAATTAAGTATAGGAAATCTTTTTCTAGAGGAAGTAAAAACTCTGCACAATTATAAAATATTAAAGAGAAATTCATATATATTTATATAGGGAAACAATTAACGAAGGTTCTAGTAGTCTTTAAAACATACGAAAGGTTGATAAGACATATTGAAATATGATCTCTCCTCAGGGGAAAAAAATGCGTTGTACAAAATTGTAATACCCTCTTCAAGGGTATAAAATGAACAAATTGTTTTCACTCTTATCTTATCGTGGCTTAAGCCCCATTAGGGGCGGACTAGAAAAAAAAAATATAATAAAACGAATCTTTTTTATGTGCTAAATGTGTTAAGCCAAGCCAATCAGTATAAAATTTACGCATTTACTAATTAGTTTATGCCAATTTTAAGATACGAGGTCACTATATCCGACCTTGACTAGAACGGAAATGCGACACTGATAAGATACTAATGAGAGGAAGTTGGCACCTTTGATAAAAAATCATCAAACTGTTGAGACTGGTATAAATTCTTAGGAACAATGAGTGGGGTAAGAGAAGCTATAACCGCCAGCAGTTTGTGCTTTGTTGATGAAGCTTCGGTCATAAGAAGAGAACATCTGCAATCCTCATACATTTCCAAGCTCTCATCTCTAATTTTTGTTAGTAATCCAAATGATGAGACATTAGGCAGATGCGCAAATTGGGGCGGCACATGAGATCATGTCAAAATATGTCTGGTTATACAATAATAATGAACACATGCGACTCTCTGTGGATGTCATGAACTTGCTTAAGTGAGATTATGCTGCCTCTTTAGTTAGGTCAGTAATCAAGTGAAAGAAATATGAAAAGTGAAATCTAATGACTTCCCATAAATTTGTCTTCATCCCACGCTGTGGCCTCTTGATGAGTCAATTTCCGAACGCGTGCCCTTAGTTCATTTTATACAAGTTCTGACGACAAATTCTGCCTGAACTGTGACTTATGAAGTCTCAACATTTGCAAGTCGAATTAATGATCTCAACCCACGTCAATTAACTTCGAAACCGCCCACTAGCCATGAAAAAGCATTAAAGCATAGACGAAGTGTAACCATAAATGGTAGGGATTTTGTCTCTTAGTTTGGGCAAAGCCAGCTCCACCACTTGAGTCATACTAAGCTAAGCTGGAGGTTTGGTGTCAGTCATGAAGCGGCGCACGCGTAACGATCAGCCAGAACAATCTACAGATCATTAATCATTTAGAGGCAAACTAGAAGTGACTCCTCTTTATATGGGGTTCTTCTCAATAAATGGTGTTAAAATTTGTTGTTTGTGTCTTCTTTATGTTTAAGGTTTTTTTGTGCTACTTTTGTGCAGCGCACGCGCCACGGTTGAAAGTCAAAGTAAATGCACCTTTTCTTCTTACCTGTAATTATCTATTGTACAAAATTTTCCTTTCTAGTTTTCTTTTGTTAGCGTAATATGTAATTAATGAAGTTTTATTAAGTGCTGCTCTTAGTTATTAAAAATATAATAATTTTTCTCATGTGATGTCTTTATCAAAGATGAAAATTTTGGGTTATTTCGAATTTGGGAAAAGGTGAAAGTCATGCATGGCGTTAGAAGCAAAATTCGTAAAAGGAATCCATTCGACCGAAAAAGAACCTTCTATAACAAGTAAACAATGGATTGATCACTGATGCACCTCCGAATATTGATCAATTTATAGTTTATAGTTCAGTTTTAAGACCAATAAAAACATACCAATAATCATACTTATCCTAAATAAAACAAATTCCTTATCCAAAAATATCTAGAATTCAAAGTAAGAATAGAGGTTTTTAGTGGAAACTGCTAATTTTTCTAAATTGAATCAATTAGTAGAATTCCCAACTGGTTCTATCATTATTTTGTTAAGGTACTTTCAAAGTTGCATTACAATTGCAATTAAAATCCGAAAAAATTTCGAGAAATGGAAAAGGAGTGAAATTTAAAGAAATTAAAGAATTTAGAAACTTTTTAAGCAACTAACAGGCCAGTAAGAAGGCTCACAACATATCAAAGGACGAAGAATGAGCTATCCAACTAGCGTAGTCGAGATTTTTCAAAACATGAATATCGAAAATAAAAAAAAAAACTCAAATTTGTGAAATCGATATTTGATATATCGAGAGTGCAAAATATCAATTTATCGATAAATTATTTATTTTCATATCTGTACGATTACATTAGAAAGTGTTAGTGTTAATTCTAATTCATCTGTTGGATTGGATATGCTAAAACTGCACATCGCTTAAGTTATTCTTCACATTTTTGTAAAATATTTTAGTAAAACCTTGAAAAAGCATGTGCTTAGTTCAGTTTTGATATTTTACCCCAGAAGGTATATAATATTAGGACCGATCAATACTTTATCATGGTATAAACAAAGCGTTTAAATAAATATCGATTATTGTCTATATCAATTTATCAATTTATCGATAGAATGTTGACAACCGTATTTTAAACAAGAATATTGTGTACTATGATGGCCAATTTTATTATACTCTGTACCGTAGGTACACAGAGTATTATAAGTTTGTGCAAAAGTATGTAACAGGCAGAAGGAAGCATCTCCGACCCCATAAAGTATATATATTCTTGATCAGCATCAACAGCCGAGTCGATATAGCCATGTCCGTCTGTCCGTCTGTCCGTCCGTCCGTCCGTCCGTCCGTCCGTCCGTCTGTCTGTCCGTATGAACGCACAGATCTCAGAGATGGTAAGAGATAGAGGTTTGACATGTAAGGGACATATGCTTCTTATGTCTGCAGGCAGATCAAGTTTATTTTCAATTTTGGCCACGCCCCCTCCCGCCCCCGCAATTTAGAAAAAACGTCATATCTCCCACAGTTTTGAAGATAGATGGCTTGTTCCTTCTGGACATATTTAGTTATTAGGATAACTTATCGATCCGCCAAAGGAATAAAGAAGATCGGATGAACGGTTTTCGAGTTATGATCAAAAGACAAATTTTCTTGGTACAGAGTATGTTATAGTCGGGCTTGATCGACTTTTTTTCTTGTTTATGGTTATTTTTCCTAACTCTATAGTAAAATCCATCTGAATGAGTGACTCTGACGGTTCACAGCCTCTAGTTAATTGCGGCCTGTCACTATCACAAGTAAAGTCAATTCTTAAAGATTTGCAAACTAAATTTTACAAAAACTATATAATAAATTCTAATAAATTTCGTTTCAATAAATTGATTTTTCATGGTCAGGCGCCTAATTTACGCTAAGGAGTCGCCGCAAAAGCAACGAATTTTGCAGCTGACTTTTTTTTCTCCCCACTTTCTTACTTAGCAGCCCGATAGTCGTCGGTCAGGCGCAACAAATCGGCAAATTGCTTACTTTTACTTTTCTCTCTGTATCTCTTTCATTCGCTGCTGGCTCTTTAGTAGCGTTTTAAACTATAACAGATCGTTCGACCTCTGGTCATCTGTTACCTAGAAATCTCAGCTTTTGTTCTCTTTGGCACAAACCTTGTTCTTGGGCCAAAAATTATGATGCCCATTGTTCTATCAAAGAGCAGGCGCACACATCTATTACAATCTTATTTATGGGCAGTCTGTTAGGCTGGACCAAACTGTCAGCATAAACAAGCAACGTGTGTGACCCAGGCAAACACAAAAAAAAACACAAGAGCCAATTTTTGCCAGTTGTGTTTTTTTTTGTCAAGATTGAATTAATTTGAGCCTGGATCTGTAGGTTTGTCTGATCTGTCAGCCGGTTGCGGTTCAATGACTGAGTTGGTCATTAGTTGTTACGAAGGCACTTGCGGGCTACAAGTTGCTGCTATCAGTCAGTCGATATATATATACGCCAATGCCGGGTCTCACTGGATTGCCTGAGAGGTTATTGAATTACACTAGTCGGTAAAAGAATTGTTTATAATTGAAACGGTTCATTTACAAATCAATGTAATGTATTTAATATACGTTCATCATCGCAATGACCGCATTTCAAAGCTTTGAGGATTCCTTAGCAAACTCTCCAAAGCGGTAATTAACATCAATACATTACTTATTTGATCGGTTTTAAGCGGTTTTGAACAGACTCTACAAAACCTTACAAAACAACCCAAAAAAAAAAAAAGAATCCCTCACCAAAACTCTCCAAAAATGATTCAAAGTCTACAAACTTAACAAAATGAATTGCTAACCAGCCCACGTCTTAATTTAACAGTTTTAAGTGATTCTAAACAAACTCTACAAAGTCTGCAAGCTCTACAAATTGTTTTAGTTTGATTTTTCTGGCCTTTCTTTCTACCACATAACATATTTTACTCAATTTAAGTTATTTAGGCAAACTTTGTTAAGTCTACACACTCTCCAAAAGCAGTATACGATTATTTAGACCAACCCACGACCTATTTTAGCCACTTTAAGGGATTTTTCTACAAAGTCTACAAACTTAACCAACTCTCCAAAATGGTATTAACTGCATATGATCATATTGAAGCGGACTTAAGTCAACTCTACATAGATTTCAAGCACTAAAATATTTCAAATCGTTCTTTCACTTAATATAAGTAATTTAAGCAAATTTTGTAAAGACAACAAACTCTCCAAAAATTAAATAAACTTCATTTCTAGCTATTTGAGCTTTGTAAAGACTACTTACTCTCCAAAAATTATATAAACTTCATTTCTAGCTATTTGTTAGCTCTAAAACTTAGCAAACTCTTAAAACAAGGTACTGCAAGCTGATTTTCTGACCTAATCAAGCCAACCCACGACTTTATTGATCTGGTTTAAGTGATTTAAGGCAAACTCAACAAAGTCTACAAGCTTTACCAAGAAGATACTGGTGTTTATGGTGTGGTCCCCACATCCACAATGTTGTTTTATTCAATTTAACCGATTTAAGGCAAGCTTTTTGAAGTTTACAAGCTCTCCAAAATTATACATCTGATCTTTCTATCTTATTATACTTGTTTAATTTTACAATTGAAATTTGAAATCAGCAGACCAAAATGTTTTCTAATAGTTTTCAACGGTTGACAGCCTAAATCTTTGGTGGTACTTATCAATTCTCTGTTTGATGTTAGGCTAAAGTTCTCTCACCCAAATCTGAATAGTACCTACTGATAAAAGCATCCGACGGCATACACAAAACGACCTCGAGACATTTTAACCAAGCCAACTAAAACCTCTAATGACTATTCTATCGGATTAAATATCTCATTTAATTATCATCATCATCACCCGAACCCGCAGTGTAGTGTAAGTTTCACATCCACTACCCACCATAAGGCAACCAAAATATTGCGAATTGAGATGAGGGAAACAGAAAGAAACACACACAAAACTTGAACCGGTTATGTTGTAAGATTCATGTAAGTTCCACAGAAGAGAATCACTTGAGTGTGACTGAACTTTGAGCAGAGATTGTAATAAAAAGGGAATTCCGCTATGGGCTATTCGATACTTAAACTTAATGATCATAGAGACAAAAAGCATAAAAACAAAAACAAAAAAAAACAAACCTTGGAATTGCCATTTGTGGAAAATACAATGGAATTTGGCGGTGCTCAATGCAACATTAGAATTTCAATTGGGAACCTAAATAACAACTTCCGCTGTAGGTGCCATAGGATAGAGTGGGATAGCTACGATTTGGGCACAAAGGGCGCCCAAGGGCTTTGTGAGAGTTCAACGCAAGCTATGGTCAACTGGGTGCTCAAAATTCAATTTTGTTGGTTTTAATATTCTGAATAGACTTCAACTGTTTGGCTTTATTTGGGGAGAAAATCCCCCGCCGATTGTTTGATACGGTGGTGGTGGTTTCCTTCAACAAGTGACCATCCACTGACTCTTTGATAGCGGAAGCGGCAGTTGAAACGTGTCGCTTTATGTCTCTCCTCTCAATTCATTTGCATATTTTTCCAGCTATTTTTCATATGCATTTAAATTTTCCTTACCATTTGACAGGTTGTCTTGGGTATGGATTTAAATGAAATTCTTTTCTCTTGATGAGAAGTTTGGTAATTTGTTTTTTTTTTAATTCGTTATGCTTGAAAACTTTTGGGTAGTGCGTAGGATGTGAAGAAGGTTCCCAGGCTATACAAATTTGGCCTCGTAAAACCGCACTATAAACTGCTCATCATAAAATGGTCACCGCATAAATATTAAACACAAATACGAATGCAATTTTCTTTTTAAATGCAGCAGCTGAATGCTGTCGAGGACACGCGTTCGTTGAATACGTATCCCAGAAAGGCACATTGCCTATTCCTTTCCTGTTCTGGGCAAAAATCACAGTATTTTTGCTATCTTTTCCTTGGCATTGTTCCTCAAGGTACTGACACTTCATAAACATGTCATATTTAATAGAGTGCAGGCTACCTACCAACCACCACCAGGGAGTTGTAAGAATGCCTGCTCTAACGTCTACTACTCCTGGCTGACTCTCACTTGCTTTCTTCCTTTGTCAAATTTTTTGATTGACTCGAACTCTCTTCCTACTGGGCCGGGTGTCTTTTTTTTTTTTTCATTAAAAAAATCATCTTTTGGGTGGGAAACAGGGGAAAAATCTAACAAAAAGTTGATCGTTGTAAAATGATATTTGGGCTAGCGACGCATCATGACATAAATTTGACATTTAATCGTTTTGAGCAGCAAAAAGAATTTACATTCTCAAAAGAAAACTTTTGTATGTGTCATCAATTATTGGGAAAGGTTTACATTTAGTTATGATATGAGCTATAACACAAGACTCACTCAATTCTAATAAAAAGATAAGATTGCTGGTGATTAGATTAAAGATATAGAAAAAATGCAGGCCACTTTACTAGGTAGACAGAATTTTTGGAGTTCTTACTGGGAAATAAGATATGCGGTACGTCGTACATGTATTTACGATCATTTCACGCTTTATCTAAGACTTTACCACAACGTTTGCTTTGATTTTTAGTTTCTAATTTTCGGTATTGTTACTTTTATTTGTAGAACGTTTGCTTAATGCTCAGAGAGAGATTTGGTTAGCTGAAAGAAATTTTCTAAGATACCTCTAGTCCTTTTTTAGTTATAAGCATTATTTGTATAATTTTCTTGAAAGTAAATAATTATTATTAGTATTTTTCAGTTGACCTTGTTTTAATATCTTTATGTATGCCCCAAAGCCTGAAATATTAGAGCACTCAAAGTTTCGAAGTGATATTCGATTAGCTTAAAAATACCTGCCTTGAATCTCTGTGAAACATAAAACCGAAATAGTACACTTGAGAGGTTTGAGAGTTTCTTAAATCTTTTGAAAATTTTAAATGATGCAAGCGATGAAGCTTCACTGAATAATTGTTCGGTTCTTGAGATTTTGCATATGTGTTCCTCTCGATTAATGAATAGCCAGACTTCTTCTATAAAACATCAGACATTTTGCTACCCTGATTGTCCTAATATCTAGGAATTGGGCCCCTTTCAAAGATTCCTACTACCTATAGATGTTAAGGATTTCAAAAATGACAGCTAAAAGACTAATATTCTAAAATTAAAACCGGTTCAAGCCCGGATTTTCGAAATATTGCTCACTGTGATTCGATCCTTAAGCCGATGAAAGTAAGAATAAATGATCCTCGATTTTGGGTAGGTGAAAAAACTTAGGCACTACCAAAAATGAACTATTGTCTAAAAAAGATAAGTTGTTGATGATTTATTGGATGATTTTGATATTGAAGTACCAAGAAGCTAAGCGTCACATTGGTAGCATATTAAATGAATTTGCTTTCAGTATCTTCAATACTTTCAAAGTATGTCAATCTATAAAGTTACCTTATAACTAAAGCTATATATTTTGAGTATCTTAAAGTGACTCGATTCATCGACCCAAGTCTAAGTTAAAAAGTCTATCCAAATATGAAGAAAAGTTGAACCTTCTTTGCGATATCTAACAGATCTATTGTTCTTGAATATAATTAAGTTAAGTATTGAGACGAACCGAGATTCGAACCAAAACCCTCGCACAAAAACCTCGAACCTTAAATTTTTTGAACAATAAGCCCTGGTGAATTTTGATTCGAGCCCGTGCACCAGAGGGTTCAAGGTTCAAGTTTGCAGCCCCGATTTATGTTATATATGGTTTTCTTATTGTACCGCTAAGAATCCCAGTTTGGTTCCGTCACTTTTGTCTGATTTTCAAATGACTAAACTTTTCAGATTTTGAATCAAAAAAATTGCCTCAAATTACCTTTTATATTAGCACAGACAGAAACACCATTTATTTTACTTTAGTAAAGTTAAATTTCATAATTGAGGTAATATGTTATAACCCCATAAACAAATTAACCTTGCTTAAGTTTTCATTCATTATTCATTTTATCATAAAATAAAGAAAAACTCAACAACAAAAAATTGGCACATCGCGTGTTATATGTCATATGTCAAAAATAAAAAATAGACAACAAAAAACACACAGTGTGAGGTAAACTTGGGTGTTTTGTAACAAGTAGGAACATAATGCGATTTGACATAGTTTCACTTGGACGCTTTCTCACCATTTCCGACAAGCATTTTTGCATATAAACAATCATTTGCAAGACGTTATTGTCTGCCTTCAAACGGAGAGTGAAAGGTCGATAAAAATCAAAATATTTTAGAAAGGGTTTAGGGTTTGTAACGCTCACATGATGACCAAGTAGCCTTGACAACGTTAGGTGCAAATTTAGCTAATTATCGATTGTCAAATAGTGCGGGTAAGCAGGCGCTACGACTACTTGACGAGAATGGCAAGAAAGGGGGGAGGAATTGGCAAAAGAAACTGACACTGGGGCAAACTCAATGTCGCTGAATGACGCAGTTCGAGAAGGGAACGACAGCAAGGCAATAAGGTGCTTATCTTAAGCATCTTTGGTCTGTAGATGGTAAATACAATCAAAGTTGAGTGAAAATATCAAACAATACTCTCTTAAGTGTGTCCTGTTGATGCCTTGATGGAGCATTTTCTTGATAGTTCAACGATTGGTCGCTTTCAATCGACACTGTACCTCACCTGATTTACGTTTCTCGCTCCGATCGGGCACCACCAGACTTTTAGCGCGCTTTACTCTCAACGAACGTCTGCGTATGGAACGCAAAAAAGCTTCAGGCATGCGTGAAAATCTTTGCGGTGTTTCCGGAGCCTTGGTACGTTCCGGCAAAAAGAAATTCTTAACGGCCAACATGTTGAACAGCAAAGAGAGAATTGATCCCTCGTCTAGGTTGTCTAGGTCTTCGTTAGGCGCGTGTTGGCAATGAACATCACCTTTGTTAATTCTTTTGCAGTATTTTTGCTATTTTTACTTTGTTTATGTTTGTGGTAATCCTTTCTCGTCTGTATTTGTGTGTTATGTATAGAAATTTGTATTATTTTGTTTTTGCACTTTTTAGCTTCCTTCGACACATTTTAGCCAAATCTTTTTGTATTCGATTTGAATTTGGTTTGTATACAAATTTATATAAATGACTAATACTTTAGTCAACTCTTGTTGTTAAATCGAAAGAAAAAAATACGACGAAATTACGCGAAGACCCTAAAACGCACACACTCGGCACAAAGTTGTTCCGTTTCATACGCCCATGCAGCGCGATAGTCGTGACACAACTGAAATGAGAGAAATGCGAAACAACACACAGACGGCCAAAGCGGCCGAGGGTGAGTTAACAGTGGCATGTTAAGGCTAACAGGTAAGACGGCCGAAAATGAATACGAAAAGTTGCACTTTGAGGAAATGCTTTTTGTTTAGTAGAGCAAACAATTTGTTAATAAACGGCTGATTCACTAATTTTGAAAATAAATATTTATCATTTTATATGACGGCCATTATCTTAACAGAGCGCTGTAAACATTTTATGAAGAGAAACACACAAAAGCAAAGAGAAGGTGGGGGTTGATAATCCAAAGAGAAGTAAGTGAAAGAGAACCGGCCACATCATACGGAAATCAAAATGCAATAATAAATAACGCTGTTGCTGCCGCTGCTGCTGTTGCTCTTGCTGATGCTGTTGCTGACAATGATGATAATAATAATGCCTGTCTTGTTGGACCCCGCCGCCCTGTAGTCTCTGCGGTGGTTGTGGTTATTGTTCGGTTCAGGCTGGGGGGTTTCGGTTAGTGGGCGATGCAATATGAATTCACTTCCCGAGAGCTGAACATGTGCCACTGCCACCACTGCTGCTGGATTGTATATTATTATGCACAATAATTTGTCGATTGTTTTTGTTATTCAGTTGAGGATTTATGCAATAGATAAATTGTGGAACTACCGGGACAAATGACTACCAAGTGGAAGTGCAACAAAATGCTATTTATGATCTTAATGCCATTAGTCAAATTTGTGTCAGGAGAGAGTATCCAATTTAGGTAATGGAGAACAAGAGGTAGAAACGAAAGGATACCAAGAAGGCTCGTCAAGAAAAGAGGCTGCTAACAAACATAGAGAGAAAAAAGTGAAACTAATATTAATCAAATCTGGGCAAAAACACGTTTTCGAAGCTCCACTTCAGGGGCTCGAACGAATTTGAGGTTCGAGGGTTTTGATTCATCTCAAACCATAAACTTATTCAGTAATCATTTTAGTCCCGTGTTTTACAATTCACTTTGCACCTATAAGCGATACAAACCGCATGAGAGTTGGATCGTTTTTGGGTCGAAATCAAATAAGCTTACATATTATCTATAAAACAAAATTGTTATTGATTTTAATAGTAATCTTCTTGGTCCAACGACGATCTGGTTGCCATGAAATGGGGGGCTGCTACTGAATGTCTAATAACAACGGTTTATGAATAAACTCTTCAACTTTTGGACACTGATTTCCAGAAAAATAGAAATGGAATAACTTAATATCAACTTTTTAGCTTAACAATGTGTCTCCTTCCGACACTATAAAGTGAATATACAATACCGATCAGTATATACAGCAGATAAGATAAGGGATTCTACACTTTACGTCGAATCCGATCGTCAAAAATTTGAGAAGTTTTATCGTGACAAGTTACTTCAAAATTGGTTCCAGTTGGTTGTGAAGGTGACCGGATGTGTAAGTTCTTGGAAAATACACACACTACCCGCTGCACCACACCCGCTAAAGCACTAAACCGAACCAGTACTTTGTATGTAGACCGTTTTGACATACTTAGTAATCATCATTAGTTACCGATGCACCAAAATATTAGTAAAGATCGGATGATCCAGCGGCAAGTATACATTGCTTTTATTTCCATATAAAATAAGAAAACAATAAATAATGTTGTTAAGTTTTCAATTTCAAAGCTCCCTCAATTTAAATTCTTCTTCAATCAAAATATTAAAGTAAACATTATAAAACTGTTCAAGTCTGGTCCTTTTCGAAAAATCCACAAACAGTGCCAATATTAATGGGAATTGTTGATAATTTTGTTTTCGTTACATGAAAAATCTCGATATCCTTTTATGTTACAAGGAATCCGTAAAATGCGACACGTGAACTGCATTATTTGGTACATAATTTGACATGCTATCGGCCCTTAACGGTGCCACATGCCGCACTTTAACCAAAAACCATATCAATCCAAGCATGGACACACTTGGCGACTTAATTAGACGACATCAGCACAGTCAAAGAAAAGTTGTCACACGCTATTGCAAATGCAACTTGGGTGGGTGAGAAGGGCAAGGAACCACCCTTAACACTTAAGTATTAAGAAACAAGAGACAGGGTGCGGCTGGCTACTGAAAATGCCGTCCACATTTTTTTTTATGGAATTTTAATGGAATTTCTAATCAACCTGACGAAACTGAAGACACACCCTCTTAGTCTTGCCCAGATTTGGTTGACGAATGTTGCACACGAGGGGGGTTGCAGTTGTAGGTGGATGGGTGGATGGGTTTACCAAATACCTCCCCAAGAGGCTACACTTTCCCTTTCAATTGTGCCAGTTTCAGTAAAGTCATCAAGATAAAAATACCAAAAAGTAGCTCTATCTAGGGTTAAAAAAATACCGCGCACCCGTGGCTAATGATGAAAGCAACTTGACTTGAGGGTGATTTGTTCGGGGTGTGTGTTTGTGTGTGTCCGTTCTCCTCGTAACTCAATTCGTTAGCAATTTTAATTGCATATATGTGCAAACAAATTAGGTTTCCCTTTGGTCAGTGGCTAACCACCAAATCCTATTCAGCCTGAAAAGTTATTTGATACTTTGTACAACTCCCACCACTCCCTCCTTTTTCCTGTTGTTGCGCAAATATTTGCCAGGCTTATCAGGTTCATCATGGTGACTTTGACACTCTGATTTGGGGGGCTTCCTCCCTTATGCGAATTTCAGTGTCCAGGGTTGAGTCAACTTGTGATTTATCATAATGTTTCACGCATCCGAAACAAAACAGATGACAACTCATTCATTTGATTTAGCTTATTTAATCAAATTTGTTTTGGAAAATTACATCATAAATGCAGGAATGATGCTTCACTTGTTTGGTATAACATTTCTCCGTATTGCTTTAGTGGGTCAGTTGTGTGTTTTTCATTTCTTTGCTTGAGGCAATTTGATGATTCATCAAAATCTTCAAAAATTATAATGTTTATACACTTATTTATAGTCTGTGAGCCATGAAATTTAAAACAAAATTTACATATTTTAGTTAACTTCAGTGCAATTTTAGTAGTTTTCCTAAAATCAGGCGGATGTGGGCCATAAACAACATATTTAAAGATGTATATATCTAGGATATAGCTCTGTCGTTTGTAGTTTGCCTTGACTTAAATAGCCGAAATAGGGGTTATGGCTGTCACAGCTTTGCCCCCTCCGATACCCTATGAATAGGGTGCCTCGCGGTTTCTTTTATCGATGAGAATCGTGAGAAATTCAGGAATGTTTGCAAAAATTTGACTTATAAATAGCCATCCATCTACATTTGTACATATGTGGACATCTCTATTTCAAAAAATTGTAAACAAACTTTAATTGCTTCTCTGCAGTTGCTTTTGAATATTCATACAAGCCAATTGGCTAAACTCAATTAGCACTGGCAATTTAAATTATTTTTAAATTTAGAACTTGGGGCCCGAACATTCCCAATATCATCTATCATGGGGGGGATACATGTACATATGTGTGTGTACGAGTAGATTCGCATATTACACAATTTACTCGTATTTCTTTCCCATACTTAAACTATCAACAAACGTTGTGTTTTCGCTGGTAACGCAACAATTGTGCATAAACAAAATGTAAGGGCCAACCCAACTCTCCCACTTCTTCTCTCTTTCGTCTTCACGTCCCACTGACCCTGGCGAAAATTTATAGACATTTCCCGAACTTGCGTCAGTTGTGCTCTTGCTGTATATTTACGTCTCGTATATATGTAAATAATTGAGCTTTGCATATGAAAGCGAAAATAATTAAATTGTTTCAAGAAAAATACTCACTGGGAATCATTATAATTTTGTTATTTCTTTTCGGGTAAGAAAAGCAACAGCGGCCGTAGACTTGGCAGCGATTTACATTCAATCTGCTTGGCAGAGAATCGCCGCGAGGCGAACCAAAAAAAAAATGAATCAAAAGCAAATTTTCTTATTCAACGTCACAGGGAAAGGCACTGTATGAATGTTTGGGTATTGTTACTGTCTTAGGAAGCATGACAATTGATATAAAAAAGTAGAGGAAAGTTAACTTCGGCTCGGCCGAAGTTTGTATACCCTTGCAGCACGTTTTCTAACTAATTTGAAGGACATTTTCATGGAGAAGCATAGAAAACTAGTAAATACAGAGTTTGGAGACGATTGCATTGAAAACAAAAAAGTTTTTCTCACTAGAACTAGTTTTCCGACCGATCGTTCTTATGGCAGCTATATGTTATAGTCATCCGATCCGGATGGTTACAACAAATTTGCAGCTTATTGGTACCAGAAGACTTCGTACAAAGTTTGGTAACAATAGCTTTAAAACTGACGGAGGAGATAGCATAGAAACAGACGGAAAAGGCTAAATCAAATCAGCTTTTCATGCTGATCAAGAATATATATACTTTATGTGGTTGGAAATGCTTCCTTCTATGCGTTAAATATCCACTCTCTTGAGAAAAGAGGCTATTACGGTTTTCTTGATTTGTTATTTAACTTTCCTGCCCATTTTAGGAGTCATTCGCACTAAACCAATCATATAACAGATAAAGTCGCTTGGCAGAAGGTCAAGTTTCTGATGTCTATCATTTTTTTGGATTCGGATCAGGTTCGGTCGGAATTCCGTATTCGAACCGGTTCGGTTCAAAACCGGTTTGCAGCCCGGATTATGGTATACCCCAAAAGATGTCCGTCAAATCATATCCCAAGCCGAAATGAGTGGGACAACCTGCCCCATAGCAGAGCCAACGCCGTTAGTATCTATTTGGATGGTTCTAAGATCAACGATACAGAAGGGGAGGGAGTTTTCCTCCCCAACCTAGACCCTATACTTATCGTTTCGAACAGAAGCCGGTTTGGTTTATTGCTGCCCTGACATAGATGGATGGTGACAGAGTTGACTTCCTCTAATCACAGAAGCAATATCTCTTTGTAAACGCTCTTATTTATCTCAGGGTATTACAAACTCCTACTTCTTTTAAGGAAATTTTTCGGAGAAAACTAAATTAAATTTGAGTGCCTTGTTGCTGAAGGCTCTACAAACGAAGTTTCGTTATTTTGATAAGGGGACAGGAATGATGCTAAACTTTGGGGGCACGTACATACATACAAGTTGATGCGGTGCTTAACTTATTTGCATTAACAAGCAGACAGTTGTACACATACTTGTTTATATATATATATTCATATGTTTGTAAGCTTCGTATTCATATTCCCACATCTGTGGGGGGGAAACTCGCTATGCTCTCCCATTCAAATTATTGATTTTCTGCCGTCTGCAATTTTGCCCTTTGGCCATGCACAGTTGGCCCCAAACTCCCTCCTCTGCTTCCCTCTCCCACATTTAAATTAATCAACTCAATTTGCTTTAAAAAAAAAAAAAAAAAAGTGCAGAGGAGAGCAAAAACGCTGATAATGTGCAGAGTCAAGCGATGTCAACCACCATTTTGTACCCCCTCTTCTAATAATTATGTCATGTCTAGCAAATTATAGCATAGCGTTTTGTCTTCTTCCTACCTTTTGCCCAATTTCATGGATTTCTTAAGGCGTTTTTACGCTTCATTAAAATAAATTGCCAAAAATTGGATTTGGCAAAAACCTTAAGCAATATTTTACAAATTTTTGCCAGGCAAAACTATGAATTATTAATTATGGCAAGGGTTGATGATTTTGTTGTTGCTGCTCTAGTAAGCCTATTTGGGCGTGAGAACTAATGGGCTTGTAATTGTTGGAGAGCAAGAAAGGGGTTAGATGTTGAGTGACTTCTTGCCATGCAAATTATGGAATTATGAATATGTAATTCGTTCATTACTATAGAATGAGTTTTTTGCGGATAGATGGAATTTATGATCTGTTGTCGAAATCGTTAAAGAGTCAAGGCACAAATGGGAATTGGAAAATTGTAGCATAGGAAATAATATGAAATGAAATACAAAATTCTAATTGCAACAGTTTTAGTTTCAGTTTAAATCAAATTATATTCGAAAGACTTAACTTTATACGAGGCAGATCAGTTTCGGTTCGGTAAAAAAAAAAACCAAAGATTCCGTTCAAAATTTACTCAAGCTACCTCTGCTAAGTACTTAATTTTCTTAATAACGCTATGCTGCAAAAGTGACCTGATACAAACAGAGCAAACCCGGTTCGGTTCAAACTGAAACAAGAACCGATCCTATGAAGTGGTTTAAGTTCCTAAGCTGAACCCGAATCGCGTCCTGAATGGAAGATAGGTACCGAATTATACCTATTCGGTTCCTCGAAAGCTGAAAGCTTTCTTCCCAACGAAAATTTGTCTTATTAGTTTACTAAAATACGTCTAAGCCATCTAAAAATTCCATGAACCAAGCTTCAACCAAAACGACAGGTTCGAAAAGTAATGCAACTAGCTTGAACCGTCTCCAGAATTTCAGAAGATTTATTTCATGCAGAGTTTTCCGGGTATTTCCCACACGACATCTGCAATTATTTCGCCTTCTATACATAAAATCCGAGTTTAAAGTAAATCGGATGAAAAATAGTTCTTTGTAAGAACAATTTATCAAAATTTTCCAGATTTTTCCACTCTGGGGCTTTCAATGTACAAAGATATTAAAAAGAAGCATTTGACTCCAGTTACCTGTATCGGGCGCTTTGAAATTCAAGTGCATAAGGACCCCAAAGGTTTCATAAAACCGAAAAAGTTAGCATTCACTTCGGAAAACAATTAAAGATAACTGTAGGAAGGATAGGATAACTAAGACTGAGCTGTGGGTTGATAGTAAGTCCCGCTAAAAGATTTATATAAAAAGACTACCTCATCTTTGAGGGGTGTTTCTTTGACCCAGAAAGTCGTTTGAAGTAAGCATGCTCAAGCAATATTTCTTGTGTAAGGTCAAAGTTCCAACAAAATATGTATGACGAAACTAGAGTATCCTTTGGCAAGGATGTAAAAATGAAATAAAAATTTTGCCATACATAAATTCCCCATTTTGTATCCCAATTCGTTTTCAAGGGGTTGGAACAACAAAAAAAAATTGTTTTGAGGAGGGTTCTTTCTTTATAAATGCCGTGCAAAATTTAATATCGCAAAAAAAAAACAAAATTGATTTTGACATTTTGCGAAATTTTTTAAGACATTTTATGTGGTGTTGTGAGATAGTGTGACGGTTATATGAGCACATTAACGTTCAGAATTGTCGACATTCACAGGACTTTTGCTGCGCTTGTCGGAAATGAGTTCGTTTTCTAGAGATTTATGGAGTTGCAAGGGATGATAATCCACTGAGTCAGCGTTTAATCATGATGTCAGTTTGCACTTGGCTTAGTCATATTTTTGTTGTCTCTGAGTAACCAATGATGCCATCAAGCTTACCTGCAAAGATAAAAATAAATAAATTATTAATTACTTTATGATTATTTAAATCTACAATTTCTAACTTTTCAACATTGCCTGCCCTCGAGCTCTTTTTTTACTTTCTCCCTTCAACCAATTAGTTTGCATAACAGCATGTTCTACTTTTCATTTGGGATTCAACAAAGCATTTTCCTCCACTGGTCAGCAGCGGCAGCTGTCATAACGAACTATCCATGACCCATCTGAGCATTTTCTTTTTTCTTTTTTTGTGTTTGCAAAACCCACCACCACCCCAGCACCAAAAACACTTTGAAGTAGGTGCCGGTGCCGGAGAAAGTGAAATGGAAATGGTTTACGGATGCTGCATGATGATGATTTTCCATAACTAAGCGTTGGACATGAAATTTCATAACATCAAGATATAAGCTTTGTATTATCACAGATCGCTTCGGGGCAGAGCCGGGATAAAAGAGACGGGATATGCATGGAACGTGTCTGTGTTGTTAAAAAGACCGGCATTAGGATCAACCCTTTTTGTCAGTACTCCTCCCCCTATGGTTTTTAACTAATGAGCACACTTCAGCGACTTTTATTCAGTCAGTCAATCCAGTCAGTTGCATTTATTATTTGTTTAGTTCGCTAATGAAGAGCACAGGACACAACTGGGCATTCGTATGCAGGACGTGCATTGTGTGTGTGTGTTTGTGTGTGTGACAAAAGCGACGCCTGTCCATCAAGCCAAATCAAAAGTAAGTCCATCCATCTGAGCGGGGGTAGTTAGGCCACCAACAACCCGTTCGTTCACTGGATGAGTTCATTTGTGTAAAATTTATATTGTTTAATTGCCTTTTTTCACTCATTCGTTAGGCTAGCCTTTTTCAATTATTCTAATTACGCCTTGAGGGAAATTAACTAATTTCCTACAATTTGTCGGTGGAACCCACAATTATCTATCAAGGACACGCGTCATGTGTCCTGCACTCCTGCCAGTAGTCGGCATTTTTTACACTATTTTTTGTGGGGTGTTTTTTTTTTCGTTCTTACATATCGTTGATATCCCATCATCTTTGTTAGCCTAGCGGAAAATCCTTAGCTTGGACTGGCCACAAGACAAGATTAATGTCACATATATTTCCTTGACATTGAATAATATCGGTCTGGAAATGATCTTGCTTGTTTGTCTACCTACCCGCCGCCGTTTGATTGACTTGGCAAACAAATTTTGCGATCAAATTCTATTAAAATTTTCACTTTCACAGGAAATATTTGTTCCATTTCTACCCAATTTGTTTGCAATTTTAGGTGTGTTGATTAATGTTAACTGTGGGGTTGGTCATGCCATGAGTAGAGGGGGGATTTTTGTGATGGATTTGTTCAACGGAATGGTAAAAATACTTTTCCGTTGGAGAATAAAATTTTGTAAATTTATTAGTGGATGGAATTTGTTAGAGGGAAATTTTATCAAGTAATCTGATTAAAATTTGTATACTTGAAATAACATGCATGTTGAACCTCTAGCTCTTAACATCACTGACACTGGTGAAACTATTTAGAAACTATTTTGAAAAGGTTCAAAGCAGGGGGTTTATATTCACATTTGTCTACACACTTTTGTGAACAAATTGTGGTTTAGTTTAGTTGGGTTGCCGCCTGCAGCAAATATATTATACTCCACGAGAAAGCAAGAGCTTTACTAGCTATTGACGCCAGCTTTGAAGTAACTAGCCATGAAAAAGTATCTCAAACTTTACCGTTTGGCGAAAATTAGAAGCACAAAGTCAAGAGATTGAACTCAATTAACATATGGTATCCATTTTTGATTTCCACCGACACTGACACAAGACCTTACAATTTGTTTAAATACAGATTTATCTTATCTTGTTAAGGAAAAACTATATAGATCTATATGATTTTGTGTTATATAACATTAAAAATCGGACTTTAGGCCAACATTGTGGGCCTTTCTTTTCTTTTTATCTTTATTTACTGGAGTGACACTGGACATCTAATCCATAGTACTTTAAAGTATGCCGTTGTTTTGAGTGTACCCCAATTAAGCCAATATCTACAGTTCTTCTCAAAGTCTCTAGAGGTCTGACTTGTGCCCGACCAATACGAACCATAACCTTATTTGCTATAAAGCTGTTATTTATCCGTTAAAGTGTTTCAAACTCTTTTAAAAAAGGTCTAGAGTTTCGAACCATAGCCATAGGACTTATGGCCTCTCTTTGAATAAGCGTTCAAGAATCCTTATTTTTACGAACACAAATATCTTTGATGATCTTCCTGATATACTTTACAAAATAGTTAAAATAACTGTGACTTAAGTTAAGCACTCTTGGCCATCAAACAATTTTCATTTCTGGTTTTTGTTTAGGCTTAGATTTCCACAAATTTAAAAAAAAAAACAAGAAAGATTGTCGGTTAAGCCCGAATATAACATACTATGTACCAATGAAACTATACGCTCAGCATAAATTTTGATGCTGCAGTAGCAGCTGAAAGCAGCGCTGCTTCTGCGCTGCAGCAGCGAACAGTCTTTTGATCATAAATCGAAAACCTAAACCTAAGCTAAATATGTCCAAAAGGAACAAGCCATCTATCTTTAAAACTGTGAGAGATATGACGTTTTTTCTAAATTGCGGGGGCGGGAGGAGGCGTAGCCAAAATTGAAAATAAACTTGAACTGCCTGCAGACATAAGAAGCATATGTCCCATACATGTCAAACCTCTTTCTCTTACCATCTCTGAGATCTGTGCGTTCATACGGACAGACAGACGGACAGACGGACATGACGGACATGACTCGGCTGTTGATGCTGATCAAGAATATATATACTTTATAGGGTCGGAGATGCTTCCTTCTGGATGTTACATACTTTTCCACAAACTTATAATACTCTTTGCACCTACGGTACAGAGTACAAATACCTGTCAGAAACGATACTGTACAGTACAGTACAGATACTTTATACAGAATACAATTTGTAAAATATTATATACGCTACTTCACACTTCACATACTTATATACCATTACATAGGACTTCACTTAAATATATCAATTCCCCTGTCAAGTCTATCTAACCTGAAAAATACCAAAATGAGTGCAATGACAAATGACATTAGTCTTGATAACCATTAAGTACACTTAACGGTCAGCTTGGTAATCAATCAAACTGGCATGCTGTACCCAGTTACAGTTCTCTTACAAAGCTCAAGCTGCTGACCATTGACCACCCCTAAAAAAAAAAATATGGAAAAAAATGTGCACTTAGTGACCAGCACTTAAACTGTCTGCGCTTGCGCTTTGACCAAAAAATCCAGCACAGGATACAGGACACGCGACTCGATTCGACCCGGGGAAGTTCATTAAAATATGCATACTCGTTGTAATGAGGAAAATGCAGCGTAATGAAATTAAAGCGAGCACACAATGGTCTGGAGAGGGAGGACTGCCCGCTGCTTGGCCATGTGCAGAGTCACCCCTACAATAACCTCGTCAAGTGCCGCGCTATTTTTTGCACCTTGACTTCATTTCAATTTTTTGCCCGCATAATTGGACATTTTTGCACAACTTGAACCGTTTCTGTTTCTCATTAGTTCTAGTTTGTTTAGCCAGGACAATGAAGTCGGTTCTCTTCGCACTATATATGACCAAAAACAAAAAACTAAACAAAACTAGCGAACGTGCTCACTCTATGAATATGTGGGCTTTAATGCCACTACAAAAATCCACGAAATTATGGTAAGCTTAGACCAATTCAATGTGTCAAATAAAAATGTCAAGTTTATGAGTCCATGGACCATTCAAGGATCTGTCCACTAATCTGTCAACAAAGGTGCGTCGTCGTGGTATTTTTTTTTTTTTACAGCAACCGGAATAAGGGGTTGCTTGCTGGAAGCATTGCGTGTCCATATCCAACTGACTTACTGACTGACCGACCGACGCCGGCTGTCATAATTAAAATATGAAGCGTGTCTCGTGTCCAGGACAATTGCGCGGCGGGTACCATGTCAGTTTGCCAGTTTGCCCGCATTCGACACGCAAACTATAAAGTCCAGGCATTCCCTTACAGGACATGTGCTGGGCCTGGTTATCGGGCAAAACGGTCATTGTCCGACTACTGCAGCAAATTGCCTTATGTATGGTCGCAATTATACAGATTGTAAACGGAAATTACTACAAATCAACGTGAAAAGAGCCGGAATATTTGCAAAAGAATGTTCCATGGAATAAGCTAATTGTGGCAGCTTTTATGACTTAAAATGATTAAAGAAACTCGTTGTAAAATCTTTTTGCTGGTTCACAGTCGAAGAATTTATTTTAATTTTATAAGCAGATCAATTAGTTTTCCTTTTTGAAATATCTTATCAAAACTAGCTCATTTTACCCTGTTTAGGCAAATGCCTTTTGAACAATGAGCACAAATCCCATCAATATAAACGAGTGTGGCGCTCCAAGTAGTCCCCAAGCCCTAATTCTCAAACGAAGATGTAAAAGAAGTAGAGGAACAGCAAATAGTCTGATGAAGAGAGGGTCCGGATGGCCCTTGAAACCAGGGATGCAAAACGGTTCTGAACCGAACCGGTTTTGAACCGAACCGAACCGCATATTCCAGCTAGCGAACCGAACCGCAAACCGAACCGGCTTCCTATCAGAATTGCTGAACCGAACCGAAAGCCACAAAAGAAAACGGTTCGGTTCGGTTCAGCTTTCCCACGAGTTTTAACTGGAATCGCTTTCCCCAATGTTTTTGATCAATTTGGGAATTTGAATCGAAGATAATTTTTCCTGTCATCAATATGTCTTTTTCCTCTAGTAGACAATATTTTCAATTCAATCTTTTTTACCTTAATTCAATCTTAGACAGCAGAGTTTTTTTCGTATGATATGATTAATAGGGTATGTAAGATGCATGGAACGAATTCTTTTCTAGCTGACATTCTCTCTTTTCGAAGGGCATTCCTCAAGGAATTTCTAGACGAATTCTGAAAGTCCGAAATAATAATATGCACATTCTTCTAAAGATTTTAAAGATATTCAAATGGATTAGAAGAATTAAATTTCAAAAGTGTTCGAATAGTCACATTTTTACAGAAATTATAATATTTCTTTATGTACCTTTGTGAACCACTGAACCGAACCGAAACCGCGGTTCAGTTAGCTCCAAGAACCATGTACTGAGCCGAACCGGCGGTTCAGAAATTCTGCGAACCACTGAACCGAACCAGTACTTATTTTCGAGTGGTTTGCATCCCTGCTTGAAACAGTACTGTACAGACAGTCTATGAAATCTGCTGATATTTGCAACCAATTTTTCACAATGGTGCTTCAAACTTGAAAAAAAAAACCTTCGAAACTTCAAGGTATTATCAGGATTATTCTTCGATCCGTCAAAGGATGGATAAAGATCGGTAGAAAGATTGTCAAGCTATGAGCAAAGCCTTTAAAATTTTTACTAAGCATCCACATTCGTTGGAACAGAGGAATTTAGAGACGGTCTGTACCGAATGTCTTACTTATTCAAAAATTCTTAAAGGTTTTCAGCGTTCGATTTATCGGTAAATCGATATTTTAATGAAACGATATATCACATACATCTTTTTATAATCTGAACCGTAGGTACATAGAGTATTATAAGTTTGTGCAAAAGTATGTAACATCCAGAAGGAAGCATCTCCGACCCCATAAAGTATATATATTCTTGGTCAGCATCAACAGCCGAGTCGATATAGCCATGTCCTTCTGTCAGTCTGTCCGTCTGTCTGTCCGTATGAACGCACAGATCTCAGAGATGGTAAGAGATAGAGGTTTGACATGTATGGGACATATGCTTCTTATGTCTGCAGGCAGATCAAGTTTATTTTCAATTTTGGCCACGCCCCCTCCCGCCCCCGCAATTTAGAAAAAACGTCATATCTCCCACAGTTTTGAAGATAGATGGCTTGTTCCTTCTGGACATATTTAGTTATCAGGATAACTTATCGATCCGCCAAAGGAATGGAGAAGATCGGATGAACGGTTTTCGAGCTATGATCAAAAGACTGTTCGCTGCTGCATAATTGAGCGTATAATTTTCTTGGTACAGAGTATGTTATAGTCGGGCTTGACCGACTCTCTAACTTGTTGCAATTTTGCTTTTTGATATAATCGATTTTGATATTTTGAAAACTAACGAAGAGCCCATTTTCTTAAAAGCCATGAACCATTATACAATTTTATTAAGCTTTTCATAGCATTTGAACCCAAAGTCAATGTAAAAAGTTGGATTGAGATTGAGTTTCCTCCTGTTCCCTTCGTTGTTGATTTAAGGAAAGGTCTACGTTGTTGTTTTCTTGTTGCGCATTAAATGGGTTTTAATTTGAAACGTAGTAAGTAGCATAGCCCCCCCTCTCTCCTGCTTTCTCTACATACACAATTGTTCTGGCCAAGTCAACGGTGAAAGATTCAAATGGCAGGCAAAACGCTGTAATTGAGCAGCGCGCGCGATTTTCCAAAAAGAAAAAAATCGCACGCGAAGAAAAGGTGCGCTGTCCTGTAAATGAACAGCCGCCACCAAAAAAGGATGCGGAAGGATGCTGCTACATTATTTTATTTTTTCAATTAAGGTTGACATGTCTGCTCCGTTTTCTTCTGCTCATCACAAATTTGTTTTATGCGCCAAGTCAAGCTGAAAATTGCGCATTTGCTCTGTGGGGTAGGCTGAAAGTTTATCGTAACAGGATTACATTCACCTACTTGCTTAGAGTGCGAGTAAGAGTAAGGGAATTGTAGGTATCAGCCGTCTGCATCGCCTGCTACTTGGCTTATCTACGTGGAAGGAACTGACACTTTTGGTAGAGGGGAAATCAATCAATTTGTTGCTCCGTTGCTTGCTTTAATTGCTTCTAGCTACGCTCTCTCTCTCTCTCTCTCTCTCTGGAGAATTTAATGATTATTTTTGGAGTGGAGGTGCTGCCCACATTTACCGCTAGTCGGCAGGATAATGCTTTGGCAATCTACTGGTACTTGTTATAGCAGCACACACACACTTCATATCAATCAATCCTTAATCCTTGCCCGCTCACCAACAAACATTGAATATGACTTATTAGCCTTTTGACAGCTGTCAAACTACTAGCGGTGCAGCGGTTGGACTTTCCAGAATCAGCCTCGCTGTCCCATTAACATGACAAAAACCGTAAAGGAAGAAGCGGTAGGCAGATGTCGAAGAAATTGTATCTTTTGCTCTAGGTTTTGATGTGACACTTTTGTCAAATGTTTACACCTTTAACCCTTTGGGCGCCATTGTTCTTAAGACACATCAAAAGGGGTTACGACCCCTTGCAATTGGTGCGGAATTATAAAATACAATCTGCTCTCTGAATTGTTTGTGAATGTGTTTGTAAATTTTATGTTTAATTAGTGGCATTTGTTTGGATTATGGGCGATATCGGATACACTGTTTGACAAGCTACTTCTGGTAGAGCATCAACTGCAGCTTCCCAACCTAGACTTATTCCACCGAAAAACCGCATCGAAATGAAGTTATTGCCGCCCGTCAACAGCTATAGCAACAAACCTGAGATCAACTCAAATCATTTATCAAAATTATGTCAAATCATGCAAGCGGCTGTAAAAAAAAAAGGACACACCCAAAAAAAAAAAAAAATTGAGGAAAAAACTGTAAATGCTAATGAAAATCAATGCCAAAAGTGTACACATTTCCCTAAAAACCGCCAAGAGATCAGCAGCTGCCCGCCGCTTACACATGAAGAAGCTGTCATGTTTTTGAACCAACAGACAACAATTACAAAATTTTCTTCCTTACCAACTGCCATGTCATTCTTACTCCTCGAGCTCATCATATTTTTCTTGCGGCTGCCTTTAGCTGATTTGCATTTTTAATCTCATAAGGCTGCTGTTGTATGCAGCACAGCATTGTCCTGCAATATACGAGTGTGTGTGTGTGTGTGTGTCTGTGGTTTTCTCCGAGGCTGATGGAATAGAAGAAAGAAAAAAAATCGAAAAAAAATCAGCCCCCTAAACTCGAACTACATATGTTTTAATCCTGGATTTGTGACACGCCACGAGAAAACTTTGCCTGCCTGTCTTGGGATATCTCGCTCAGTCCTTCCGTCGTCTGTCAGTTACGCTTGAATAATTACCCGTAATTAAAGTTCCTTTGAAACTATTTTATGTTTAGATTTTGTATAATGAGGATTAGAAGTCAAGCGGATCTTTCGACAGTATCTAATGTTTGTTGACACAGAGCCCTGTGAATGAATCAAAGAAACTTGGAAAAACTGTTTCAAACTATTGCACACAGAACTGAGACTGAGACGTGCTCTGCCGTAAGCAGGCTGTGGGCATTCACAAATCTAAAAGCTGTATTTTAAATTAATCGCACTGGTATTACCTTTATATAAAACACTTAGGTGAAAGAGGGTTTTGAACAAAACAAAATAAATGCAACTTACTTTCCAGACAATAAATGTATCTTGATCACTGAATACGATTGCGTTTGTGGCCTCTCTTAGCCTACTCAATCAGATAAAAAGCAAACTGTTTAATGTAACTTTGTCTCAAAGATCTTTAAGGATCAAAATACGCTTCACTGATCTTTAAACGTTCTTGTATTGAGCCTAAACCCAAATTATATCTGATTACATTTAAACAACAACAGCAGAGAGATACAGTAATCGATCTGCCTTTGCGGTTTGTCTCTTCAAGAGGGGGAACACAATGAAAGCAAGAAGGAATAAATCATAAATGAAAGTAATTTCTTAGATGAGAACACATTGATAAAGAATCAAAAATAAAAAACTGTCAAACTGTGCCCCAACCAAATTCGTCGTTTTTGTCGTGTGATGTCATCAAAATTCAATCAATTTACAGTTTTGATTTATTTGTAACGGTTCAATGGCTCGGCTCGCTCGGTCGATTCTGTGTTGTTGCACTTGAGTTTTACACGCAGGCGCAGCCAGGCTGGCAGGCAACAACATCCAAAATCATTAATCATTTTTCCAGCACAGAGTTCATGGCTAATGATGGTAATTTTTTGCCAGTAATGAATGGAGTGGCAGCAGGAAAACCGCAAAATATTTCTCGGCTGTTCGACTTCTTGATGGGAAATATCGAGACCTTATTGTAGCCTGGTCAATGAAATGAACTGTGGCAGAGTTCACTTTTTGCATTCATTAATCATTAAATGGGAGTTACCTCAACGAAAGTTATGTGTGCAAAAATATGTACATATGGAAGTCAATTTACATTGAATAGCGAGGCTTCTGATCTTGTTGGTGCGCTTTGTTGATGTAGCTTTCGTATTTCAGTCTCGCTTTTACTGTACACAGTTTAGTAAACAGCACCTCATTCGAGGGTAGCCTTTTGAATTTGTGGAATATAGGACCTGGTTCGATTTGAAGTTTCCATTGGAAAGTTTCTTTTGGAAAGTTTTATATGATTTATAATGATTTTTATACTCTGTACCGTAGGTACATAGAGTATTATAAGTTTGTGCAAAAGTATGTAACATCCAGAAGGAAGCATCTCCGACCCCATAAAGTATATATATTCTTGATCAGCATCAACAGCCGAGTCGATATAGCCATGTCCGTCTGTCCGTCTGTCTGTCCGTATGAACGCACAGATCTCAGAGATGGTAAGAGATAGAGGTTTGACGTGTATGGGACATATGCTTCTTATGTCTGCAGGCAGATCAAGTTTATTTTCAATTTTGGCCACGCCCCCTCCCGCCCCCGCAATTTAGAAAAAACGTCATATCTCCCACAGTTTTGAAGATAGATGGCTTGTTCCTTCTGGACATATTTAGTTATTAGAATAACTTATCGATCCGCCAAAGGAATGAAGAAGATCGGATGAACGGTTTTCGAGTTATGATCAAAAGACAAATTTTCTTGGTACAGAGTATGTTATAGTCGGGCTTGACCGACTTTCTTTCTTGATTTTAATTTCAAGAAAACCGCTAGAAGAAAGCATCTCCGACCCCATGAAGTATATATATTCTTGATCAGCTTCAATCAGTCCGTCCGTCAGTTTTTTTCGACCATCCGTCTTTCTGTAGGTAAGCATTAACAGATCTCACAGATGATAAGAGATAGAGGTAAACCTCTTATTCTTGCAAGAATTTTACTTACAATTTTAGCCACGCCCACTACCACCCACGCAATTTGAAAACAAAACTATATCTCCGACAGTTTTATGGATAGAAGGTTCGTACTTTTTGGACAAGAGCAAAAGGATTGGTAAAGATCGGTTGACCATTTAGTCAAGTTATGAGCAAAAGAATGTTCGCTGCTGTAGCGAAGTAGCATCAGCAGCTTCAAAATGCATAGTGAGCATACACTTTCGATCGTACAGATTAGAGTTGGGTGCGTGTTCGTGTTTCAAGATTAGTTTTCGTGCGTGCTTGTGCGTGTGTTTTTTTTTTTTTTTTTTTTGAGAAAACACAACAAGTCGATACTACTTCACTTCGCAGTGTACAAAAATACTTAATAGAACCAAATATAATAAATAAATGCTTTAATTTTCATTTTTAAACATTTTTTCCAAGTCCAGAGGAACAACAAAGTCAAGTGGTTTTGTAGTTTTGCTCTAGTCATCTCTTCTTCATTTTTGAACTGACCATCCAAATATTGGTGAGTGTTCACCAACTTTGCCATCTCAAAGTAAGCGACATTATTTCATTCACTTTAATTTTGATTTTAGCTCTTGTCTATTCATTCGGGGCGTTTTTGCTTTCGCAACTCCAACTCGCCTTGATGTCGAGTGACATTGACAAAATGTCAGTCTGGGATTTATCGCCAGTCAGCCCAACTACCTGCCGTGGGCTCTGATTTATACCGAAATATCCCTTTGCACACACACACACACACACACAGACACACGTGGCATTGGCCATTTTTGCAGCTACTTTTGATCCTGTTTGGCCGAAATCCCTTTAACTTTGCTCTTTGCCAAGCAATTAGTCGCCTGTCAGCATTTTGGCCAGCTAAGGGGATTTTCATCTACAAAACCCGACACCTGCGCACACAGATAACTCGCGCGCCTCTCCGCATGCTTATACATCGTTGTATGTGGCAACAATGCGAAAAAAATAAACAGATTCCTTCTTTGGAAAGGCATTCCAACCTACTTTGATGAAACGTTCGTGGTATGAGAAATTCGCCATATGCGGCTGTTTGCTTGTACATTCATTCCATTATCCTGCCCAGGACAGAAGTAGGGCCTACTTTGCTACACATAAAAAGGATAACAGCGACAGTCAGTCAACATCAACAACAGCGGCAGCTACTAAATGAGTTTTGCTCTACATTGAAGACATAAAATGATGGAGTTTGCCTTTGCATTGTAAGAAAAGTGGGTTGACGGTTTGTTTTGAGCAAAAAGTTGTCTCCCATTCACAGCAGAACTAACAATGCAGTAGCATACATCCAAACTAGCTTGTCAGATGTCCTGACAAATTAGCTTAAATGTGAGTGGGTTTCCTCACACCTTCTGATTTACGAGGTAACGCCAAAAATGGATTTGGAAGGAGGGAGCAGCATACAGCTGCCGGCGGATCAATTAGCTTGATGTGTGAAGATCGATTTTATAAATTAAAGAGCTGTGACGATTGAGTTTGTGCTACCAAGAGGGGGCAAGGCATCAGAGAAGCTCTGTCTAAGCTAACTTTTTGAGAGTATTTCAAACCCAAATCTTAGTCCCCAACTGGCTTTAAACATTTAATGACCCACAACAAACTGTAAAAAAGGTAGAAAAAAATTCCAGCCGGAACTCCGACTTACTTCCTTGACACGGACCTAAATAGTTAATCCTTTCGTTCCTTGAGCCTGCACACAAAATTGCAAGGCATATGAATACTGAAAAGGATGTTTGGGAAGGCGCAACCGAAATACAAGCCTGTGAATTTGTCAAAGAGTTGTGCAAACATTAACGGAACGGGCAAAAAAAAAAACGAAAACAAATCGAATGCAATCAAAATTAAAGCGCTTAGAGAGAGAGGGAGATCCTCTCAGTGTGTGACACACAATGGGGGGATTTCGCACAAAGCAAAACTCTGCTCGGGACCCGAGGATGTCCTGCCGGCAATTTAAGCGAATTAAAGCAGAGTTCAGTATTGATTTAGGTACAAGAACGAAGACATGTCCTGCTGTGAGCATAAGGAAAAAAAAAACAGAGCAAGACGCAAACAAAAACAAAAATACAGCACTCCAAGCGTTTAACTTTGGTTTAAGTGTTTGCCAGGACCTCGAACCCTTTCACAACGTTGCATATACCCTGCACGTACATACTTCTTCCGGTGGCGGGATGCGGTGAGCAGCCGAAAAAAAAAACCAAAAATTCCCTCCAAGTGTCATCGACACTTGTGCTCCTTCTTAAGGGTTGCCCCCGGCTAAAGAAATAGAGAGCCTCCGGAGTAGGCCTGAATGTGTCGCCTAAGTGCTAATAATTGTGCCCTCGCTCAGTTGGCGGTCCGAATCGAGTTCGGTACCACAACTAGAGAGACCTTGCTTAAAAAGAAGGGTTAAGCAACACAATGTTTTGCATTCAACAACAACGACGACAATAAATTTAACATCTTTGCCATTTGAATCGAGTTTGTTGCTCCCTAAATTATATGAGTTTAAAAGGCGTTATGTTTACCCATAGAGCAGAGTGAAGAGCTGTGTACTCTAATTACGCATTATAATGGAAAGATGGTAGAGTACAAAATTTGTATTCTATACTTATTTTATAAACGAATTTTAGTATTCGGAAATCGAAACAGGGCGACTTATACATAGATAACGAGAGCCGTTACTCAGGGGAATTAGTGTTCAATAGCCTTCCTTATGTAAATTAACAGAGCTTTAACATTAATTTGAATAACTCAACATTATGTAAGCAAACAGCGCATGCGGTTCAGATAAGTATGCAACGGTTTTTTATAACCTGAATTCCTTCAGCCTGTTACATATAATATATTTGCACGACTTAAGTATACCCTTTTTACTCTACGAGTAACGGTTATAACAATTTTAAACATAAACCAGTTTCTTGATGTTTGTACAAACTGTCTGTTCCCCTTACCATTTGCCCAAAACTTCTCTTTGATTTGTACAAAACAAAGTGCAGACTGAAAGGCAAAACCACCCAAAGAGCGAGCACTCGACATATGCAAAAACGAGGATGCAAAGCCATAAAAATCTGTATATACAACGCCCAACTCCTGCGGTCATACACAAATCGAGGCTAATCAAACTAGGTCGAGCACACACCCCAGGCAGAAGGCAGGAGGTGGTGGTAAGTAAACTAAAAGCGAAAGTCTAGCTTAGATTTTTTTCTTTGCTTGAATGCAGCATCGTAAATGTCAACAAATGGACCATTGAGTATGCCGCAAGCCTCGCCAGGAAGCGCACAATAGACAATGCAGCAGGCTGTTCATTAGGTCGTAAAACTTCAGTTCAACTTCAAACAATACGGCGAACTGCAGGACATATGTACTTGTGAAAGAAGATGACCAAAAACGGCTGTCCCACTCAGAGGAAAAGGTATAGCAAGGTGTCAAAAGGTAGGAGAAAATGTCTCATAAATTGCAAATGAAATGAGCCAAAACGAATTTTGAATCCCTAAAGAAATGATGTGATTTTGAAAGGTTTTAGAGATTTGCACTTATTAACCACAAATGAAGACATTTAAACACAAAAAAAAAAACGATGAAAACTCTAGAAACATCTGCCAGAACCTCTGGCTGTAAGCCCGTACAAAAAAAAATCTCGCAAATCTGTGGCTAGAAAGTGTTGGGACCACCCGTTGAACTCCCGCTGTGCTAGGGCTCGTGCTTCGATCTCAACTCAGAGCAAAATAGAGATGTCCTGCTGGCGTGCTGTAAATCCGATTATTGACTTTGCTGCTGCCTTTCACAAATAATTATGACCCATAATTTATGGTCGAAACGATTAGACGAAAGCAAAAACTGAAACCTTGATGATTTTTATACTCACTTAATAAAAATAGCCGAATCTAATCGCCTCTTACCTGCAACAAAAAAAAACAGAAGCATAAAATGAAAATCAAGCATTTAGAAATATTTCCTACCCGATTTCCCAGAATTTAAAACACATACACTTAAGTTGGTTTGCATTTAATCAAGCAAGTGTTCAACAAATGGCTTCTACCGGTAGTATTCCATTGGCCAGACCCAAAATAACAGCTGTAATCTCATACCAGCTAATGTACTGCAAACCCTCATTCGCAGGTGGCACAATCAATCCCATCATGAATTGGGATACCTCTGCCGGATTATCATTTATCAGTATATCCAAATATTCCCTAATGAAATCATTGACAATTTTGGAATACAGGCGACTGTTCATAATGCCCGTAATTTGGGGTTTGGCCTCGCCCAGCTCCCAGTCTACCTTCCAGCTCTTAATGTGTACACCACTCGTCACAGAGTTGGGACGTACCACAAAGCTACCATGAGCCCTAAAGTTAATTAGTTCCAATTTAAATAGACCATCACCCCACAGAGAGAAATCTCCACCAAAGAGACGGGCCAAAAGATTCAGTTTGTAGTTGGCACTCGAGATGGATATGCTGGGAAACGTCATGTCAAACTTGATGGTATGGAAAACATTATTCCATTCCAGTTTAACGAATTCATAGCTATCCAAACCTTCTATGACCACATCGGTGAAGTTGGATTGACAACTGCAACACAAATAAATGGAATTTAAATACAAAAACCTCAGAATTAAGGCTGATTGTGTTACCTCAAGCCGTCAGTGTGGATGTTGATTGCCTTATAGGCTAGCTGGGCAGGAGCTAGAATCGGCACACCACGTGGAGGATAACCACAGCGCATCTGTAGACGCACAAACTCGGTTAACTCGCGCAGCTCATCATCAAAAAGTTTGCCAGAGCTCAAGGCTGAGCAAAGTATTAGTAGAAATATTACAAACGATGAACGCATGTTGAAGGTGGGCTAGAAACTAATACTAAAATTTACCCTAATCGTTAGAATTTTGTACAGCGATTAGCCACTTAAGTGGTGGACAATGATAAGATTGGGTTTAGTAAAAGATAAAACATCTGTTCCAGCCTGAAGTGCAACTCCTAAAAGTAGACCACGTTTGAAAACTAGAAGAAGCTTTACCAATTTAAAAGATCTCAGGCTCGTACTAAAGAATCTTAATAAAGTAAGAAACAAACATCTAGACACTTAAATAATATCGTCTGCAAGGGTACAAAAATCACATCTAGTTCAACTGAATAAATGCGAGTAGATCAAGGATTAAGGAAACACATTTAAATAGTCATTTTATATTTCAATAAATCATATTTTGAGCCTAAGCATGAGTCATTTTCGAGTCTTCTGCTACTTGGACACGAAAGTAATCTCTTTTTTAATCATCAAAGGGGTCGAGAAACAGACTAGTCAAGGTGTTTTCTGTTCAAATGTTGGGCAGTATGGATTAAAATCCAAAATCGAATTAAAATAGTCATTAATGCTCTTGAGTTTGGATCATAAATAATACTTTTGTCGAAACAAAGTGGTACCCTAGCCGCGATTATTCAAATAAGAGTCGTTTTTAACCCGTTTTTTTGATTAACGTGAACGTGATTTTGCACAATTCTACTAAAGGGTGAGTTTCATGCTATTTGATATGGCAGAGTACTTTTTTTGACACCTTGCACATGATAATTAGCATGTGGCAAGGTTTGCCATTTCCCCAGGAATAGATCAAAATACTGGTGCAAGAACTGAAATCGGGTGCCCTTCCACAACGTCGTTTGTTTGCTGAATGGGCCTTAGAAATGTTAAATTAAGTAGAGAAATTTTCTTATTTGTCATAAATACTGTCAATTCAGCCAAGAATTGGAATTTGTTGACATGTGGTTTCAAAAAGACGGTGCCATTTGCGAAACCATAAAGGTTTCGAGGCGATTTTAGCGTGCAATTAAAATCGCGTTTTGGTTCAGTGCATTGGCCGCCAAGATCATGTGATTTGACCGCAAGAGCGGTTTAGTTCAGATATTCCATGTAGGCAAAGGAATGCTACACTACAAATAATCCAACCCAATTGTAGAGTACCAAATTTTTGTTAGCGAAACATTTTAGTAAAACTTTATTTGCAATCTCCCCTCCTTAAGCCCAAGGATCTGCTGGGGGCACACAATCAACCACAATGGGATCATCTTCGTTCTCTCCTTCGCTGCTGGACAAGATCAAATCCACAAGACTCCAAAAGTCCTTGCCCTTCAATATTTTGTTGACACGTGGCACCAAATTATCCTCAATAGCGTCCGAGATCTCCTTTTGATTTCCATTGATGCCCTTGACCAGCAAATTCTCCAACTGACGATTAATGGCACGATTGATCTGGCCATTACCCATGAATCCAGTGATGTCCGATTTCACAGCCTCCAACGAGACGGTCGTTTTCAGCGAGGTAAT
The DNA here is from genome assembly GCA_035044985.1 of Lordiphosa fenestrarum. NCBI lineage: Eukaryota > Metazoa > Arthropoda > Insecta > Diptera > Drosophilidae > Lordiphosa > Lordiphosa fenestrarum. Next base: position 498,054 of record JAWNNO010004160.1, read on the forward strand.
CTTAGCAGAGCCCCACAGCATGGGTAGCTTGTATTTCAAGGTGCCAGCAATACGCAGGTTAATCAGATCGAAAAGAATCTCTCCGGATCCCTCGTATTCCACCGAAATACCCAACTGACGCAAAGCATCGATAAGGGTGTCCGTATCATACTTCTGGGCTGTGGTATCAATGTTCTTGAACAGGAAATCAAATGTCACCTTCTTGGTGAAGATGTTCAACTTGAACTTCTTGATGATGAACTCATTCAGACCAGCGATCTTCAGGCGGAAGACATGATTGAGGGTCTCAAAGATACCACGCTTCAAATCCAAATTGGCCTCAGTGATTCTCAAGGGAGCTAGAGCGGGAATGCCGGCGCCAGGAAAGCCACATTCCATTTGCTTCTGCAATTTGCGGATGAAGCGACGTGCCTGCCAGGACACAATGAACTGGGGAGCAACTAAGAATTAAGAAATTCAAGTAAAAAGCTTGGTTTTGATAAGCGAGTCTTTGGCTCACCCTCAATGTCACCATCATCGGATTCGGCATAGAGCTCAACGTCACCATTCTGGTCCGCAAACTGACGCAGACGCTGCTCTAACAACTGTACTTGGGGATTGGCGATAGCACCAGCGGCACAAAGCGCCACTAGGCAGGACAAAGCTAACAGGAAACGCATGTTGTTCAGACAACTTGGCTACTGAATGGGCCAAATCCAAAGTAGTCGCTTTTTATAGCCCCCAGCCAAGGCGATAAGACAACAAGATAATGACTTGAGATAGCTGTACACCTTTCAATAATTTTCATTTTGCTCTTTATTGAAGATTATGGTATGTCTTTACTGCTCCATCGGTTCATAGGCCAGCCAAGGTGCTGGGGTGGGATTGCAAGTTCTCTTCGAATTGGACAGCATGCCCAGCAAATACCAAATCTTGTGGCCCTTCAATTTATCATTTACTAGTGGCACAAAGAAGTTTTCGATCCTGGCACTGATCTCCTTCTGACGTCCATTAATAAAAGCGGGCACTTCGTACTCAATGATATCATTGATGAACTCATTGAATCGGCCATTACCCATAACACCGCCAATATTGGAGTGGACACCTCCCAGGCCCACAACACAGTTGAACTTGTAGATCTTGATGGAGCCAAAGATGAAGGGCATCTTGTACTTAAACGAACCCTGAATGGAGAGGTTATGCAGAGAGAAAGCTAGCGGTCCGGTGCTCTCATAGCGAACAGAGAGACCCAGTTCCCTTAGCAGATCCACCAATGTATCGGTGTTAATGAAATGTGAGGTGGCCTTCAGCTCCTTGAAAATGAAATGGAACTGAACCTTCTTGCTGAAGGTATAGCTGACCTTCAACTTTTTGATTACCATCTCATCCAAGCCATCAAAGCGGAAGCGCAAGAATTGCAGTAGAGAGCTTAAATTTAAAACCAGGCGTTAGGTATAGAGTCCAAGGAGTTTCTAAATAAAGACTTACTCAACTACCGACTTGGCCAAATGGATCTGCAGATCGGCATTGGTGTAGGGCGCTAGAGGAGGAATACCATACTCGGGCCAGCCACAGGGCAACTGCTGCATGAGGTTCTTAACCGCCTTCTTGGCCTGCGAGTTCAAAATCAAACCCTGTGTATCAGGTTGGACCGCTGTCAAATGAAACGACTTAATCACATTCTTTGAGTTAAAGTTTCACCATTCACTCACGATTCTTCTCGACCAGATGATTCCATTGCTCTTCAGTCAAGAACTCTACATCATAAGCCGATACGCAGGCCAAAAGGGCCACAAAAATATAACCGAAAGCTTTCATGGTTTAACACTCTGAGAGCTAATGAATGTTAACTATGTCACAGCCTTATATAGCAAATTGAATTAATACTTGAACTGTTGAACTATTTAATCTCCGTTTTTGACGGATTAACTTGTACGTGGATTATTTACGATTTGACTTTTTAATATAGAACTAGGGAATGCTTAACAGAAGTGCAAAACACTTGTGGCACACAAGTGGCCATTGTTTTGGATTGATCTAATCTTTAGGGCAATTGACCAAAACGATTGGTTTATATGACTTATCATTGCGAAACACACACAATGGGGCCATAGGCAAATGGACTACTACTGCGTCAAAGGCACCTGCGGACGCAGGTGTTGAGACCACACTGTACATTCAGGTGTCAGTTAGCTGTACTGATCGATATGATTAACCATGAATTAACCAATACAACAATTCTTTTTATCATTTTAATTGAAAAATTTATCACAATTTTGTACATTCCTTCCAAAATAATTTCCATACTTATGAATTAGACAAGGATTTAAAAACTAAGCTTAACTTACAATAGAAAACAGTTTCTTTGGTCAATGGAATGAAATTAATTGTTCAGTCCGAGCATACCGAGAGCTAACGAAAGGACCTACCACCGGTGGTTAATAAGACCACCAGTACTTTGGGCCAGATTAGTAGATTTTTCGTACCACTGATGGTTAGAGAAATCAAATCAATCAATTGCTACCAACCGAACTGGCTAGAGATAATACTAAACACTGGTGATTAATAAGATCACCAGCTCCTGGGTGCAAATTCAGATTACAATCGATGCTTCGGTAAATCATTCTTTAAATAGTTAATCTTAGTTCTATGAATCGTAGGACTTATAGTTCTTAATTTATTTGTAATGAATGCCACAGGAGAAGTCTCCAGTCTGCGCCTTTAAATTGCCAAAATTTCAAAATATGAAGGAAATACGTATCTACTGTATATAAACGATTCTTCGAGGAGTTTCACGCAACTTTCATATGCCAAAATAAAGGGTTTTGATTAGTCAAAAATCAATAGATCGATTTCGTTTGAGATAAAAATGGTAAAGATATAGGCAGAACTCACAAAGATGAGAATTATTTATCGAATGATTTAACATTTCAAGCACAAATACTTAGGTATTTGATACTGAACTATTTAAATAATTGAAAAAGTATTTACAATTTGAAGTAATCATCGAATAATCGAAATTCAAAGATACAATTACAATTACTGAAATAATTGTAGTCAGGAATTGTGTTAATTTACTAAAAAACTGTAATGGTATTGAATAATGGTAATTGTAGTTTACAGCTATGGAACGAACCCATTCCTATAGATACAATTGGTGAGGCGAACAAATCAGTAAAGTCTCGTTTCTTCAAGAAAGAAAAAGAAGTGTTTTTAAGAGGTTAAGAAGTTTAGGATATATAATGTTATTCTTCATCGGAAGTTTAGCATAACTCTGCAGTTGTATCAGTGCCCTGAAACTGAGACTATATCTTCTTCTATATCTTCTTACTGTATCCACTAACTAAATATACAAAAAAATGCACACACCTAATAAAAGACAAACTTCTAGCTTAAGTCCATATACTCACCCATTGGTAAGGGCATTCATTGAGTAATTTTAGATCCTTAAAAATAAATTAATCAAGTGCAACTGTTGTTAATCAAAACCATATTGACAGGAAATCTGATTGTAAATCATTATTAATAACTTTGTCTTGACCTTGGAACAGTTAAGGAAATTGTACAATCCAAATGTGTGGCTGGATTAAAGTCTCCCCCCATAAACCTTACCCATCTAATCTTAGTGGTAAAATCAAAGGACATACAACAAAACATCACTCAAAATGGCCACTGCACTTGAATGCTCAAACCCAACTAACCACCAGCTGTCCACACCTATTTCCCCAGGGGGCCAGATCTTTGTGAGATCATCTAAACGAAAACCAAAATTGGATTCTGCTTTCGTTTACACCAGTGATAAGACACTTATAAATGTTGTTCGACTAATCAAAGCTAATCAATAAAATCAATTTCGCTGGTCAAGCTTATCGGGTCTATAAAAGTCAGCTACCTGGTGAATCGAGTGAGTAGTATAAATACTGTTGGTACTACAAGCAGTTATAGGACTCTCTCAAGTCATCAGAAAGCAATAATGAAGATTTTCGTGGCTCTGTTAGCCCTAGTGGCTGTTGCCCATGCGGGCACCATAGGCGAGCCCATTGGTGAGTGGTGACTGGCAGAGAGACCGAGGGGTGTAGTCCTAATCTTTCCTCAATTCCATTTAGACACTCATTCCATCTCCAGCACCATTGAGGATGGCATTAAGAACATTCAAACTGAGATGCCTTGCGGCTTTCCCGGCATGGGAATTCCACCACTGGCACCTCTGAAGGTGGACCACAAATCTTTGAACATTGATACCGAGGCATTGAAGGTCAAGGGTACCATTGATCATTTCCGTCTAAATGGTCTGAACATCTTCGATATTGATGAGATGAAGGTTAATGCTCTGACCAGCAAGGTTACCTACAAATTCACCTTCAAGGATGTGAATGTGGATACCATGTACGATCTGGAGATCTTCATGAAGAAATTCGGTTTCACCATCAATATGATTGGTGCCGGACACGCCAAGTTCTCGATCCGCGATATGGTTATCTGGGGCACAATGAAATATAAGCTGGGCGTTCTTTCTGGCAAGTTGTCCCTTAAGTCGTTGGAAGTGCGCACTCATCTGGGTGAGGTCGAGTCTGACATTGAAGGCATTCTGGGTGATGGCGGCGTCAATGAGAAGATGAACGAATATCTGGCTGAGGCCGTCGAGTTGGCCATCAATGAGAACGAGAATTTGATTACTGATACCATCGAGACAGTGGCTCTGCCAGTGGTCAACAGTGTTTTGGATGATGTCAGCCTTTCTGATGTTATTGGAGGTGGTGATGGTGAGGGTGGCCAGAAGGAGGCATGCATTCCCCCAGAATTGGATTGGTAATCAAAAAGAAAGTTTCTCTGATTAAAAAAGCAGTTTAAAAAAAAATACAACAATAAACATGTGGTTTTTTTTAAGAATTAAGGGGATCATCCTTTTTACTTAACAAAAATAGCTTTGATCTATGATCCGCTAAGCGAAAAAGAAATTTATAGTCGCCACTTCGATTGGGTTTCCTAATCTAAAACCGTTGAACTTATCAGACATAAAACACTTTGCCAAATTATTTGTCGATTAAAGCTACCGAACTTATACTGACGTATTGTTATTAAATTGTACTTTAAAGGGTGTCTCGAAATCTCATTCGATAGTCTATCCGCCCTGTTGCCCACAGCCAGCGTATTTCCCTGACCTGGCGACTCTGTAAAATTTTTCTGTTCCCATAACTCCAGTGGCCCATGAAAGAAATGTCCTTCGACACGATTGAGTCGATAAAGGCGGTATGGAAGAAATTATCTGCTCCTAAAAGGTCACTAAAAATTATTTTTAATTTTTTAACAACAGATTTCGCTGGATGAAGGGAGTATTTAATGCCCTAAGTACCACACAGGACATATGTATTACTGGTGCAAAATGGTACCTTAATTGTTCCTTTTTCAGCCTTGTTAGCGCCACGAATCAAACCGAATTGATTTTCAAAATCGGTACCTGATTCGATAAAAGGTTCTGTGTTGGTTCTAATGCATTTCGTTATTCGGTTCCGAATTACCGCTAAAATTTTAATGTTATGTTGGTTGGGCAGAGAACAGCAAGATTAACTATTGACAGTTAATACTTATCTGAAAATTTTGGTAAAATTGTCGAATTTTTTGATCACCAATTAAGGACAGTTTCTTTATTTTCTGTTAATTTAAAGCTCAGGGATGCAAACCGGTTCTGAACCGAACCGAGCCAACCTGTTTGGAACCGCTTTCCTATGCTCTCAAAACGAACCGCGAACCGAACCCATAACCGCAAAATAAACCGGTTCGGTTCGGTTCATGTCAAAAAATCTGTATATTTAGAAAATTGACAGAAATCTCAACTATACTTGAATCATTTGAGTCATTCTAGCGTTGTAGAGTTTGTATAATGGCGTCATAAAGGACAGCAATCTGTCATATAACTTTGAACATGTTTTGATATAATTTATGCATTTTTTCCCTTAAAGTTTCCGATGGAATTTCTTGAATTCTTAACATTCTTCATTTGGTAGTGTTTCTCCGCCTGCTTTGCTTATGCATATTGCGTACCCGCTCTACATGAAAATCCTTAGTTGGTGTGAAGAATCCCATGAATATTTCTAAATGAAAGTAAATATAGTTATTAAGACTATAGTTTTTCGAATAATAGCTTTTCTAGTTGGAATGTACAATGCTGGAGTACTAAGATGGAACCTGTAAAACCGTACCGAAAGCGCGGTTTGGCTTCATTCAAAACCATATTATAAGCCGACTCTGTCATAATTCCCGATCGGTTTGCAGCCCTGTTAAATATACTAAACTATTTGTGTTATCCTGTTTCTATTCATACAATCGATATCATCTTCATATTCAGACAAAGTGTTTGTGCCAGAGCTGCTTAAACTGAAAATGGATAATTATCTTCAATCTATAAAGATCTGCATAAGTAGTTAGAGAAGAAGTATTATATTTTTATAATGCAAACCGCTCTAAGATAAGAACTGGTTCGGGTTAGTGGTTCTTCAGATCTTTCAGTTTATTACACGGTTATTAGAGCTTACTACTTATAATCCGTAAGATACCGTATAGAATATTGAAAATATCGTCCCGTAGAGATATACTTGCACAATACAATAGGCAACTTCCAAGGAAGTTCCAAGGAAGAAAGAAAGTACGGTATATTAAAAAGACTGTATATAGTTGCAAATCCCTAAACTAAAGCAAACCGCCATCGCTTAGGATCTACTCAGTATATGAGTGGTCTCCCTTGTCAGCGAAATTCAATTTAACCAAAATTTCGAATAATCGAATTATTAAATGCGAAATTAAAAAGTGACTCGGCCACACTGCCATTTTGCCCATAACTTATCGTTTGCCTATTTTTCGAGTCACCCTTTATAAAATAGTTTATCTCGTTCTACGTGTGGCTATATAAGAGCCCAAAATTGTAGCGAACTTTGTTAAGTCCATTTTAGCACTCAGTGAAGTCAAAATGAAACTCTTTGCTCTGCTTGCTTTTCTCATATTATCCCTCTGCAGTTGTCAGGGTGCTGAGATAGCCGAATCGTTGGCTCGTAAGTACTTCTACCCTTCGTCATCCAACTCAACTCTCAAGTAAACCAATTCTTTTGCTATATATCACAGACCAAGAGCGTTCGATTGGCAGCAACATAGTGGACTTCTTGGAAGCCTTTAAAATTGTATTGCAAAATGGTTCGGAAAAGCTGGGCATGCCCGTTATGGATCCTGCTAGTCTTACCCACAAAGATGTTGACCTAAGAACCGGCGAGTTAAGTGCTGTTGGTGAACTCGACGATTTAGTTTTGGAAGGACTGAGTTGCTACGAAATCATTGTGATGCATGTCAATGTGCTCCGGCAACGCCTTGACTTTGAGCTAAACTTTGGCAGCTTAAACGTCACCACCCAGTACAAGGCCGATGTGGGCAGCGGCTATCGTGTTAAACGTGATGGTGGCGCCTTTTTGGCTTTGGAAGATTTGAATATCTCGGGCAGGATCAGTTATTCGATTCTTTCCTCGCTTAGAGTGAAGAGCATTAAGATCAATGTGGTGGTTGGCAATGTGAAGTCCGATATTGAAAATCTTTCCAAGTATCGCATATTCAATCGTAAACTGAACGAAGTCATCGAGGAATTCATTACACTGACCATTAATGATAACACCGACTATGTGTCCGAATGGATTGATGGAATTGCCACTCCCTTATGTAATAATTTGATTGGTGATCGCACTCTAAGTGATCTGCTGGCACTCATTGGGGGTGGCGGCGGCGGCGGCAGCAACGAGTAATAAAGCAGAACCAAAATAAAAACCCACACGAATAACAACCATAAATACAGGTCTTAATCTTATCTAAAACAGATTAGCATTTCGATAAAGCTAAAATCGAATTTCCTTTCTTAAAGCTGATTAACGCCAGCTACACAATTAAGGTATTAAGTTAAGATTATGATTGTTTTTTTTTTTTGGTTGGTGGTCAGCAAAGCACATCATGTTGGGTCAACTAGATGTCGAGAAGAATTTTTCTTAGAAAAAGGCAGACAGATGGACGGAAGCGCAGACAAGGCTTGGTTTGAACCTGGTTCCTTAAACCAATAGAGAGGTATTCTCTACAGAATACGGGCCTCGTTTAAAAATCTGCCGGTGGTTTCATTTTCTTATTTGAACATGCAGCTAGATTAGGTTTGCGTCTTAGATATTGGTTCAACGAAAGACTCCACAGCATCGTTGTTCTACACAGTTTAAGGGTCTTTGGTCCGACCCAGGTTTGCTTCTGCTGCTACTAAGGTATGCCTGATTTGTTACTTAAGTTGTGTACTTTTCGCACTTGGAAGCAAATATCAAATAAATCTATTTAGTTAACGCTTTATTGAGAATTGGTTAAAACGTACAATTTGTACCAATTATCTGTCCGCCACTGTTGCAATTTGTAGCATACTTCTAGGCGGAAACAATTTTGTGTTTGCAAACAATGCTGTCTAGAAATGTGCTGCATACTTTAAGGCTGCAACAAAGATACGTGAAGAAGTGAAGTTATTTTATATGCTCAAAACGAATGAATGAATATTGTCACTCATTTCAATGAGTTTGAGTGAATGTCAAAATTACAAGTCAATTGAAAAGCGCCAGAATTGAATTGATGGTAGAATAGAATAGTAGAACAGGTGAAATAATGATACCTCTTATACCAGAGTTAATTAATCTGACAGCTAACAAATTTATTGAGTTTGCATTGAAGCATTTAATATAAGTCGCTCTCGAGGCTCCGAATTGGAAGTAGAATTACTTGAAAAGGCAACTGAAACTGTGCATGCTGTGCTTCAAAATTTTGTTAAGGTAATCTAGTCCGTTTCATCCAACACACCGCTAGTCTGCGATTTCGTTAAGCTTGAGCCCGTGAAACAGCGATTTCAGCAAATCTTAAAGCGAATAAATCTAATATAATATTTGGCCAACGATTTGTTTTGCGTTTTGTGATGTAAGACACAAAAAATTGTTTTTTCTTCCAGCCATTTCTATCAACTTATGGTGTCTTTGAGGCTAAATGCAATGTTATTGAAAGCATGTGACTTATGATACTTTGTTGATCACATATTATCCAAATACATTTCCTTTATGTCGACCGCTAAACTGCAAGCCCACAAATTAGGCTTGTTGATAATATATCAAAATATCAATTTATCGATATTTTTTACAAAAAAATAAATATTTATATCGAAATATTTTTTTTCCTGATATATCGCATATCGATATTATTTGGAAATTATTTTTTGATATTGTGGTTGGTCACACTACACTAGAAATCTTAAAAAGAGAAGATGAGCGCGGCAAGGAGCTTTTACACAAACATAAACGCACATAATGCCACCTGCAGCCTTTGTGCAAAAAGTAATTAAGTCAAATGGCAACACCACTAATCTCCTGTCACATTTGAGGAACAAGCACCCGGCGCAAGCGTATTCAACATGTGTTAAGGTAAGAAAAAATGTAACGCCAGAAAGTCTTGAGAATTTTCCCGCGCAATTTTTTGACAGTGTGTGTGTGTGCGCGTCACTAACCCAGTCGGACTTTGCGTCATGTGTTGAGAAGAATCAGAACACCCGGTGGCATGATATTTCACGTAAATAGTCTCTGCATGACTTTTTTTGCATGATATTAGCCCTTAACATATATGTAAAAACTCACACGTTATTTTCTAGGTATTTGTAAGGCTAAATGTCTGAAATTTCATTCGAAAACATGAAAAACTAGGGGTTTGTCAGCGAACGTCTCATGTCTTCCCACCTACGATATACAAAGTAAGTACATCTGGAGTACTAGAAAGTAAAAGAACCCGAAGGCTGATGACGTCACCTAAACGGTAACGGTTAAAACCCCAAGGCTCAGGTTATGTCATGCCTTATTACGTGAAAAGTAAGCATGAGAAAGTACATTTTTCATGATGAAAAGTCCGACTGGGAAGCCTTTTTATTCTTATGCATTTGTATGTGTGTGTACTTTCCGCGAATTTCGTTGCTTTGTAAATAATTTTGGAGGTAAAATCATGTTACCAATATATGTCATTTTTCTAGAAAATTGAACTTTTTCATTGTTTAAAAAATGAAATGAAGTCTTTTAAGTTTTTTCTTGTATTCTTACTAAACTATTCGAACTTAAGTATCTCTGTTCTTTAATGGAAAAAAGTTTATTGTTTTATTTTTTAATGAATAAAAAGCTCAAAATAATTATAATGCATTTAAAGTTAATGTTATTTGGGGGGTTTAAGATTTGTATATACTGCAAATATAAAAATATCAAAAATATCAGATATATCGATATATTTTGGTGATAAATATTGCAAAAACCTGATGATATTTTTAAAAATGATAATCATCGATACGATATTTTTTACATATTTTCACAACCCTACCACAAATCTTTTCGGATGAATTTATTGTTGTTTTATTAAAATTTCCCTCCGATTAAAGAGCACAATCTGCCAATATGGTGTTTTCTCCATCCTTATTAAGCACTTTGTACCCTAAGAACAATTTAACATAACAAAAGTCTATGCACTCCATGTATCCAATATTTATATTGATATTTTTGACGATATTGAAAAAGTATCATTTCGATATAAATATTTTAGGAGAAAAAAATCGAAAGAATCGATATTTCCATCAGTTCTTTAGAATAGTTGGGCCATTTAGGTTAAGATGACATTTGACACGTTTTAAAAACTACGTCTTAACTGAATTCAAAATCTAAGGATCCGTCATGTTCATTCAATATAAAGCATTCGAAAAACTGAATCCAAAACTAAAAAACATTCTATATATCGAATCGTAAAAATATTCGAAAAAGATATATCGTATTTTTGGTCAAAAATATCGATACTTCGATATTATTTTTGGCATTCCTAGTTATATACCATTACCTCAACAGAAGGAGGAAGGAATCAAGTTCACTTTCTGTCGCAGATTCACATATTTTGTTATTTTTCGATATGAACGTGTTTTAATTTGGAACCACGACTTTTTTTAACTAATAACCAACCGAACCTGAACCTGGACCTGTTTCGAAGCTAATATATCGGTTAAATCTGGGCAATATTGCGCTAAAGAGTCAGAACTGACAGAAAAGTATTATTAGAGCATAAAATGGCATTGGTAGAGGATCATCGGAATCAAACATTTTGACGTTCTACGTTGAGCACTCCATTTCTAGCAGGGTTAAACAAATTCAAATATTAATTTGTTTTTTTTTTCCACACGCTCTGGCTCTTGTTAACTTTCACTTGGGGCGGAAAATCTTATATTAAGAGCCGAACGACTATCAACTATTGACCCTCGGCTCCCAGAACAAAACTATAATCAAGTGTATAAAATATAACAACAAAACTAAAAGCTGTGGCTCTCAGCTCAGGGCTCTCACTTGCGAATGCTGGTCTGATGGACACATAATCAAGAGCTTGCGCTCTCAAGGCAATACCGGAAGATGACTATTTCTATTATGACTTTAAAAGAAAATAAATAGACTTAATCTGTATGACTTTGAAATTGTTTTTGTTTTTTTTGTTTTCACTCTCACCGTCTGATGGAAAAACGTGCCAAAAAATCAGATCATTTACGTCGCATTATATATTTGAAATATAATTCAATTATATAAATAAATAATCATCATACAGATCGCCAAAAACGTCTCGTTGGCGTCGCCAGATAAGCATTGCTGGAAAACCTTCAGCGGCTACCTTCCTTATCAATGCCTAGAACATCCCATATTTTTGAAAGATCAGTTCAAATTTTGCGTTTACCAGAGAAGCACCAGTAGACAACATAAAATGCTGTTGAAATATTTTCCTTTGCTGTTGCTGGCTCAGGTGTGTAGCAAGTTTCCGGGGAAATCTATCCAGTGATCTTATGGGCAATTTTGAAAATTGTAGTGTCTGCTGGCTGCCCCTCCTCCACCCGCACGGGATGATGCCTCGCAGAAGCAACTTGAAGCCCAGGCTCGCACCGAGACGGTGAATCTATTGAACGCTCTTTTTCGTGCACAAATTGCCTACTTCAGTGCAGTCAGGGTCAAATTGAGTCAACAATCAAAGAGAGCAAGGGATATTGAGCTGTATGTGTCGCGTTTAAATGAGGCCATAGCCGAAAATGATCTGGATAAAAAGGATGCCATGTGGCTGAATATATTTGATGAGGTGAGAATTAAGATTAAGGCACCAATTTCAAAGTAAAACAGCTTCAAGGCTGATTTTAAGAAGTTTGCCAAACTTTTGGTGCGGTTTAGTTAAATAAACGGTTTTAAGCCGTACCGGATCCGAATCTCTTCAGATGGGTTTGGTTTGCTTACTTCCTTCTAAATATTTATCCACTTAATCATAACCTTTATCAGAGGACCTTTATTTCTAAAAAGGCTTTAAGTTCTGCAATGTTTTAAATGAGCTGTTTAAGGGTTCTTTTCGCTGCTCAAGCCAAGTTAAGAAACAAATTCTTGGTATCAAGACCCGGTTTGCAGTTTGGAAAACTTATAGAATAAATTTTTCCCTTGGAAAGTTTCATAAAAATAAATCCAAGCTGACAAAGCTTTCAACCTACAATTCAATGAACCACAACTCACTCATATCAAATCAATTCCCGGGTATATTATATTTTAGATCCACTGGAAAAGCTTACCTGAAAGAAACGAGAAAAAAACATTAATTCAATTGTTTAGTTCTAGGAAATGATGCTAGGCATAACACATATATAAGTTTTAGTCTAATAAAAATTATATAAAGCTTTAAGCTTTTAAGCAGACTTCAACTTCACCAGCTAATTGTACAGAGCTTTCGAATTTTCTACACAGAAAGCTTCGCTCTGTTAAGCTATGTGCTCTGTGCGTTTGCTTTTTGCTCAATTGTCTGTGTGAGGCTTTGATCCCTATTTTCTATATAAATACTGTCTTGAGAGATCCTCAGAACAGAACTTAATCACCTTTTGTTACCACATTTAATAAATATATAATTTTAATTCCCTTCTCCCCATTTCAGTTCAGCAAATCACCCTTATTGTTAAACAAGGAAGCGGATACGGGTCTCAGCGATAAGGAATACAAAATTCTACTTACGGATGAGAAATTGCAAGAGATTACAAAAAGCTTTGTCACCGATGTGGCTACCTATTTTTTTAAAATGGCCAAATTTAGCGGCCAAGTGGTGGGAAAGGCATTTGAGGATTACATTGAAAGGGAAAAGATTGAGAATGCATTGTCCAAACATAATTGAATAAATATTTAAAGTGTTCTCTGAACTCCATCCGGAAATGATAAATTCTTGATTGAGTCATTGCCAGACCAAATTCGGCTTCCCATTGATGACTTGACGAATTCCTTATCGTATTTGCATTTCGTTTTGTTTCGTTGATTGGCAAACAAAGTTGTTTTTTTTTGTAAGTAGCAAATGCAAGCAAAGTGCATGATATTTTGAATGCAATTTGTGTTAAAAATAAACAGAGGTGATGGAAGAGAAAGAGATTTGGGAGGAAGGGGACACGCATGTTTTCTGCTCCGTCGGCGCGGCGTTGTACATAGTTGCACATGTGTGTTGTTGTCGCTTGATTTTTGAATTCTGCTCTTTATGTCGCCGCCCTCTCAAGCGTATCGGAACCAACAAACAACAACAACAGCTACAATAATTGCCACTTCCGAATGCGACAGATAGTCACAATAATTCTCCAAACTAAATGAACTTTGTTTGTCAACATTATTATTAAGAAATTTCATACACAAAGAAAAGTAAGTAACTCAATCTTGCACAAAACCTTAAGGGTATAAAAATGAACGACCTACGAAACAAGTGCAATAATTAACAAATACCTGACATACCAAGCAGAATGCACATTTTGCAGAAAGTGAGAGGGGGGAATTGACTATATAATACTTTGTTTATTTACAAGTGTTAAAATATTGTTTTAAGTGTAGGTAATTGTTGATCTTATATGTCAGTGAATTCCAAGCCCACTTAAATTACCAACTCTGTTACTCATATTGTGCTTCTATCACTTTGATAAGGGTCAATTCTTCTGATTGTGCTCTTTCTTTGATTTGATTTCTTCATATAATATAATTTTGAATGTAACAAGGTATATCATAATTCACATCAACGTTCATTTTCTTTATTTTCCGCGAATTTTGCTGTCATTTCTTTTTACTTCTTGAACTCTGAAAATCTTTTAAGCATTTTTACATATAAAATACAAGAAGAACAAAAATTATTCTCACCAAGAGCCTATATTCTACTGATAATTCAGTCGTGGTTCGAGATAATGAAGCAAAATTTCAGATCGATAGCTTCAAAACTAAGAGACACGTAAAAAACATACAGACAGACGAAAAAAGCTTATTTGGGAATTCAATCCTGAAAGTTTTTCAAGGCCCTGATGGAAAGCTATCTCTTTAGGGAGCACATGGTTTCGTTTGTGTCCATCATTTTGCAACTTCAAAATCAGACTTAAACAATTTAAGCAAAATATGGGGAAAAAATTCCAATCAAAAATTTACAAAAACATAAAAATCAGTTTTATGACTGCTAGTTGTAGTAAGTAAGTAAGTGAGTTATTTTTTGAACATTGAACGATAATACATCATTAAAGTAACTGGCTTTATAAAGTAGATGATATGGCAGCTTGTTGGTGGTCACGATGGTCACGTCTGGCCCTCAGGAGCTGAACAAATTTCGCTTTTTACACCCTCACAAACCGAACGCCAGACAGCGATCGATGAAGTAGGTAAGAGCTGGGTTGCTTCTCATTATTTTCGTACTCCCATAACCTCTCAATTTTAAGCCTCGCTCTTCGAATTAGAGTTTATTCCAAAAAAAAAACTGACTGACTTCAAAACTCAACTAAGGTCCGATCCGACCCATCTTCTAGAAAGCTTACAAATAACAAAGTACATTCTGGATTTTTCTGACACATAGTAGCTAGTTGGAAGAGGAAAATCCTAAGAGTCTTCTCCAATGAGACCCGTACAGTTGCTTTTGTTCAGTCTTTCTTGGTATGTGATTAGTTTAGTAAGTTGTTCAGTGACTGGTTCACTTAGTTCGGTGATTGTTTTGGGTCGATTTGTGGAACACAAAGTAACACTAAAAATAGAATTTACTAATGTTAAGCACTTGCTTTTGTGAATCATTGGAAAACTTTCTGTTCTGGATTTTTTATTACACTTTTCTGCCTATTTTTGCTGAACCGAACCGAAATTTTTGGTTCAGAACAGCTTTTATTTCTAAAGTTCAAGCCGGTTTGCAGTCCTGGGAAACATGTTCAGTGAACTGAACAACCCTTTCCCAACATTAAATCAGAACTAAGCTGACTTAAAATTAATGACACAGTCTCTTTGGTATTTTATATAAATATATTGCCCATCCATAGAACATTAAGTCAATCAATACGAACATCCCTCTTATACAAATTGATATGAGCACATGTTGACCTCTTGCATAGAAAACTAAAATGCTCCGTTATTTAAACTTATAACAAAAACTCAATGCCAATAAGAACCTAATGAAAATCATCCATCATTCTCTCAATTTGTGTACATCTGTCTCTTTCTCTCTCTCGATTTTATTCTCTCCTCGCACTCACACTGGTCGTTTAAGCAAGTTCGTGTTCAGGTCAATGCCAATGCCTAGAAAGTCGCGTGCAAAATAACAAAACGGTTTATGAGCTCTCGTATTCTGGTTTCAACAATAAGGCGAACTGAAAATCCAACAACTGCAACAACAACAACAATTTTGTTTACATTTTGTTGTATTTGTGGCTGTCCACAGATTTTCTAATAAACCATTTTAGAACCGGTTTTCGGGTCTCGGTTTGATTTTTGGGAAGAGGACAACGAAGAAGAGGCAGAACCAAGCATCAAATTTCATGCCTCGCACACACACACATACACACTCACATACTTAAGCATGAAAATCTTGTTTTAAACAAAAACGAAGCTCTTTCTTTTTGGGTGACGAACCAACAACAATCCCCACTTTCAATAGCATCGACTTGCTTCAATGGACATTTTGGCAACTTAATACAATCACACAAAAAAGGGGGTTGGCTTCATAGATTTGTTGTTGCCATAAAGGATTGGCATAAAAAAAAAACACGGCCCTACACAACAAATAAAAGCTAAACCACAATGTTCCAGGGTAAAAATATCAATAGTAAGGAAAGAACCTGAAGTGTCAAGGGCTGTCCAACATCTACTTTTGTGTACGTGTAGAATCATACATACTCGAATATCGTTTCTTTTGGATTAGTTCTGGGAACCTTTGAATAATAAAAATATCTTAAATTCTTATTAAAGCTTAACCTTTGAAGTTAAAGATTGTCAGGAAAAAAATGGTCATTTGAATCTTTTTTATACCCAATTTACCAAAAGTAAAAAGCGCTTTATAAGTTTGGGCAAACGTAAGAAACAGTCAAATGGAGTTAGAGCTTTCCAGTGGGGGGATTTCCCTTAAGTCCTTTTGCTGATCAAACTTCATTCATCGTCTAGCCGTAGTCGTAATTAGCTTGATCAATTTTAGACAAACAAAAAAGAGGTTAGATAAAGGGTAACTAAAACTGCCGACTGTTCGTTTAGCTGGGTCAGTTCTCAGACAAACTAAATGATTTCGCTCATACCCAGCTAAAAACACGAGGCGTCGCAGCCTCGACCTGCTAAACAGCTGATCGGGTTTAGCAGGATAGAAGCTGAAAAATAGTTAGTATAGTTTAGATAAGATAGACAGGAACTCGAAACAGGGCCTATTATTTGAAAACGGAAACGGGCCTTTATAAAATATATACAAAATTACAAGTGAACCACTGAACCGAACCGCAGACCAGTTAGAAAACCAAGTAGTGAACCGAACCGGAGGTTTAAAAGCTGCTCGAACCACTGAGCCCTTATTTTCGAGCGGTTTGCATTCCTGCTCATTATATATTAAACAGAATCCTTGAAAAATCGGAATATTGACAATATTTGAAGCTGTTTTCTTTTGAAAAAACATAGATTTTCGATTATAAGAGCACATTCAATATCTGGCGTCTTTAACTGGGTCCGGAAATCTATAAAAAATCTGAACCATGACCTTGGAACTCTGAACTACATACTTTTATGACCGCTTCGGCATAAGCTCGTGCTTAAGCAGCACGTAATCTCAATCAATAGTGATTGCCCAACTGTGTAACCCCTCTGTGTAAGTGGGAATGTTGGGCGAACTGTGAAGCTGGTACCTCACCAGCTTCCCTATGGGAAACCGAGACGGAGACAACTGGTAGACGCTAACTACGTTTAAGCAACATTAAAGCCAAAATGAGCTTTCTTTCTGCTTGTTTTATATATATTTCGTGTTCTATGGCATTCATAAATAGCCTATAAACTTTTATTGCTCTGTCTTAAATTCCAAATATTTGACTATGGTCAAAAGTTTTCGTTACCACGAGCTGAGGCTGATGGCTTTAATCAAAGCCATTGTTATGCCAAATAAAAAATTTTTCTTCTATAAATTCATAAAATTCAAGAAAATCAAAGCTATTCATCGTGACAACGTTTGTTAAACGAAGAATTAAATGAACATTTATAACAAAATGCAAAAAAAAATTCTAAAATAGAATTATGTTCAACCAGCCATACAATATTTACATATTTCTCAGCCTTGGGTAGGAAAAAAGATCATTTTGATAGTTAAACTTCTTTTGTGGCTAAGCCTCAGAAGTTGGTGGTCTCCAAAGTTTGAATTGGTCACCTAGTTCCCAGACCCTCTTCACCCCATTTAACTCACCTTCAATGCAAACCACATGATCCCTTATTGACTGCGCAATCTGTGCATCCGGCAGAGGCAGCAAATCGATTAAATCATAAATGGCATAAATCGAAGGATGAACACTCTCGAAGCGCTGAATCTCCTGGCGTATGGCCAAGGCCGTTGATATCAGCGGTTGGGGTGTTAATGTGGGCGTCGTATAGAGACGTTGCTGTTGTTGCTGCTGCTGCTGATTTGATGCTGGAGTCGGATGCTGGAGATGATTCTGATGATGTGGTGGATGCGCATGCGACGAGTGCGGATGATAATTACTCATTGCGGAGGCGGCCGCGGCGGTAACTAATGTTTTCTTTTTGTAATTAACTTAAATTGCTGCCGATTGGAATTGAAGAAGCGGTGGCGGCGGCGGCGGCAGAAGAGCGGAGACAGGCAGCAACATGTAAACTAAACATACACATGAATACACACACACACACACTCCGATACGCAGCAGGCGCTCTTCGCGCAATGGACTATTTCGACTTAAAAGCTTTGTTTAGGCATTATTATGATTTTCTTGCAATTTAAATCGATTTTTACACCTGCAAAAACAATCAAAACACAAACACACGCACAATATTACGATATTTAAACTCTTCTGCTGGAATCTGAGCAGCAGTATGACCGAACTGCATTCGACGGAAAATGCCTGGCAGCTGTATGACCCAATTGGAAATCTGCACACTGAACACACGAACTATCGGTATAACAGCAGCTGTTCGGCCAGGCACTTTCCAACACTGTCTTCCACCATGTTCAGAATGTGGCGACAAATTCGTTTCTATTGCAAAATATCCACAAATATTGAGCTAAAACCAGTCAAATTAGACTTCACGCAGCTTAATCATCCCACCAAAGTGCCCCAAAAACCAGTGTCGGCTGCCTTTCCACAAAGAAGCACCGCCAGCGAAATTGAGATCAGTCCCCAGACCATTCAATTGCTGGAGCGACTTTCGCTGGTGGATTTGGACAGCGAACAGGCTTTGGACACGCTCAAGAGCAGCATACAGTTTGCCGATCAGATAGCCGCCATTCAAACAGAGGGCGTGCGTCCGCTTTACACAGTGCTGGAACACCAGCAGCTGCAATTACGCAACGACCAGGTGACTGAGGGTAACTGCCGCCAGGAGGTTTTAAGCAACGCTCGGGTGACGGATGAGGATTATTATGTGTCACCACCTGGCAATATACCATTGGAACAATGACTCGTCTAAGTCGTTGTTTTAAGTCGCTGCATTCCGCAGGATACCTACAGCTGCTGGGAAGTGGTCAAATGGAGTTGCTTGAGCGGGGTAAAACCTATGCCGAGCTGTTAAGGCAGCAATGGCTAAACCTACGCCCGTTGGCTGTTTATTTGGGTAGCCTAGACGCACCTCCACCCCAGACACGCTTCTCTTTTGTCCAAAGTTCAGAGTTCAAGGCTAATTTCCTACAGCTTCAGCAGCAACATCCTCGCAAGGCCAAATGTCCGGCCTTAATTAAACATGAATGCGTTTCTTCTAATGCAAGACATTTGATTACTGATTTTCTGGTGGAACCTTCACGCGCACGCGAACATTTCTATAACATGCAACGTGAGAGTAAAATCTGGTGGATGCGCTGCTCCTCCAATCCCAGTCGCTATGCACTCAAGCCCTGTGAAGACGAGGACAAGGATGCAACTCAAGGCCAAGGCATAGACATAAAAACCACTTTGAGTGGGAAAATGGAGTTGACCGTGGAGCAATTGAGTCTGGTGGAGTTGAAGCAAACAGAATTTCAGCTACCGCATGGCAGAACTGGCTTGAACCTACAGCCCCTGGTCATCAGATCTGTCATACCGCTGGCACAAGCCACATGTGGTGAGCTTTGTGAGAAAATCACTTTCAACTCGTGAAATTTAATATTAAATCCCTTATAGCTCTGCTGCTGGATGGCTGTGACCATGGCCGGGAAGCCCAATCATTGCTCTTAAATCGTCGCCTGGCTCCCTATCAGTGCGGGCTTGTTTGTTCACAAGAGGAAGGAGGACTAACCAATGACATGAGTGAACTCTATCAGCATTTCCATTATATACTCGAAAGTGCCGGCCTGCGCCTCTGCCCACCTGACAGCTGTAACTTTGTCCAAGACTCGAAACATTTGCTCGACTTTGTGGAGCACACAGATAGGCTGGGCGTGCCTTATACCTTACACCTAGACGGGGGAACCCTACAAAATGGTTTACTACGGCTACGTAGTCGGGATACTCGACTCCAGGAAACCATACACATAAGCGACATACCAAATTATTTATTAAATATACTCAAAAATTGAATTCCTTTACATAAAGTCGCACAGGTATTGACGCACATTGAAACCCACCACTTTGCCTATGTGGAGCACAAATTCCAATCCCACTGTGCACTGCAGACGGGCCGAACCCTCCATGATGTTCTGTTCGCCCGACACAAAGCTGAGCAGTTTGAGGTGCACCAGTGTAGAGATCTGGGACAGTAGATTACAGGTGAGACCCACCTTCTCGTCGAGTATGGCATAGAAAATGGCCAGCAAGCGATCAATACTGAAGGACTTGGGTCCCAGTGTGGTGGACATCTTGTCAATGGTCTTGGCCCTGGCATTGACCGTCTGCATGCGTTTCCGCTGCTTGCCATGATGCTTAACAAAGAGACGCTTGTCCTGCTTGGCTGAGTTATGGCTGGCCAGAAAGGCGGCAATAAGCAGATATTTGCCATAATAGGGCAGCTCCAAGGATTGGGCCAGCTGGCGTACACTCTGATCCTGTAGGGCTCCGGCCGATTTATCCTCCAGAGGGGTATCTATGCGCAGGTAAATCTGACTAAGGGCAGACCTTAGGGTGCCAGCTATATGACGCCACAGCCTGGACACATCGTTGGCCTCCACAGTGCTGTCCAGCACCGGCTCCATGTAGATGGAGAAACATTTTCGCGCTGTCAATTGCAGCTCGGGCAGATCCCGACAGGCTTTATAGAACACGCTCAGAAACAGATTTACATAGTTGTTGTAGAACTCCAATGTTAATGCTTCACTACAAATCTGCCGCCTTTGCTCTTGACCCTCCAGTTGCTTCAGATATAGTTTCCTCACCTGGTCAAAATCTGAGCTAAGTATACGCTGAGTTTCGGCCTTGTTGTACTGGGGCAAATGCAAGCTGATGACTTCACTCAGTCCCGTCTTCTGGTGGAACTTTTCAAAAGGAAGTTGCGATAGCAAAATCACGCAAAGATTAAGACTGGTCAGTTGTTGGAGACGCAATAGAACAGGCAACACATTGGCATCCATATCCCGCAATCGTTCGGCATTGTCCACGGCTATGAGGAAACTTTGTTGTGTGGCTCTGGGAACATGCCAACGCCTCAGTTGCTCCACAAATTCCAGCAGATTGTCGGCACGGATAGGGTCCTCATTTTGCTGCGGTGCCAAGCCATCCAACACATACTCAAGCAGAACTTTTGTGGTGTAACATTCGATGGCATTCAATTGGGCAATCCTTACCAGCTGCTGCTGGCGACACTGTTGGAGCAAGGCTTTGGTCAACGCTGTCTTGCCGGTGCCACTGTGTCCAAACAGATAAATGGCCGGAGGATAGGCTTCCCGACTGTCGCCAATTAGCTCGGCCAAAGTACTAATTGCTGCCTCGCGACAAGGAAACTGAGGCTCCAAGGCGGAGCAGATTTTGTCCATTTTAATGTTTTGTTTACCAACAAGCCAAAGGGCGCCAATACTACAGCAGTTTTACAGCACTTATCGATTGTCATAGCTGTGACTGTTAACAGTTAGTTTTATGTTAACCCTTCGACGGGCAACGTATTAAAAAGAACAAGTATTAAGGTTTATTTCATTCTCTGGTGTCAACCAAAGATTTTCATTCAGATACCCATTTTTTTATTTCTTTATGTTCCCCTGTATGAGCCCTGTTCTTAAGGTCAAGTCGCTATACCTTTAGTTCCCATGATATCTTCCCTGGTCCCAGTCATAGTCTATGATCCTCTGGTTTCCACCGAGGAGTTGGTTGCTGGATGCTTAGTTTTCAATCATATTTCTTCTATTCTAAATATTTCTCATCTCCGAGTAATGACTGTTCGTTTCACTTCAACAGTTCGAATGATCTGACCCTGTGTAAGGTTAACATAGCTCTAATTGCTGTTAATTGAAAGCCCGCCAGTTCATTTTATTTTCAAATAAAAAACATTTTATTCTTTAGGCAAAAATTTCAATAAAGAGGAAACACTTTAAAATACATACACAGACTTAGTTGTTGGTTGGTTTTCTTGAAACTGTTGTGGAAGTTGTGAGAAAATAACAAATCTCTTCAGTTGATCAAGTTAAAAGCGATTTTGGAAAACATTTTGGCAAATTCTGTGCACGTCTCACATACACATGGAATACTTTCACACATACGCACACACACACACACAGCAGCAGCTGATGTTTAAATCTGCAGATTACGCATGCCACCATTGATGCCACCGCCTCCCTGCTCCACAGTCCAAATAACCAACTGGCCATCCACACCCGATGTGGACACCGTGACGGCATTCGCCTTGTCACCCACATAGACCCGCAAACTGGTAATGGCATTCTGATGTATGGAATCCACCACCGTATCCGTGTTCTCAGTGCGCATATTACGATCCATGGACTGAAAGATGCGCATGGCCGTAGCCCCACTCGATGCGCGCTTCTGCGACTTATCCAGCTTGCCGCTAAGCACCAGTTTGCCATCCGCGGTGAGGCTGTACAGCAGTGGGACACAACTGTAGCCAGCCACCACCACGGAAGTGGGTGAGACCCACTCGCAGGAGAGGAAGGGCAAGTAACCGGTGCGGCAACGAATGACCGCATTGCCATTGTTGGCATCCGCAATGCTGATGCAGCTGTCGTGCCCCACCCAGCACACCTTGTTGCCATCGCTGGAGAAGCTAACACTATTGATCCAGCCGCCACCACTGTTGGAGGAGTTTCTAAACTCTGCCATCAGGTTACCCAAGGGCTTTCGATTGCCCCAGGGAGTGGGTGAGGGCGGTTCCTCGATGTCCTTGATAAAGGCCGAAAACACACGCACCTTGTAGTCCGTGGAGCCAGCCACTAAGAGCACATTGTTCGGATGCCAGTCCAGTGAGGTGACAGTACTACGTATTGGCTTCTTTATGTGCTTCGAGACCCACCAATCGTTCTCCGACTCGAAGTAGCACACCGAGATCAAGCGAGCTCCGGATCCAACGGCGAACTTGTTCTCCAGCGGTGACCATTTCACGCAGGTGGCCGCCCGATTGATGCGCAGCAACACCAAAGTGGGCTTCCACTTGTCATCCTCACCCTGGCTCCAGACATAGGCATTCCGGTCTGCCGCACAGCTCACAATCCGATTCGTATTCTTGGCCCAATCCAAGCCCATAACGCGTAAATCGTGCTGATTCAATACATCCGACAGTTTCCAGCCCCCATTGTTATCGCGAGCATAGATATGAATCTCATGGTTATTGGGCGATATGGCAATTTCTGTGAGGGAAATGAGTCATGGGTAAGCATGGGGTAAGTTTGTGATTACTCACTCGTCCGATCGTAATTCCAGGCATGACACGTAATGGCGGCCAGCGAATTGCCAAAGGTATAGATCTCAGCCATAACGATGAATGGAGCTGCTAATTATGGATATCCCACACGTAGATTTTCTGCTGTTTTTTCTTCTCTTTTTTTTGCTGGATTGAGCGTAGCTTCCCCCCGAGTTTTCCAAGAGTGTTCTAGTTTTAATCGCGGACTCTGGGCCGTCTACACGATTAAGGCTAGTTGCTAGGGCGAAGTGGACGTGTCCTGCTTTAATATTTCGGAGTTAAAACTAGGTTTTTGGGTTTTAGGTGTGTAGGTTCGATATCGATAGCGATTAGTGTGACCGCCCTCGACAATTTTTGGTATTAATATTGACCCGTTCGACTACACTTCGATTTATGGCCATCGCTTTGCACTGCTCCCATCACTAACTCTTCGCCGCTCGTCTGCGGCATTTTCCGAATTTTCATTGCTACAATTGACACGGCTTAATCCCTTTAGAACGGCTCACCATGCCGTATGCCAATCAACCTTCCGTACAGATCACAGAACTCACCGATGACAATGTAAAATTCGTGCTGGAGGACACCGAACTGAGCGTGGCGAACAGTCTGCGTCGTGTTTTCATTGCAGAGACTCCCACATTGGCCATTGACTGGGTTCAGCTGGAGGCCAACTCCACGGTGTTGTCCGATGAGTTTCTAGCCCATCGCATCGGTTTGATTCCGCTCATTTCCGATGATGTTGTAGAGCGTTTGCAATACACCAGGGATTGCATCTGCCTGGACTTCTGTCCGGAATGCAGTGTGGAGTTCACTTTGGATGTGAAATGCAATGAGGAGCAGACACGTCATGTGACAACGGCGGATCTTAAGTCTAGCAATGCCAAGGTGCTGCCGGTCACCTCACGCAACCAGAGCGAGGAGGATAATGAGTATGGCGAGAGCAATGACGAGATTCTTATAATCAAATTGCGCAAAGGGCAGGAGCTGAAGCTGAGGGCCTATGCCAAGAAAGGCTTTGGCAAAGAGCATGCCAAGTGGAACCCCACGGCCGGAGTGTGCTTTGAATATGACCCTGATAACTCGATGAGGCATACGCTATACCCCAAGCCGGATGAATGGCCCAAGAGCGAGCATACTGAATTGGAGGATGATCAGTTTGAGGCCCCCTACAACTGGGAGGCCAAGCCCAACAAGTTCTTCTTCAATGTGGAGTCGGCGGGCGCTCTCAAGCCCGAGAATATTGTGGTGATGGGCGTCCAGGTGCTGAAAAACAAACTTTCGAATCTGCAGACACAGCTCAGTCATGAATCCCAGAATGATGCCTTGGCTGTTTGAGTAGTGGGATTTATTTTAAGTTTATAAAAATAAAGACTAATCCTTGAACAAGCTGTCTATGTTGATGCCTACGCCCGCCTCCTTTTTGGGCTTTTCAGGTGAAGGTTTGTTTATTTCCGCTTCTTTGAAGTCACTCAGTAGCTGGCTTTTTATCTCTTCCGCAGGCTCACTAAAGAACGACTCCTCATGGTTGCTTTCCCAACGTGCTTGCCTTTGTTCTGCCAACAAATCCAAGGCAGTTTCGTAGATCTTCTGCTCATCCAAGGCTCCTTGGGCTTCTAATTCACCATAGATCTGCAGAAATTGTTGGGATTGTGTTTTTCTTTTATGGTCGAACAAGGAGATGGTCTCGCTGGGTCTATTTTGTTTGTGGAGCTTCCTGTAAGCATTTGTAAACAACTAGAATCAAGTGGTAAGGGCTTGGCATCTGACAAAACTCACGCTCTGATCACATCCTCTTGATAGAATATATTGCGAACTGGCATATTCTCTGCTGGTCTATCAAATCTCGGCTCTAATTTGGGCGGAAAAGCTGCATAGACATCATACCAGATGGGTTTATCTTCCACTTTCATTGCTCCACCCCTCAACAGGCCCTGAACTCTGTGAAGGAAAGTGAATTTTTGGGTAAACAATTGAAGAAAGGCGGTGGGTAAATGTTGCACGCTGACCTGGTAAAGATGGTTCCTATCTTTTCCAGCCTACTTTGTGCCATTTTTTGTTAGGTTTCAGTGATTTTTTTGATTAAGAATTTACAAAATGTTGTCCCCTCGATTACGACACGAAATGGACATTAGGGATGAGCGATATCGGCACATTAGAGATGAGCAGAATCATTAAATAAGAGATGAGCAATGACAGTGCCTTACAGATGAGCTAGCTCAGCATACAAGTATTTTATTTCATTAAAAACTAATATATTAACCAAGTTCTCCATGCCACTTTAACAAACAAAATTTTACACACAACTGATTCAATCTGCGAGTTCACTCTTTCGAGTACATTGCTCGACTTGTTTCCAGTTCCCAGTTCATCTGTCTAACAATAGCCAGAACTAGCGGGAAAGGCGCTGAGCTGGCAACACTGTCACAACCTGTAGATGCATATTTTGAATATGTTTGGTAATTTCATAAATATAAAAGAATGCAGCTTCAACTGTTACGTTTCTATGCAAGCAGAGCCCCGAGGGAGCACTATGCCAGTAGCAGTATTAAAATCTATCGTAAAACAAAGACTGCACCACTAAAATCCAAGAACAAGCCGGCGCCGGCAGCAGCAGCCACAACTGAGGAGTACATGGAGAATCTGGTAAAGATTCAAATGATCTCACAGAATTTGCATAGACAAATCTTTCCACAATCACCCAGATCCCAACACGATTCGGCTGTGGCCCAAAAGTACCAGAAGGAGCTACGCAAACATGGAATTGACATTGATGGCAACATCTCACCCATGGAGGAAATGGTCTTAAAGCTGCCTGAGCTGAGGGGTGCCAACATTGAAGAGCATTTCTATAATATAGCCAAAGAGCAGGTACAACCCTATGAGGATTTATTATTACCCCTAGTGGAATGCCAGCAGCTGCCCACCAAACCCAAACGTTGGTCTTTCCTGTCGGGTTGGACTGCTTATGATCCCAAAGGCGAGGCCGAACCCTTGCCAGTGGATCAACCGTTGGAGAAAGGTCTGATATTCGATGTGGAGGTGTGTGTCAGTGAGGGACAGACACCGGTATTGGCCACAGCCGTAAGCACAAAGAGATGGTATTCCTGGGTTAGTCCCAAATTAACCAAACATCGCTTGGATATCCCTACCATAGAGGAGACCTGCGATGGTGATGTGGATACCGAGAGACCTCACTACCTGCCGCATGAGCTTATACCCTTGGGTAGGAATGGGGAACCTGGTCTGGTGGTGGGTCACAATGTCTCCTACGATCGTGCCCGACTGAAGGAGCAGTATTTGCTGGAGGATACACAGACGCGCTTTGTGGACACCATGTCCTTGCATATGTGCGTAAGTGGAGTGACCAGCTATCAGCGTGCTTTGCTCAAGTCCAAAAAGGAACCGGCTCCGGAGGATTTGGAGTGGCTAGAGCAGAGTTCGCTGAATAGCTTGGTGGAAGTACATCGCTTGTATTGTGGCGGACCGGCTCTCTCCAAAGAGCCACGGAATATATTTGTGGAGGGAACGCTGGAGCAAGTGCGTCAAAACTTTCAATCCCTGGTTGAATACTGTGCCAATGATGTGGAGGCCACTTACCGCGTACTCCATCAACTGTATCCTTTATATGCCCAAAGATTTCCGCATCCCGCCTCTTTGGCGGGCATGTTAGAGATGGGTTCGGCTTATCTGCCGGTCAATGCCAACTGGGAACGCTATATTCGCGAGTCCCAGTTAACCTATGAGGATTTGAGCATAGAGGCTAAATATCACTTGGGTCGACGGGCTGAAGAGGCCTGTTCCCTGCTTCAAAATGAGGAGTACAGGAACCATCTTTGGCTCTGGGCCGAGGATTGGAGTGTACAGGCCTTGAAAATGAAACAGAAGCCTAAAGGAAAGAAGTTAAGCCCACCTACGGAGCGGGCCGAGGTGAATTCCGAAGTGCCCTTTCAAGCCAAGTTTCAGCATTTGTATGCCCAGCGTAGCTTGCTACCAGCACGTCGTCCCTTACTGCCCGGTTATCCGCAATGGTATCGCAAGCTATGCCTTAAGCCACCCAGCAGCTACCAACAGGAGGAGCAGGACGACGAGGAGCAGTGGACTCCGGGTGCCAGTGAGATCAGTACGGGCATGCAGATAGCCCCCAAGCTACTCTCCCTCTGCTGGGAGGGCTATCCTTTACATTACCTCAAAGAACATGGCTGGGGTTTCCTAGTACCCTTTCGTAGTGAGAAACCAGAATCGAGTGATTTGCCGCTCGAGCAACTCCTGCGCCGTTGTCCGGTGCCAGAGTTTGTTCTCCAATGTGCCAGCGCCGAGGAAGCTCATGCGGCACTAGCGACATTGCCTTCAGACCTAGATAAGCAACTTGGCAAACGGGAATACTTTAAGAAGCTCTCTCATAGTCAACAGAGATTGGAAACTCAATATAAAGGTAACCAGGGAGCAACTGCATCCAGTTCAATATTAATAAATACCGCTTTTAGGTTCTGGTGTCTGGTGCAATCAGTTACTGGAGGATTGCTGCTTTTTTCTCAAGCTACCGCATAAAAATGGACCCTCCCAGCGTGTGGGCAATCCCTTATCCAAGGACTTCCTTAACAAATTCTCGGAGAATGTCTTAAGCAGCGGTGATGACTCAAGCCAGGCGGCCGCACGTGTGATTGACATTGCGCGCATGACCTCCTACTGGCGTAACAATCGAGATCGGATCATGGGGCAGATGGTGGTTTGGCTGCCGGACGGCTCACTTGGTGCCATTTGCCCACAGGTGGTGGCTTGTGGCACCCTTACACGGCGGGCCATGGAACCCACCTGGATGACAGCCTCCAATTCGCGACCCAATCGCTTGGGTTCCGAGTTGCGAGCCATGGTGCAAGCTCCACCTGGCTATAAACTAGTTGGAGCGGATGTTGATTCACAGGAATTGTGGATAGCCTCTGTGCTCGGCGATGCCTATGCTTGTGGTCAACATGGAGCCACTCCACTGGGCTGGATGACTTTAAGTGGCAGCAAGTCCAATGGCAGCGATATGCACTCTATTACCGCCAAGGCGGTGGGCATTTCCCGTGATCATGCCAAGGTAATTAACTATGCCAGAATCTATGGAGCTGGACAACAGTTTGCGGAAACCCTGCTCAGGCAATTCAATCCCACATTTGGTGCCTCGGAAGCCAAGGCCAAGGCCCTGAAAATGTTTTCCATCACCAAGGGAAAGAGAGTTTATCGCTTGCGTGAGGAGTTCCATGATGAGCTAGAGGATAGACCGTAAGTTTTTGGTATTTTGGTACAAAGATTTCCCCTTGATGCTTGAACCAACTATATATTGTAGTTACTCCGGCTATGAGGCTACACGCTTGGCCAGCCAACGAAATCGCAGCGTAGGCGAAGTCTTCCATCGTCCCAAATGGCAGGGTGGCACCGAAAGTGCCATGTTCAATCGCCTGGAAGAGATAGCCACACAAGCCAAGCCTGAGACACCGTTCCTGGGTGGTCGGCTGAGCCGCGCACTGGAAACCGACTTGGCAAACGGCCAACAGGAGCAACGCTTTCTGCCCACCCGCATCAATTGGGTGGTGCAGAGTGGTGCTGTCGATTTTCTACATCTCATGCTGGTCAGCATGCGCTGGCTGATGGGACCACATGCTCGATTCTGTTTAAGTTTCCATGATGAATTGCGCTATGTGGTGCGAGAGGAGTTGGCGCCCCAGGCGGCTTTGGCCATGCATGTAACGAATTTGCTTACCCGCTCGTTTTGTGCCTCACGCATTGGCCTACAGGATCTGCCCATGTCGGTGGCATTCTTCTCGTCCGTTGAGTTGGACACGGTGTTGCGCAAAGAGTGCTCTATGGACTGTCAGACACCTTCAAATCCGCATGGCTTGCGTATTGGTTATGGTATACAGCCAGGACAAAGTCTAACTGTTGGTCAGGCCATTGAAATGGCAGGCGGTAATGATCTTACCAAGTGGGATTGGATAAAGAAAAAGAAGGGGGTGCTAGAATCTTAACTGTGTGTAAACCTATTTTAAGTTGGTAAACTTTAAGTTGAGAAAAATGATTAATATTTGTTTAAATGGAACTCAATGTTCTCAATTCCACTTCCGCAAAAGTTTTGTGATTTAAAGTCTATTCCAAAAACCTGGATTTAAATCACATATTCCTTTTCTTTCTTTTTCAAAAACCGGTTCGAAGACTGGCTCAAACCTTGTTGAGATTGTAATTGATTTAACAATAATTCCAATATTTCACTGGCTCCTACAAACATATATAGTATATATATTTATTCATACACTTTCATCTTGTAACATTCTTAAAATACTAAAAATATTCGTACGCCTAAAAGAGAATGTTTAACACACACTTAACCCGCCATCTTAACTTCTGTTTACAATTTCTGGCCCAGCGTTTCGATCTCGTTAAGGAAATACATCATATCCGACTCCTCCAGGCATGAATTTTGCAAAACCAAACGGAAAAAGTTGGGCAATTGGCGCAATGGCTGATATGTGATCATCATGGAACCCTTTTTGATCATTTGTTCCTTAATTTTGGGTGCCACCTTGTGAAGTTTATCATAAAACTCCTGATTGCGCTCCATTTGCCTCAAGCTAGGCGGTATATACCAAAAACTGATGTTGGTACACTCTGGATGCTCCAGCACCAACTCAAAACCGGGACGTTCGCGCAATTTGGCCGTAAAATGTTTGGCCATGCGAAAGACCTGCTCCACATGCAATGTCAGGCCCTCGGTTCCCTTCGCCTTCCACATAAACCAGAATTTGAACACATCCGCTCGGCGTCCACACTGTATATGCTTATCCCCCGTATCGTAGGATGTGTCATAGAATTTATCCTTCTGAAACAGATACGTGGCATTGGTCGAATGGCATTGGCCCAAGATCTGCTGATGGCGTGTCAAGAAGGTCGAACATTGCTGGGAGGCAGACAACAATTTGTGAGGATTCCAGGTCACCGAATCGGCCCTATTTCAGCATAAAGAAGATTGGTAAGATGGGTAAGATGTTATCACAAACTCAACTCACCGTTCGATTCCTTGTAGCAAGTGACGGTATTTCTTGGACATGAGTGCGCCACCACCCCAGGCAGCATCCACATGCAGCCACATGTTGTAGTTGCGACACAATTCCGAAATGCCCACCAAATCATCGAACGCACCCAGCACTGTGGTGCCGGCTGTGGCAGAAACCATTAAAGGTTGCCAGTTGTTGTCCAGGCACTGCTGTATTTGCTGCTTCAGATCACTGAGACACATTTTGCCCACATTATTGGTGGCTATCTTACGCACATGCTCGCTACCAAAACCCATGAACATGGCCAACTTCTCTACCGAGTAATGGGCATCCTCTGATGTGAAAATGATCAAAGGTTTGGCACTGAAGAGTCCATTTTTCTGAAAGATTAGAGTGTAAGAGAGTTACTACCAATCCGGAACCACAGAAGAAAACAATCTACTGGAATTTTCCTATTCCTAATGCTTTTTGAATTAGAGATGATTTTTTTTACAGCCCAAAGTAATTATAAAAGTTAAACCGTAATCGGTCGGAAAAAAGAGACCCAACTGGAAGGGATAGTTTTTAATATCCTTTTTTGATATTAAAATATACATTTTTCATATCCTTTGGATGATTTTCAGCTCCGTTGGTTAAAGATGTAAACAATTAAACATTAAATTGATATTTTAATATCCAGAAAAAATGGATATTAAGTAAATAACTATTCCAAATAATGACTGTATAGTCTGTATATCAGTTACACTCTTAAATAGTTTGGTTATAAAGGCCAAAACATATTGGTTAAACGATTTTCTGTAGAAAACTCAATACCTTTTCGGGTAGTCTCCCCCTCCCTTGCTGAGAAAATGATCTAAATAATGGCAAAGGACCGAAAACCCAAGTTAATTGACATTGAATCTAGTAAAAAACCGCTAATTCTTCGCTTTTTCCATCGATAGGGCTAAAAAGTCTGTGCTCAAGAGGAGGCTAATTTGTTTTCCCAGCTTCTGTTGCTCTATCAACGTATCAGCAAACTTCTCTGCTCAGGAATCTGTAATCAATTACAAAATTCTGGCGAATTTGATAACAATAACTCACAAGGGCGTAGCCAGCTTTCGGCGAAGGGGGGGCAAAACAATTTTTCCAGCCCTTAAAACTCCAAAAACTTCCAAAAAGTAACCGTAAATTTTTACAAGCCAATTGAAATTATTTATGGAGAATGGTAAAGTTATCACCAAAATAATGCATGCTGTATGAAAATTCATGCTGTGCATACACTTTCGTTGGTACACATTATATTAATGTGATTTTTGATCGACTTTCATTATTCTTCTTTAGCTCTTTAAACTTAATAGAGCATTGTGCTCTTTTTTTTACTACACTTACATATTTTTGTTACCATCGAGATTTTAGAATTTATGATCAAAAAACTATACAAATTTTCGACTTATTTGAATTAAACTAATCACGAAAATTTCTTTAAGTTAGGAAATAGCCACATAAATCTTGTGCAGCAACTGGGTTAATAGTTTTAAAACATTTTACTTTGATTTTTCCAAGCTTACACAAATTTTGGATAAAACTTTTTGGAAAAAAAAGAAAAAATAAGTCGAAAATTTGATTAGTTTAGTTCTAAAAGAGTCATAATAATATAAATGTGTAAATGTAGTAAATTTAAGAGCACAATGGTCTATTACCTGGTAAAATCTGTGATTTTTTTCAATTGGCTGTTCAATTTTACGAATTTTTTTTAACTTAACTTTTTAACTTTCCCATAAAACATTAGACAAGTTTGTCATCTTCTCTGCTTAAAAAGTGGCCTTTCTTTTGGTAAACTTGTTTAAAGTTATAAAATCCGAAATAGGATCAGTCATCAGAATCGTACAATAAGGCGCCTTGCTATGCTTCCCTTTCACACATCTTAGCAATATTCAATTCAATTCATTGACTAGAGAAGCCACAGCTGCTTTGGGTTTCCGCATTTGGTTTGACAAGCATAACCGAACCCAAACCGTTTGTGTAAGTGCTAGACACTAGATGATGGCCTTGAATGAATGCTTGGCAGGTACTCACCTTGGACTCGGGTGCGTATTTGTAGCGCGCACAGCTAATTGCATAACCGTTGGCAATTGAGCCGCCGGGACAGAATATACCATCGCCCTGACCCTGATTGGGGAAGCCCACAATGCGTCGCATCTCCGCCAGCACTTGCTCCTCCATCAACGTAAATACCGGAGCCACTTCATATGTATATACACTGGGATTTAAAGCATCGGTGAGCCACTGACCTATCTGAAGGCGAATTTAGTAATGAATTGGAACGTGTTTGGTTTGGGCCTACCAGAGCATAGGGATCCACACCCGAGTACAGTTGATTGATGAAATACGGATGACCCGTCTTCACCGAAAAACGTATCGTCTCGCGCAACAGTTCACGCAATTTGTCCTGCGATTCGCCCTTCTCACGTAGCTGGAAATCAAAGAGTTGCTGCAGCTCGGCGGGCTCATGCCATTCCACCACCTTGCTAGAACGATTGGTGCCTTGGAACACGGCCAGCTTAATGATCTCGTCCACACAGGCGCGTATGAAACTCTCGAAATGAGCTGATGGATGGCTGGCCACAAAGCTGGAGAGATCTTCCTTGGCATTGTTATTATTATTGAAATTATTGTTATTGGTATTGGCCAACATTCTGCGCGCCTTATCGATGTTGACTGTGCCCACGGGACCGGAAGATGCTGCCTCAGGCGATGACGACGTGTTCGATGTCAATGGCTGGCCAATGCTTGCCAACTCATCGTCGGATGAGGAGGGGGAGGCGTCGGCATTGTATGGCTTATATATAGATTCCTTGAAGTGATGTATGGGGAAATTCTCACTGGCCAGCATTTTGTTGGCAAACCAAAGACTGTGGTATTTTAGTTGATTGGCTAAGAAAGCTTGATGATCACAACAGTAATCCTCCTGTCCTGGCACTGAACAATTCGCGGGCGAACTGAATGAACTTGTGCTGTTGTTGCTGCTTTTATAAAAGCTTGTTGACTTCCAACAGGTTGCCGACGATCTCCAAGCAACCAACGAACCGATTTGACGACGTCGACGACGATATGAGATTCTGATGTTCGGTTCTGGTTCCCGTTGCTTTTTGCTTTTAATTGGGGAAATGAAGCCAGTACACACCTGTTCAGAATCATTTGCATTTGCATTTGGACATCTGTTTGGGGTGGTTATAATTCATAAAGAGTGGATTTTGGTGAACCCGACGGAATAGAGTTTCATTCTCACTTGAGTAGCAATGGGATGGTTTAATTAAAAAGGCTTATATGCTATCTATGGTATGAAAGGAGCATCCAATAGAAAATTGGTATTTGTGCAAATTGAGCAATTTGCCTTTTGTGGTCAGCAGCGTTTGCAAATGCTGTGCCACAACATTGAAGATCAATAATATAAATATATCAGTCCAGGGTGTTAAAGGTGACTAACTTTTATATCAGATATAAATGCCCCATGGAAGAGATCTTCGTATTTCAGCTCCCACAATATTCCGTTGCTATAGTATCTAGCATTAAGTCCGGATCTTAGATCCAATGGAGGATCTGTGGAGCCTCATTGCTGCCAGAATCTTTGGCGCTGCAAAGCAAACCTGCAAACCGAACCGATCAATTTTTCTTTGTGGTTTTCGGTTCGGTTTAGCTTTTCAGAATGGAAGCCGATTCGGTTTGCGGTTCAGTTCATAATCGGTTTGCATCCCTTATTAAAATAACAAACTTTGACGCTTTGTAAAAATTGCACATAAAGCAATTTTCTATGAAATATCTTGTTATATTTTCTTTTTGTTACTGGATTGTTAAAAATATAATTTGCTGTTGTACTTATTTCGTTTCAAAATCCAATTCCTTTGCAAAGAAAATAATATTTCAAATGAAAAATAATGAAAAGAAAACAACAAAGTGAATTATATAGGCACATATATCAATTTTTGTACATGTTTGTCTCTGTCGATTTTATGGCTTTTACTTTCACATTTGATTAAATATTTTCAATACTTTTGTAGATTAAGGTTTAAATGTGACATTTTCACCAAGAGTTAAACTTTAAAAAATAAAGTTTAACAACTTTAAAAAATAAATTTATTTACTAAACATTAAATATAGATCTGAGCAGTTCTAAAACTTCACCTTAAACTCTGGCAATGGTTCGGTTCTGAGGCTCGAACACTTTGAAAAGGTTCGGTTCGAGGACAGGTTCCTTGGATTATCAAACCTAGAGTGTTGGTTCGAGCATTGGTTCATAACATCAGAACTTCTGTACCATGAAGTTGACAAACTGGTTCAAAATTGAAACCGACTAGGCCTTATTTTGCTATCAAGATCGAGAACACAACAAACTTCGATTCAAGCTGAATCAATTACAGACTTTTCTTCTAAATTAAGCACTTTATAGATAGTTTTTCCATTATTGTTGTTCTATTCTCGCCTGATATGATGATCATGTAATACAATTATGTACAATGTACAATAATTACCGCCATAATGATGCTTGCTGACGCTGATTATGTGTGTGCAGATATCAATTATTTTGTGTGGTTTCTCTCTCATTAGCAAAACAAAAAAAAAAGAAGAAAATTAAATGCAAATTCATTGAATAATTTGAATAACTATTGTCTAAATTGCGCAACTGAAACGTGATACGTGATAGGTTACTCGAGGTGTTAGGTCTATGTGCTTAGATGTTGGTCAAGTTGGTTATTCTCTGGGAACTGATCTTGGGCAATGGCCTTGACATTAGTCATTAAACATTGGCATGCACTTTTGGGTTGTTGTTTATGTTGATTTACCTCTCTCGCTTGCTCTCTCTCTATAAATAAAAACCAGACTACAGCTGAAATTTGGCCACCTAGTTAATACCTTTAGTCAAGGAAATGTCTCTCTGATGACGTAGCGCGGGAGAACCCCCACTCAAAACCTGGTGCTTTACCAATCCAGCCATGTGACGCATACTCCACTTGAAAAGTTCTAAGAAAATAACGAGAGCATGTTGAAATTGGAGGCGTTTTTAATAACCCTCCCTCATTTGTAAACAAAATCATTTTATGAGCCGTACACATCAAAATAAAATAATAACTTCAAATGCTCAAACCTGTTACAGCAATGAACCCAAAAATTCAGGAAGCATTTTTCAGCCAACCGCTTTCAATGACGTCGCCAAAGTCTCGAAAAGCGAAAGGAAACGGCACCAGAACAAAAAGTTGATCGTTTTTATTTCAAATTAATTGCACACACAAAAAATGCACAGGCAGCAACAATTAGCTGTTCTACCTACAATCGTTAGAGACAATCCCCCAGAGGGTTTTCCGACTTGAACTAATTAACGATATATGTTAATGGCATTAAGCTTAGGCTGGAAATGGTGTATTGGTTGAAGAGCGTCTTAGTTAATGGCACAGTTCTGTGAGCTAGCAAGGTCATTGATTCACATATTGGAAGGGGCATTCCATAATTCATTAAAGAAGTAATTTCGTTTGAAATAAAATGAAAATTCTTTAAATATTTCATGCTGGGTGAATGGTTTCAATTACATTGCTTTCTTTGGGAGCACCACAAAGGTTGGACCATTACAAAAAAGCTGAGCAATTGAAATTGTGTGTGTTTTCTGAAAGTGTTGATTAAATGGCCATAGAAAAAATTGAAATTTATGATTATTCTATGTCCTTTATATTTAATTTTACCAGAGTGCTTTGATTCAAGCTTTAAAACAGGTAAATAAGTCGGTCAAGCCCGACTGTTATGTACTTTGTACCAACGAAAGTGTATGCACAGTATGAGATTCGATGCTGGAAGCAGAAAACACTCTTTTGCTTATAACTTGACACCTGTGATTCCAATCTTTACCAATCGTACGAACCATCAATTAACTTTATCTGCCTGCAAGTATAAGAAGCATATGTCCCATCCAAGTCGATCTTCTATCTTTAACCATCTCCGAGATATGTTTGTACAAACGGTCAAACGCACAGACGGACAGGACTATTTCGACTAATGTGATCAGCAGATCATTACCTATATATTCAGGTATATAAAAACTAGCTAAAACAAGAAAGAAAGTCGGTCAAGCCCGACTATAACATACTCTGTACCAAGAAACAGTCTTTTGATCATAACTCGAAAACCGTTCATCTGATCTTCTTCATTGCTTTGGCGGATCGATAAGTTATCCTAATAACTAAATATGTCCAGAAGGAACAAGCCATCTATCTTCAAAACTGTGGGAGATATGACGTTTTTTCTAAATTGCGGGGGCGGGAGGGGGCGTGGCCAAAATTGAAAATAAACTTGATCTGCCTGCAGACATAAGAAGCATATGTCCCATACATGTCAAACCTCTATCTCTTACCATCTCTGAGATCTGTGCGTTCATACGGACAGACTGACAGACGGACAGACGGGCATGGCTATATCGACTCGGCTGTTGATGCTGATCAAGAATATATATACTTTATGGGGTCGGAGATGCTTCCTTCTGGATGCTACATACTTTTGCACAAACTTATAACACTCTATGTACCTACGGTAAGGGGATAAAAACGCTAGTCTCAGTATTGAGAATTATGTGATGGAGTTTAATGATTTGTTGGCTTATTAAAATTGGCTGACAAGTCATAGTATTCCATATGCTTGAACGAATCTTAAGATTGAAGACACTCTGAATGTATTCATTAGACCAGAAGAAGAGATAGAACGATTTAGTTGGTACCGAAATCATAGAATTTCTTACTTAAATTTACCTTTAAGGCCCGGAATTCTGACCTCTTTTTCCAAGACAAAATTCAACAAAATTCTAAACTACATCCAAGGGTTCTTTGGTATCAGGTCGAAATTCAAGATAAATGTATCAAATCGGCTCATATAATGGCCATTGTTCTTAGATCCTCGAAGTATTTTTAATGCAAAAGCTAAACCTTACATTAGAAACTTATTATAACTTTAATAAGCCTTCTATATCACATTCAGAAGATAATGATGTACAATTTTGTACCCGTAATGTGGACGCTTACTCAAGTGGTAACGCCTTCGCACCTTCTAAATCATCATCACTCAAGTCTGAGTTGATTAATCTTTAATCCATGTGTGAAGAAATTTGGAAGAATATTTTGTAAATTAAACCAATTAATTGGTGCTTATGTTATGCCCTGTCTCAATTCATCACTCAGAGTTTCACTTTTAAAATTGAAAAGATTCCAAGATGTGCGATGATTACATCCAAAATGGATGAGCCGGACTTGACTGACAAGTGGTTTCAACATGACGGCACCACGGCGCCGTCCGCATATGTTTGATTCATTTCTAGCCAATGTCTAACAATAGTGTTATACTTTATTGTTTTTACATTCTACGATCAATACAATGTTTTCAATATTTACAATTGTTTATAATAAGTTTATAATAATAATTATATAATAACATAATTTCCGTTTGTGTGTGTGAGTTGTGAATAATCAAATTCATCCGTTCGATCTACTAAAACTCGGTCCGTATCGTTTGCATGGCATAACTCTTTCTACTAGAATACACGACTCTGTACCTACGTATGTTTGTTTGTATGTATATCTCATGTTGGACATTTCCAAACCGCCGCATTTTACGGATCATATTCGTACTTTGTTTGTTCTATCACATCGCCAGATAATAAATATTATTCTTGGTTTGTACTTGGGTAAAGAAACATCGTACCTTTATCTGCAGGAAGACTCCAATTAGTTAAGGGAGGGTTTGGGTTTGGTTTGGTTTTCTTACCTGGATTGTTATAGAAGTTAGCGCTTAGACTAGGTTTTGGTGGAAGTTTGGGTGTGCCCTCATGGCTGGTGGCCAGGGGAAAGAACTCCTTTGGGGACAAGTGTGCTTGTGATTGGCTGGGATGGTGAGGATGCGGATGCGGATGATGATGTTGGGACATGAGATGAGATTTCTGGTGCTGGTGCTGTTGCTGCTGCTGCTTCAAATTGCTGGGAATGTGCGGCGACATGGGCGTCATGGGTGTCATGGGTGATGTGGTGGTCGATGAGCTCAATGCGGGTGAGATCGATTGCGGCGGCTGCTGCAGCTGCTGTTGCTGTTCCTCAGTCGCCGCTGCGGACTGGGAGACGGTAACCAATGTTGTATTACTTCCTGTCGACGCTGCCGCTGCCCGCTTCTCGATGGCCGAGTTGCGTCTTATCATAATACTGCTTGTATGGGGCAGGAGTAAGCTGCTTTTGCCCACAAATTCCTTGGTGTGGTGTCGTCCATAGTTGCTTATTCCCATGGAATGATTAAGTCGGGGCGGTATGGGCGGTGGACTTAGCTCGCCATCGCGGGGAGGTAACTTGAAAGATCAAAGAAACTATAGAACAGATGCTTTAGCGATTAGGCTAAACTTACTGTGGGTGCGTCCGGAGCTTGCCGTTTCTGCGCCATGTCAGCGCAACTTTCGGTGCGCT
The DNA here is from genome assembly GCA_035044985.1 of Lordiphosa fenestrarum. Lineage (NCBI taxonomy): Eukaryota > Metazoa > Arthropoda > Insecta > Diptera > Drosophilidae > Lordiphosa > Lordiphosa fenestrarum. Next base: position 536,871 of record JAWNNO010004160.1, read on the forward strand.
CCTTGCGCCGTGGCGGTAATGGTGGCGGCACTGCTCGATATTCCATATGCGAGACAGTTGGTACATTCACATGCGGTGAAATGGGCACAGCTCCCACACCCGCCTGATGGGCATTATTATAGTAAAAGCCACCCATTTGGGGGCTAACATCGCCGCCACCTGCTACTGCTCCAGTCAATGTCACTGTGCTGGCAATGCTATGCGTGGGACTGTACTGAGTCCGTCCATGGAATGGTGAACGATTGGGACTGACCATCAACTTGGGCAGCGGTGAGGGTGGCGGATGATCTGCCTCGGACATGGCAAAGGGATTACTGCTGCTGCTGCTGCTGTCCGAGGGTAATTGCTCGGCCAGCAATGGACTAAACATGTCCATTGTGGGAACAGGCGGTGCCATGGAAACATTATTGGTCCACACATGCGGCCCCGGCTTCCTCGGTAGATGCGGTGCCGGCACCGCTATCTCTCCATTGTTCTGCTGATGATGTAATGGAGTGCCACTCCAGCTAGTCCCACCGTTACGTTCCGGTATAATGACGGGAGCGAATACGGTGAAGGCATGTGGATTATGCTGTGGACTCTGATCACCAATCACCGCAGCTGGTGGGGGCTCCATGCTGCTGACTGGTGTAGGAACCGCCACTGGTGGTGCTACAGTAGCTGTGGCTGACTTGTTGCTGCTGCTGTTGTTCTGATTCTGACGACGCGGCTTGATGCCCGGCGATTTGAGCGTAATGTGCGGCCATTTTCGGGGCTAAAAGAGAATGCAGAGGGAATTAGATTTGGCTGACGGTTCACGAAGCTAATCGAAACAAGTTCCCCTCTATAAAACCAAACACAAGGCTGACTTATACTCACAAATTTGGGCACAGTTTTGCAGCCACGCGGCTCAATTCGCATACTCTCATTGTACAGATAGTCGGACATCTCCTTGTCCGATAATCCATTAAACGGATCCAGTTGCTCAAAGAATTGCCTTATGCTGGGCTCTTCATTGAGGCAATAGGGTTGATTCTGATACTGTTGTATCTCGCCAATGATTTCCGCCACTTTCCGCCGCTTCGAGAAGTTAATCAACTCTGTATTCGCCAGCAAATCTGGATTACCCTCCTCCAGATGCAAAATGTTTGTTAAATAGCGACCAAAGAATGGCACACAGGGCGGATTGATTGAGCGCAAGCGCTCTTGGTATTTCTTTAAATGATCATCGCTCAGCTCCCGGCACTCATCTAGAAATTTCTTATAGCGCTCCGGCAATCCCTGGAATGTCCAACGTAAGCGATACACCGACGCTGTACCCATGGCGGCCACAATAGACAGGATGCCATTGAAGTTGTTCAACTCCAGCATGACCATCATCACCTCAATGGCACGCTGCATAATGGCCAGCCGCTCCTCATAGTTCTCGGCCTCGGTAATGGACTTTTCAATCCAACGGGTCACATTGGTAGTATGCTTCATGATCTTCAGTAAGTTCTGACTCTTTAGCTCTTTGTCCTTTTTGGTCCAGGGTGAGCCGACCAGCTCAGAGGGCTTCACATTCTTGTACATTTCGAATTCCAGCAGAGTGAGCTGACGTGCCAGTTCCAGGGGGTGTAGGGTAAGCAGAGTGATCTCGTCATTAGGCACATTTAAGTGATATTCAATGGGCGGCGGATCGTGACCATAAGCATAGACAATTTTCTTATTGCTCTTTTCTTGTTCGTTCTGCAAGGGAGAAGGGTTAGGCTTGAAGTGGGATGTGGACGTACGATGTAAACTCACCTTTCGCTGAACAATCTTAAGCACCGAGTCGACCCACTTGCGCATCGATTTGCCATTCACATGCTCCAGAAAGTACAAAAGTTTATCCAGCAGTGTGGGATCCTTCTCGAAGTCATAATAATGATGATCCACCCAATGCCTTAGCACATTAAGCACCCGAAACTGTACGGGCTGTACAAACTCCTTGCGATATCGCTTCCAATCCTCGCGCTGCGAGTTCTTATGCTCCTTATCACACACGTTACCCACAGCAGCCGCACCAGCTCCATCCTGATAAACCAAGCTGGGATCGGGTATGTTGAAACGTTCAATGAGAAGCTGGAGCAACTGCTGTGGCGAGCAGAAATAGCGATATGTGGTGAGGAAAGTGCGCACAAAGGTAGGGTCCGCATAGATGTGATAGGTGAGCCGTTCAATGAGCTTGCACAGCGTTGCGCCCTTGATCATGGGGACACCTGCACTCTCGCGCTCCTCCAGCACAATATTCTTGCCGCTGTCGGGCACGGCAAACTTATAAATCTCTGGACTGGGCATGCGCAGAGGATGTTTGCGCTCAATATCCTGCAGTATGCTATCAAGAATTCTGTCCAGCATTGATTTGGTATTGACCATAATGAGGTCGGCCATCCAGTCGTTCTTATGCTGGGCATTCTTGGCAGTCAGCACGATGGCCGGTTGCATGCGCGTGACCAGCTCGAAGCTGTTCTTAAGCTCATCGCTGTCCGCACGGTCGTTGATCTCGACGCGCCGCATAAAGAACTTCTCCTTCAGTCGATAGTCATAGGCTGTGGTGCCGGCCGAGGGTGTCTGCTTCTTGGTGTTGGCCTTGCACAAGACCATCAGGCCATCGAACAGAAAGACCTTGCGTTCGCTCCAGATGCGCTTGCCTGAGCCCAGTTTGCTGAGCGAGTCCTCTGTGGGAGAGCAAGGATTAGAATTGAGCTGACCTAATGAAATCCAGTCTTACCGCGTATAAACTCATTGCAATTCTGTCCCACATCCTTGTCATCCCAGTGTTCCACCTTCAGCTGCAGCTCCCGTGTACGTTCAATGGCCATTTGTCGACGCACGCGTCCACTAACTGGCACCAAACGATCCTTGGACAAATTCGACATAATCTTTTCAAGATCGCAATGCAGCGGATGCAATAAGCCCTGAACCTGTTCAAAGCTTTCAATGTCATCCTGCGACGAACTGAGATCCATTAAATGTTTGATATAATCAAAGTAGACAAAGGCATGGCAGATGGGGACCAGCAGTAGCTTGGGCAGATAATACTTGACCGCATCGCGGAAGCCATGACCAGCCGAGATCAAGGACAAAGCCTGTAGCAAGAGAAACGGGGATTAGAAGGTATATCGTGCAAACTCAACCCTCATACTCACATCGGGCTTGGCCAGGAGCTGGCTGAGTGCATCGCGCGAGGCCTGTGATGTCACATCATGGGCATATTTTTTGTACACATCAAACTCTTCCGCCTCGGCCAGTTCCTCAAAGCAACTGCCCACACAGGGAGCATTCTGCTCCTGCGACATCTCAATCACATCCTCCAGAGATCCCAGCAGTGTGACTGTCACCTCGTATATGTCCATTATATTGGAGAAGATGGGCTCCAGCTCTTTCGGGTCGCGTACTATCTTCACCAGCTCTTCGCGAAAGACCCTTATGATCATGTGCAGATCCCTTTGATATTGCTTCTCATCGTGGATGAGCTCCTTAACAGTCTCCTCATATGTGGCGCTGGCTCGCTGAGCGGGCAGCGACAAGGGACTGGGCAGAATGAGGCTGGTCTTCAGATCCGAACTCTGATTGAACATATCCATGAACACACGGTCAGCGTTCATCACCACCTCAATGTCCTCCTTGGTGATCTCGCAATGCGAGATTTTGCACACGTAGTCCCCAGCCATTTTCAAAATATCCGCCGAGATGTACTCCAAAACGGCCACCAGAAATGCCGAAACGGAGCTATCGATCTTGTACTGCAACACATCCTTCTGGAGCAGCGAGTGCACACGCTCCGTGGGCAGCACACTTTTTCGCTTCTTGGAGTTGATCACCTCGTTGGCCTCCTTGAGGGCCCATTGATCGATGGGGGCGGGGAAGGACTTGTTTACCTTCTCCTCCACATCTTGCACGGAATGCGGCAACGGTTTGGCACACAACATGGCCAAGAGGCGCAGACACAGCTTCTCCACATACAGCAAGGCATCCTCCTTGGCCGTCACCCGCGGATGCACTTGCTCCAGCACCTTGCGCAGCGAGGGTATGAACAGACCACGCCAGCGAGCAGCATTCTCATTCTTGGTGAAGTCATAGCCATCAGAATCCTGCACAGCATCGCAACTGGCATGGGCATGGCCACTGCTGCTGCCGGAAAACATTTTCGCAGCTCAACAGCTATTAGTATTAAGCGAGTTTAGTTTAGTAGCATTTTTATTTTACGTATGTATGTATATGTATGTAATTGTAATTCGAGCTCGAATTTTCGAAGTTATCGATACCTCGACTGTTAGTGAACTTTTTCCGATGGCTCTCCCATGCTACCCTGCCTCGTCCGTCTACCATTATTCCACTTTAGATGTTTAGCAACACTGCACCATGATTTTCCGGTAGTGGGAAACTGGTCGTTTCTTTTATTAAAGAGGTGGTGTTTCCACGTTGCAGGTGTTGTCGTTTTAAATGCGATTCAGATACCCGAGTGAAGAGCAACTACCACAGTGCCAATGCAGTTTAACCAGTGTTGTTAAACTTCACAAAAGCATGAGGTGGCAACCATATGAAATACCTCCGATGGTTTTCCCCATTTTACCCATCCCTAAATAACCCGCACGCTGTTGACTTTGTTTCTGTCAATTTTTTTGAATTTCTTTTCTCTATCCGACCTGTCCTCTCCTCGACATGTTTCCTCAACGCTGCTCGGTAGTCTATCGCACGCCCGCCTCGCATCAGCCTCCGGCATCCAAAGAATTGGCCGGCAATGTGGACTATCCCAATCTGAATGTGGAAGATCTAAATGCGCGCCTGGAGAACCTGTCCCCGCGCTTGCATGAATGCTGGGACAGCATAGCTGTCAATGACCACGAGCATTTTGCCCTGGCCACCAATAGGCGTGAGGGAAGGCAGTGGTGGGGCATGTTCTTTGGCTATTCAAGGGATCATCTGGATCGCATGACTGTGGACACTGCGGATTTCAAACTGCAAGCGGAGTACACAGTGAATATTTTAAGATATGCGGATAACAATGTGCTCCTTGTGGCTTTGGGTGACACACGCCTACAGGCCTGGTCCACTTACTCCACCGTGAGGAACCCAAAGTCGCCGTATTGTCTGTTTATGGTAGGAGAAGCCTCAGCCCATGGTGCTCCCATCAGTCAATTGAGTGTGTTCAAGAACAATCCTAAGAAGGCGGTGTCTGCCTCACTGGACAACACTTTGAATGTAAGAAACGATGAGTGCGAAAGGAGTTCCGATTGTACTTAGTTCTTTCTGTTGTGATTTGCAGGTCTGGGATTTGTCGGGTGCAGATCTAAGTAGCTCGTATCGCGCTCGTTCCGCGCACTCAGACAAGCTAACGGGTTTGGCCGCATCCATGGGTGCGAGTGAACACTTTGTGACCTGTGATCGTGGCGGTTGTGCCCGCCTTTGGGACGTGCGAGCAATGGCACCATCCTCCGTAACCCTTTATGATGATGCCACACACTCGCTCAGCTTTACCTCTGCCGCCTGGGCAGCTCCCACCGAGCTGCAGGGTGATAACTATGTGTATCTGGGCGACTATGAAGGCCAATTGCATACGCTAGATTTGCGTGTGCCTGGCCAGTTGTTAGAAACGAAGACCTATTTTGAGGATAGTCATGTTAGTCGACTGCTGATCAATGGGTAAGGTGGAAGCTGTGTTAAGACATGTCTTGTATAATCAGGCTCTATTCCTTTTCCAGTTCCCACCTGGCTGTAATGGGCAATTTGCCGGCTGCTGTTAAGATATCACATGTCAAGGAATCTCAAAAGATTGTATACACCCACCAAGATACGCATAGCCGTCTTACCGATGCCGTCTGGAAGGATGGCCAAACTTTACTCACCATTGGACATGGTCGCAAAATGATGGTGCATAAAATTTAAACAGAAAGAGTCTTTTGTTTGGTTTTTCCAACCCCCTTGTTAAATAGATTCTATATTCAGGTCCTTTTTCTTTACTTTTGGCAAACTTTTGCTGATAGACAAGCTTTACTGCCAGTTCACTTTTGAGTGAAGTCGAGAATATGGGACTTACATTGATGCATTCAGTTTATACATTAGTTTTTACACCTTAGAATGTATATGTATGCTTATGTGAATTATCATTATACCCACTTGACTTAGAATACAATTTATCAAGCCTGACGACCAATCGACAGAAATAATAACAATAAGAAATGTATTACAAATATATAAACAGCTGCTTTAGACAGAAACCAATTAACACAAAAGTCTGCTTTGAAAATCTTTAAAAAAACGCCAAAATGTTCTTAGCTGATTTGTATTTCTACTGCTGCATTCACATTAGGTTAAAGATTTTTAAGAGTTAGGTTCAAAACAATTCACCCTCAACTTTTGTAAAGCATTAATGATTTTCATAATTTATATAATATTGAAAGAAAACTTAAGAAACACAATCATTTAGGTTGCTAAATAGAGAGTTCCTTTTTCCATACGCTTTTCCATATTTGTAGTTCTATCTATTCTATTTATAGCTGCTATCGTACAATTAACTTCGTTTGTAAGTTTTTCTAGATGGGGAAATCGGTCCTTAATCTACAAAATTATCGAATAAAATAGAATTAATATTATAAATTGTAAGACAAGCAATATACAAAAAGAACGTCCAGCTGAGCCAGTTATTCTGCCATGGATTTGGAAAAAAAGCTGTATTTAATAGGAATTGTCTATTATATGTAAGTCCTCATCAATCAATTCGGGTATTATATTTCCTCGAAGGACCGCAAATTATGAAGAATTATCAATAAAAAATGTATAGTTTTGAACGACTTACCCATAGAATCAAAGTTGAGTATTTAACAAGAATGTCCTTCAATGGACACCGAATTATAAAGACTTTTTCCTTGTATTAAGCACAAAAAACTTCTACTATCTAACAAATGATTAAAATGCGGGGCAGACTTAAAGGTTGAAAATACTCCAACATATTATTTTCGGTGGCAAAGGGTTTTTGTAACAAAAACCAAACAGATTTAACAAACCGTGCAGTATGTAAATAGTAAAATAGTAAAATAGTAAATAGTAGTAGTAGTAGTAGTAAATCGTAAAATATTTCATATATATATCCAAATACCCATTACACAAGTGATTACCAACACACAGATCGTATACAACGAATGTGAAAAGCAGAACAGAGAAGAAGCAATTGTATTTTTTAAAATCGCGCGATTAAGAAAAGTGTTTAAAAGTATCTATCCACAATCCTCATTAATAAATAACATTGAAAAACCGACAGAAGTAAAATTATATAAATTTCAAATCAGAAAACCTCATTCACTTCAATTAAATTAAATACATCAAGTTTTATTTCCTTTATAAATTCATTATAATTAGTGGCATGTCAAGAAAAAATGATTCCCGAATTTTTAGTGAGGAAGTACATATAACAAATCATTACCAGAATCACAATGTTGCTGAACTTCTGTTATCCACTGTACTGGTGAGTGAATTTGTTTAAATTGCTTTTAAAAGTTTTAAAATTCTAATTAATCATTGATTAATTCCGGATTTAAGTATGGTTTAGTAGAGTTATTTGTTTCGAACCACTCAAAACACACGTTTCACGTGAGTCACGGCCTCATCACGCACTCACCCATAGCTATCAACGATATCTCCCTTATTACATTTTGCAACACTGAACGATTTATATCGCTTTCATATCGGTTGGCGGCGGCACTCACACGCTTACAAAATTAGATAGAAAAGATCAGGCCTGCCGTTCAGTGCAGAATGTTAAAAGAAAACGAATGAATTATTCAAAGTAATTTGGCGAACGCTGCAAAAAGCCTAATGTGAAACCATTCTGAATGTCGGCACTTCAAAATTCCATTTCATTCTGACGCAGTTTATTTGTTTGTTTCGCTTAGTGTCTGTGTGTGCGTGTGTGTTTCTGTGTGTGTAGCAAATAACTGCAAACGCAAAACAACGAGGAGCAGTCAACGCAACAACGAGATCTTTACAGTTAACCAGAAGGGCAGGCATGGCACGCGATACCCAAGGGGCCACCCAGAGCCAGGCCTCCAACATTTGGACACAAGTGGAGAGTCAGCCCATGGAGAAGATTGTGTGGGGCCGTTTGTATGGAAAGAACATCAAAATCAAGTCCCTGGGTACGAGCTTCAAATATAAAATACTCTATACGCATTCGTCCTTGTCCTTGGGTAACCGAAAACAAAATCTTGCATGTTTTTTGTGTGTGCTACTTCATTTTTGGAGAGACTAACATTGGGGCAAATATGATTTTCTCTGTTTTCTTATCAGACCTGAACAACGAACAGTTTACGGCCGGACGTGGGGAAGCGAATGATCTGATACTCACCCTGAATGATTTGCCTGAAAAAATCCTGACGCGCATATCCAAAGTGCATTTTATCATCAAGCGGGCAAATTGTGAGCTGACAAATCCAGTTTATATACAGGTAAAAAGGGATGAGTGAAAAAAGGAAATGAAATGGGGGGTGAAGAAGGGGAAGGACAAACTCCTTGCCACGTACCACAAAATCTTTCATTTTTATATAGAATATAGATTACTTGTCTGAACTTAACTCTAGTACTGCTTTACCTCAGCATTTCTTCGTCCGTTTTCTGTTACTTTTTAAATAATTTCATATGAGTTTTTCTCTAGTTAAACATCTTTCTAGCTCATTTAGATAAACTTAGCTTTCTTTGTTCTAGACTAGACTTCGGCTTCCTAAAGCAGGTCTGACCACCCATAGCCCCTGAGTCCCGAAGACACTTGGCAATTCATACCGAATGCTTGCCGAAGTCTATCTTCAGTGAGTGTCAGAGACATAGAGAGAGTGTCAGTCCTTTCCATTTGGCCGGGCCCGTTCTATAGCACACCTGCTAAGGAAGTTTATAGTTTAATACTAGAAATACACCAATCTCTAAAACTATTGAAGCTGTCCAGTCCATGGTTTCCTCTGTACTTACGGTTCTCTCTCTCCTTCTTGTGGCATGTTTTTATAAGTTAAAAGGCAAAAGCTCGTCAAGTCTACTCTGCTTACTCCTGGCCTCAATTAGTTGCGCCTCAGTCATAAATCATGAAATTTGCTCTACATATTTTTCTATTCTTCTTCTCAGGATCTCTCTCGCAATGGGACATTTGTGAATAATGAAAAGATTGGCACAAACAAAACGCGGATTTTGAAGAATGACGATGTCATTTCACTTTCCCATCCCACCTACAAAGGTAACAAACACACCTGCTTCCCATTACCTGCCTACTCTTGCAGATTTTCATTTATTCAAATTTCCACCACCTGTGCAGCCTTTGTCTTTAAGGATTTGAGCCCAAACGAGGCCATTGGCCTGCCCGAGGAGATTACCCAAACGTATTATATAAATCGGAAATTGGGTTCAGGTGCATACGGTTTGGTAAGATTGGTCTACGAGACACGTACCTGCGAACAGTTTGCCATGAAAATTGTGAAGAAAAATATGCTGGCTGGCAGTGCTCAACCCCCCAACCTGAATTTGAGTGATCCCGAGCGGGTTTTAAACGAGGCCAAGATCATGAAGAATCTATCACATCCGTGTGTGGTGCGTATGCATGATATTGTGGACAAACCGGATTCGGTGTATATGGTATTGGAGTTTATGCGTGGCGGAGATTTGCTACATCGCATCATAAGCCAAAAATTGCTGTCCGAGGAGACCTCCAAACTATATTTCTATCAAATGTGCCATGCGGTGAAGTATTTGCATAATAGAGGTGGGTTATTGGAATTTCGTAATGGACCTCGATTTAACATGAATTTACTTACTTAATGTGATCGCAAACCAAAAATCTTCAATTTCATTCCAGCAAAATTCATCAGATTTTTCTTGAAATTGGACAAGAACTACAGTTAAAGAGGTGTGAGTAAGTAGGAGTAACCTCTAAACACTGTGCAGTTTGAACCCTGTCCCATTGTCAATTAATTTTTGAACGAAAATTCTAAACAAATCGAGGTTCATCTTATTTTTTTAACTTGGCAATTATTGTACCCTTAATCTTTCATTCTGTAACGATTTCTTCAGGCATCACTCATCGCGATCTAAAGCCGGACAATGTCTTGCTGGAGTCCATTGACGAGGATACGTTGCTAAAGGTATCCGATTTTGGTTTAAGCAAGTTCGTGCAAAAGGACTCAGTGATGAGAACGCTGTGTGGCACGCCCCTTTATGTAGCACCTGAAGTTTTAATAACAGGCGGACGATCTGCCTATACTAAAAAGGTGGATATCTGGAGTTTGGGTGTGGTGCTATTCACCTGGTAAGAATTCTTACAAAACCAAAAAAAAAAGAATTCACCAAGTATTTTCCACCTAGTCTAAGTGGCACTTTGCCCTTCTCCGATGAGTATGGCACCTCCGCCGCTGATCAAATCAAAAAGGGTAAATTTGGCTACCGACATCCGGCCTGGAAAAAGGTCTCACAACGTGCCAAAATGCTGATCAATCAAATGCTCATTGTGGATCCCGAGAAGCGACCTTCAATTGATGCAGTTCTACAATCCAACTGGTTGCGCGACACTCCAATGCTGCACAAAGCCAAGCGGCTAATGAAACTCGATCATATGGAAATCGAGGAGGAGGAAAATAATTTTCTTGAACCGCCCACCAAACGATCGCGGCGTTGAGAGAAAAAGTTTTAATTTTCTGGAAAAATTAAGCGAAAACGAAACATTTTTCGCCCGCCCCAGCGTCTTTGCACCACCACCAAGTACATTTTTTTTTGCGGTTGTTTAATTTTACATGTTGTCTAGTGTAGGTTTATTTTGGAAACGGCCAAACATTTTGTAAAACTTTTTTAAGGGATCGATCATTCCCAGAAGATAAATTGACCTAATGTTAATCCATTAATTGTTTAGCAACTAAACAAAAATCATATTCTGTTATTGTCATAAGGAATTATATTTGGACTCTGCAGCTAGAAGGCTTAGCGAATAAAGTTTTGAGTTTGATTTACATGATTTGGAATCTTTAACAGGCTTAGAGTATTCTCTTAGCCAAATCAATAAGATAGAAACCAACTGAAAAGGGGCAAGAGATGGAATCATCGTTAAATTATTTAAACTATATTCATGCCACACATAAAACCACAATCTAATTTCAGTTAATTTTGCAAAGTTTTGGTTGCATATTTCGTTGCATATTAGAGTACAAAACAAAATAGAACAATTTCAAAATAAACCACTTAAAAATTTGAAACAATTATCACCAAAGGGGGGCATCCTGCACAACACCCACTCACCGTGGAGCGCAATTAAGCAACAAATGTGAGAAAACATAACAACCATGAAAATAAAACCCAAACAAGGTACCCAACGAGTGTCAGAGTGTATGCAGAAGGATAACAACATCCTGTGCATAATAACAAACAAGGTGATGGCAAAACTCTGTCTCCAGTCGTGTGGCTACCATTAACATTAACTTTCTCCATGTCAGGCTGTATGTTTGTACGGATAATTAACTTTTCAACTGCAAAATTGACAAGGACCAAAACATTGAAATGCACTCAATTTCGAATTTTGGACTAACTAAAATGTGGCAACTAAAATGAAAATGTATTTATATTTATCACAACAAAGCTGTGGCAACAAATTTGTTCCATTTGGTAATTACCATTTAACCTCAAGCAGGTGTAATCCCTTTACGAAGGGTGGGATCAACATTTAACTTTCAACTTTTCGCCGCGCTAATGTCAAAAGTTTTATGATTCCTATTTAAATGTTGTATGTATTATATGACGCCCAATGTTACTTAGTACTTGGCAAATATTTATGCAAATATTATGCAATTACACACACACGCACACCCACATGTGCAAAGGATACATAGCCTCGCTTTCAATGTACCATAGGTAGTTTACTCAATTTTCTAGCCAAACTTTTCAAGACATTAAACTAACAAGTAACAGTAAGTTCGGAGTTTAACTGACACATGGCAGCTGTCTAGAAGATCGAATAACGGCACTTAGCATTTAGTGTTCAAACTAGAAATTTTTTCCGGAAATTCCACCAAATCTAAACGGTTTGGTTTAGTTTATTGCCATGTATTAATCGATAAACTAAAATTCTAAAATACGATGTTCTTACCTTAACAATTGATCCCTGAGTGAAGACCTATGCGGACTTTAAGAACAAGTTCTAAAAGTTTTGATAAGCTTGCTGTAGAACATATGGGAACAATTCTTTCTTGAAAGCAGCTTAATGATTTGGGTGAGTCTTCCATTTCATGAACCATAGAACCGAACAAGTCGTTTATTTTTAACTCCCATCCCTGATATTCATTTTTCACAATTTAGAAAACAAGCCATTCAATTTTATACGTACATTAAATTTGACAGTTTGTACTTTCTTTTAAACAGGAAAGCAAAACCGGCTCTTAACGAAACTAAACCAAACCGAACCGCTTATTCCAGCTGATAAATGGAACCGGCGGCCTTTCGAAATAAGAAAAGTTTTATCGGACCTTTGATTTTACAGGATTTTGATTAAAGGAGACCGTTCATCGCTCAAATTTATACCCAGCGATGGCGGATTGATGTAGCTATAAATGATCACCCATTATAATACATGTGAACCTGCACATCACCTTCGATATCCCCACCGAGCTCTAAATATACCTCCCATCTCAGTGAGTAAACCCTTTTGTCGCTATATCCTGTAAGAATTGAAATTCTGAATACTCTGAGATGCTTCTTGATCGTAAACACACTTTAGTCAGCATATCTTGTACCATTAAATGAGACAATCCAAAAGAATGCAGTCACTCGCAGTGTAATCCTTATGGTTGACGCCTTAATATCCTTAAATAAATTTATTCGATAAGTGGGAATTTCGTTTTTCAAAATCATAATGCAGAAAAAAGGAATAGGCCTCAATCAAATTTATAATAAATTAAGAGTGAACCACTGAACCCAACCGCCAGCTGGCTCCAAAAACCCTGGAATGAATAGCACCAATGGTTCGATAACTGTGAACCACCACACCGATCGAATCCCTATTTACAAGTAATTTCCATCCCTACTTTTGAGCCCAAGAAGTTTTCTCAAGCTTCAATTTAATCATCTGTTTCTCCCCAGAAAACTTGATATATTGCACTATAGTACAATGTCGCGGCGCCTAAAAGCGCTTAACTTTTTCACACAGCCATATGTAGTCAGTTGTGTTTAAACAACAGCAGCGGCAACGACAACAACAAACAAACAAAACAACTTGCCAAGTGTGCGTTTAAAAACGCTAGCGAGCCGTCTTCTCTGCCCCCGACTTCACAGGCGACTATGCAAATGAAAGAGCAACAGCGTAAAAACACATTGAACCTCATCTGCAAAAACTAATGCAAAAGTTTTTTTTTTTTTGGTGTGATTTTGCATTAACATTTTTCAACCAAAGCGGTATTTAAGCAAGTTTTGTGGTGCAAAATCTAAGTTCAAAAGTTTTTACAAGTTTAATAAAAAATGGAATATTATTCAACTAGAAAGACCCAAAGACCTGGTAATTGATAAATCTTAATAAAAAATCTTAATAATTCGCCGCCCTCACCGTTATTCCACTCAATACACCACGCAATGCGTTTACCGTTTCGCATCTCAGCTCGACCGCAGCTTACAACAACATCGCGCGCTGAAAGACAGAGCAAAAGAGAAAAAAAATGTTGATGTTGTAGAAGTTGCACCAGCAGTGCTCTAACGTTAAATTCTGCTGCCCACCTCTGTACTAGACAGTCACCTTTAATTCCAGGGGTAAGTCGTTCAGCACTTGTAATTTTGATTGATTATTCGATAACCTACATACATAAATTCGATAAAAAAACAGCCAATTCTGAAATTCGTTTAAGAGGAAACAACGGTTAATAATTTTTCAATATTTCCATCGGTTGTGTGAGTGGATGGGTGGGAAGAGGAGAGGAAACCAAAACAGGAACCCATGATATGTACAAACATACATATGTATGTACATAATTTGCGTCCATGCTAGCCGTTCGCCAAAACGGTGACCAAACAATGATCAAAACAGTGAGCGAAAAATTACTAAAACAGTGATCAAAACAGACAAGAGCTCGTCCCTTTCGTTTATATTGAGCTTAAAAACAATACCCCAATGTTGGTAAGATCTACTGGACTTGAACTAATTCTTATAGCAGCAAAAGCCCTGAATGGATTCTTATTCTCTTGAAAGTCAATGTGAATTTGAAGGTGCGAGAAGCTAATAGAATGTTTCCAAGGTAATAAACCAGATGTAAATGGGTTTTATGATTTTAAATTCTGCATCGAATCTGGTTCAGAGTGCGTTTAATTTTTGATAAAAATCAATCTATAACCCTGATTGAAAATCTCCTTTTAAATCTTTAAATTAGGATGAAAATCTCAAAAACAAGATTTATCATCTCTATTTAGTCAGTTACTACCCGAAAATTTAAAAAAAAATTAAGTAAGAAAGTCGACCAAGCTTCAGCGATTTCCCAACCTACTTACTGCCTTCGCCTTCTCACAATTAGTTCTCCACGATCCAGAATCCGTGGCTCCCCAGAGGACACTGGGCTCGTTTAACAGAGTCGGAAGTTCGTGAGATGCTTGAGACGACCTAACAAGTAGAACCTAGGTTCCACACGGCATTGGAACTAGAAGATAGAATACCATGGTCCTTGTTGAATGCACCGGTGTCGCAACATGCTACCTGTACCGCGATAAGAGGAGCATGACAGCACTTTTTTCCATGAACTGGAACACTAAAATTGTAGGCCTGTCATAAATTTCTGATAATTCTTTCTTCAATTTGTTTTTAATGGGTGTAAAATAGATATTGCTGATCTGCTAGTCAGACTGACAGAGAATCGGATTTATTAAATAGGATAAGTCAGCTGGGATGCCTTTGCCATTTGTTAAGCTCTATTGAATTAAGCGATTATCCTTACTTACTTTTGTCCCATTCCTAAAACCGCTTCCAACCATAAAAATATCATCCCATTTTTGTTACTCCATCCAGAGCTTTACCAGTATAGGTAGTATTTATTAATTATGTTGCATATATGTTTGTGTTGTATATAGTATCTTTATATAGATTAAAATATGTTCGCGTTTTTTGTATTTTGGTTGGTTTTTATTTACAGTCATGTTCAATTCAATTCTGATTAATCGGTCGTGGGGAAACAGTTTTAACAATTTTCTGAAAATTGCTGCCTCTCGAGTCAAGTCCGTCTCCTTATGCATTCCTGGTACTTCAATTAGGTTTAAATTTGTATTATATTTAGTAGGTGTACATGTACATATATATATATATATATAGTTCTTGTGGTTGTTGTTGATTTACATAAATTTCACTGATGGTGTAAATTAAATATACAAAAAGAGCTTCTTTTGGTTTGGTTTTTGTTCAAGTACATCAATAAAAGTTTTGTTTTATAAATATATGTATGTGTATATAGGTAGACAAATATCATTTAATATATGGTTTGAATATATATATGCATATAGATACATATACAGTTATTTTAGCACACAGAATGTAACATTTGCTGCAGATAAATATGCCTTTCGGGGGCCCCTTTTCTTTTAAAATGTTTTTTAAACATTTGTTGTTGGTTTTTGGGTTCATAACGTTAATAGAATCAAAAGATTTAATTGATAACAAACTTGCACTAAGTTAAAAAGGTGTTGATTATGTTATATACATTTATAGTTTGGTTTTTTCTCTAATATTTCGAATTGAGGCTACAAATTGGGGGAGCTTTTTCTTTGAGCATCTTAAGAGTTTAAATAGAAAATTCAATAAAAAAAAACAAGTTGAAACTCTGTTAAAAAGCTTAAGAGAAAAAAAGGAATCAATTAACATAAATTTCAACATTTCTTAAATTATATAAATTTGAAGTTTTCATTGACATTTTTTTTCCGCTAAAGTTTCTGGAGTTGTTAGACATTGATTTGGTTATGTTTTTGCATATACTTGTATATATATATATGTATGTATTCCTCAGCCCTTACCTCTGACACCTACACCCCCCGTTTTGCTTCAAGTTGTACATCTTATATTTGGCATTTCACTAGTTCCACTCATTAAGTCCATCGGGCGTTGCTTTTGAATTTAGTTCTGTGACTTGGGCGAGGCCGATGAGGTTTCATCGGTTGTTTGCTAAAGAATTGTCCACAAATTAGCAGGCCAATTGACATTTTTAACCCGAATTTACCTTCTGCTCGGTGGGCACCTTGCCACCAGTGCTACGTCCCCAACGCAAACGCATCGGCTTGCGTACCTCACGCTGGAATTCCGAATTATCCTCATCCTGCTCCTCGACGGTATCAATTTCAGCATATGCATGTCCGTTGGCATCATATGGCTGTAGGGCCATTAGCATGCGACGCATCTGCTCCGAATTTAAAAGCGAATTGTAGAGCTGATTGCGCTCAAGCTTTTTGGAGGGCACACATGAATGGAGGGGGAAAATAGAGAGCGAGAGTTAGAGCTTAACTACGGAACCGGTTTTGAGAAAAAAACAGAATAAATTCATTGGAACAAGAATTATGTTAAGAACAGAAGCTTTTAGTCCAAGAATGAATATCATCATATGAATCTTTGATCCCTCATTTCAAGTGAATTCTTTTCTTGGATAATGCATTTTTGACATCAAAAGTACGGTACTAATGAAAGTTAAACCTCGAACGAATTTCTTAATTGAGGTTTACATTTTTGGTCCCATTCTTGATCCAATTATTTTTAGTCGGTATTCTCTCTTCGCTTTCGATGAAGCTTATTTTGAGAACTAGAACCTACAAATAGCTCTTGTAATTCTGTTACTCGCCTTTTTCCTACAACCAACTCACCTGCTCGTTGTCCACACGGTTTGTCTCGAACTGTGGTGCACTACGTCCCCAACGTAGACGTTGAGGCTTACGCAAAACACGCTCAAAGACACCATCATAATCACCGGTCAAATCCGCCTCATCAACTCCTCCATCCAACTGCTGTTGCTGCTCCCGCTGCTGTTGCGAATTAAACGTAAGCTCCCGCTCCAATAAATCATCATAGGCGGTACGTCGCAGTTGAGGTAAATTGGGATCACTACGTCGACCGAAACGCAAACGCAACGATGGTGATCTTATGGGCTTCTGATTGACATCGCCAAACCAACGTTTCTCCACAATATTGTTCAAGATGTCGGGATCGGAGCGTCCAAAGCGCAGGCGTAACGAAGGTGAACGCTGAGCCTTGCGTTCCACTTGATGATTAGGAAAGATTACCGGACCGGCGTATTCACGTTGTAGAAGATTATCATATAGATTGCTAATGGGTGCGCCTAAGAATGGTTTACAGAGTCAAAGAAGATGTAAGATATTTAAATTGAGGAGAGGAGATGGTTACCTGAAAGTGTGTTTAGTTCTGCGCTGGAAGACTGCAGAAGCATAAGATTCCAGCAAAGAATGATCAAAAGGCAAGTCTTATTGGGTTGGGACTTAAGTTGCAACATTCTGATTAGTTTGATGAGCTGTCAGAACAAGAAATAGTTTTGCATTTTGATTATATTATAAATTGATAAAGATAATGAAAGGACTATCTCCATAAATTTTATGTACACAGTTGAGCTTAAAATGTTCTCAAAAAAACGGAACTTGAACTTCTTGAACTGAGAAAAATGTACTACAAGTAAGAAAACCTGTTTATGGCCGCTTTTTGATAACCATTGTGCTCATATGGGGTACTCGTTCTTTACTCTCTGTGCCCGACAAAATATTTTCTGGCCAATTATGCAAAAATTAAGTATGTTAAGTCCAGTTCCCTTCTTAAACATTGCTCTGTATAAAAACAAACACAAATCACTTTTGCACACAACAAAATACCCCAAAACAAATAAGTTAATTCTCATGACAAAATGTGATAATGTCTGGGCAAATTGTTTACTCTTGGGTAAACTCACCTAACTTTAACTCAACTTTATCGGTTCATTATGCAAGTTTCAGACTGCCATTGTGTCTGCCTGCTCCTCCGCATCTGTTTGCCGCCCTCGGAAATCACTAACCATAAATTTCCTCTAACTGAATCCCAGACACCAAACAGCCATCGTAAAACTATGTATTTTACCATCGGCTGCAGTAGCAAGAAAAAAAGGAAAAAAGGCAGGAAAATCGTATAAAAAAAAGAGTGCCACAAAATTTAATCAACATTCAATGTGAGCATTTTCTATTCCATATCCCACGCATGCAAAACATTATTGTGTCACACATGTCATGTCCCCTGGAGAGCAGCAGCTGCTAGGCAGCTCTGTTTAATTGCTCGAACTAGTTAAAAAAAGAAAACTGTAACCAACTTGGCTATATTTTCAACAAACATTGTCTACTTAAATGCCTGTCAAAAACTAACCAACCGCTCGCACCCGCCTCCAGGGCGTATGATTAACGCTCAAAGCCGCAAAGTAGGCAACACAAAGCCCACAAAATGGCAGTCACAGAACAACAATAACAGCAGGAGCAGCAGCAAAGTTTCATCAAATATGTTGATAAAACACAAAAGATTACGCCTCGTCCCCAAAAAAGGGTCGTAGGGCAAAAGGATCTAATGTGTTTGTCAAAACGTTTTAATGCTAGGGGAATAGAACTAGGGGTCCTATAACTCCAGATAGCTCCCAGTTTGGGTCTTTTTTCTTCGGCCAACCACAAATGACCTTTTAGGCACAACGAAATAAAAATTGTTAAATAAAAGGCAAATAAAAATGTGTGCGACACACAGACACACACATCACCAACACGAATCAGCAACAACCTGTTGTGCGTGTGCGTGTTTGTATATGTTTGCCTATGGGACTGTGTGGGTGTTAAATGTATTAGTTTGACCGAGTCCCCAAAAAGGCTATTTAAACCTCGTCAATGTGTTTTTACGCTTCAATAGCAAATGGCTGTGACACGAATTACACTTGGCTACCCACATTTAGAATTCTGAGAACTACAGAAAATCGGTTGAAATGAATTTTATGTCAAAATTCTTGTTAACTTTTGTGTAGAAAGAGAAAAGCTTTGAAATGAAGTAGAACACAAAGCTTGTATGACTGTTTATTAAGATTTAATTAAGTTTTGAACTAAAATTATTAGCATTCTAAAATGTTGGCTAATTAAAATATGAACAGTAAGTGAAATGAATAAGGGAATGAAAAGTAAAAAAAATGAGTGAAATGAATAGAAAACTATTATGGATTAATAAATGGAAAAATTAAATAGAGTAAAGAGTGGAAGAGTTAACTGAGTGAACGAATAAATAAATGAACTGGCAAATCAAAAGCGAAGTTAATAGACTATTAAGATAAAGAAATAGACATAGGCAATAAACGTATTTTCCATCTCTTTTTTGTGGTGGTTGCCCTTTGGCAAACGATTTTCAGACATTTTTAGGCAAAAAACTACTTCTACTTCCGAGGAATACCCCTGCCGATTAACTAACTCCCCCAAAATCGGAAATTAGGTCATAGATTTATAGATAGACTCAACTCGATGGCTGAGATATGCGTCTAAATCATCTGATATTTTCATATATTTTTTGAAATCTCTACTCTGGCCACCCCTGGCTTACCTATTTTATTCTATGCAATATTTTCTTAAGGATAATTATAAAAACCCATTAAATTTTATGGTGATTAAATGTCGGGCTAATGAGTTTGATTACCATTTGACGAAGCTATTCGCGTATATCTGGGCACACATGAACAATGTAGTATATTTTTATACCCGTTACTCGTAGAGTAAAAAGGGTATACTAAAGTCGTGCAAATGTATGTAACAGGCAGAAGGAAGCATCTCCGATATCATAAAGTATATATATTCTTCATCAGCATCAACAGCCGAGTCGATATAGCCCATGTCCGTCTGTCCGTCCGTCCGTCCGTCTGTATGAACACCTAGATCTCAGAGACTAAAAGAGCTAGAGCAACCAAATTTTATACGTAAGCTAGTATTGTCTGTAGGCAGATCAAATTTGTTTCAAATTTTGGCCACGCCCCCTCCCGCCCCCGCAATAAAAAATATTGAATAACTCCCACAATTTTTAAGATATCGAGCTCAGATTTTGCAGTGTAGTCTATGTGGCCAATATCTACAATCTCACATTTTCAAAAGGATCGGATAATAAATGGCCGAGTTAAAAAAATGTTGCATACTTATCCGAGCTGAGCTGAGTAACGGGTATTTCGAAGTCGGACAGGGCCGACTTTAACTTACGCTCTCGTTTTGTGTGTGCTTTTGAATTTGATGTATCGAAATTGATTTGAATTCGAACTGAAGAGATATGTTCTTCTCTTTGTCTTTCAGTTTCACTCTTTTGTAGAGCAGTGTACCATTGGATGGATTTTTCTGGACACTAAATTCGCTGTAGCAGATCCTGGCTGCTCTAGGATTTACATTGTGCTAATAGCTTTGCCTATTACGTGTCAATTTGGCATGCACTGTTCCACTTCAATTTTCTTGTCATGTTCAATTTGTTGTTTGACACCTAAAGGACAATGACTTGCCTTAGATCAGGGCATAAATACCATCATTATCTGAAAATATAGCACAGCTCATTCGTCATTCGTCGAACAGCCAACAGGGAGGCAAGACCGAAGCGGGCAGACAACGATGATAAATCACTTTCAATTTTGACAAACGTCACAAATGTCGCGCTGTTGAGTAGCAGAGCACATTTCAGCGCCCACACAACGGAAATTTACATACTGACCAGGCAATTGGCCATAGCTTCCCTTTCGGCGAAGCTCACAAATCATTTTCAGTCAGACATTTCCGAGTTATCATCATTGACAAAGAAAATGCACAAAAACGAACAAAAAAAAATGGGCGACACAAATTGCATACGCGTGATGATATTTAAATCTCTATTAAACAGTTGATGGTTGAATAAGCTCTAAAAGCTGACTCATAAATCATTTCTAGTTAAGGCTCTAGAAAGTAAAAATTTCTGTGTACTGAACTGATTAGCTTCACACTCTTGGGTCAAGTATGCGTTTCTACCAATCACGTGCCTTTGCACTACAATTCAATTTCCGCTTGCGTTGACATCACGTCTACAAAGAATATCACGTATACGACAAGTTGCATCGCATGCCCCCAACAAAAATATTTCGCCTGCACACTTAACACCAACCCTAAGCCCAAGGATGTTGCTGATGCTGCTGCTGCTCCTGCTTATGCATTTAAAAAGGCTTCGGTTGCAACTTCCGCCTTAAGCAAAGAAAAAAAACAACATTCAAGTGCCTCCCTGTGAAGTGCATATGCCCATACACTCATTCGATGTTATTGTTTGAGCAAAAGCCTTCACACCCTGTCTTAAGGTGAAACTTGACTTTCTTATAAATAATTCAATTGACATTTTCTGCTCTGTTCTTGAAATGAATTTGCAGAGAGAAAAAAACAAAGCGTCAACCAAGTTTATTTAGCGCCACATCTTCTGCATATCAATTGACATGCTTGCTTGTGTGAGTGTGTGTGTGTGTGATGTTGTTCCAATGCATTTGAAAATTTCATTTTTATTGATTTTGCTTTAAGCTTTAATCATGAAAACCATTAGATATAGTCCATTAAGTGTGTGACACCTTTTATACTGGGCCTTTCTGCATAAAACATTTACCCCTAATGGATGCAATAACACATAATACTTTAGGCAGCTGAGCCCTTCGATACAAAATATTTTATAGATACATTTTTGTTGAAAATGCATCGAACATTCAAGTGCAATCATGTAGAATTTTTGCCAACAAAAATTTGAAGAGACCTTTAATGTTGTGCAAAATAATATGGTGGGACAGAAAATTCTAGTTGCTACCATTTAGAATAACACAGATTTGTTTTTGGAAGCAGGCTAGCTCCGTATTGAGCAAGAGATGAGGAACACTAGAGATTCAATTTACTCAGAGAGCCAAATCCAAGCTAGTCTTTAGAACACATTTGGCTCATACAATTAACTTAAACTCAACTCCGTGCACCCGACATACAGACATCCTCCAAGGCCAAGGCCAATGCCACAAAACTTGATAAGGACGCTCATACAGTAACACTACTAGATGTAAAGTAACTTAAAGAAAGAAAGTTTTGTACTTATTTTGAGAGTTCGTTAGGCTTTCACTTAAGACCACTAGAACCTAAAAAAAAAAGATTTTAAAATAGTTTAAAATGTACTTAATATATCCCAAAACAGTCTAAAATCAAGTATTTTGGAGTGGGAAAAACTGGAGTTGAGATAAGAATTTTGTTCTAGCATCAAGTATTTGACAGAACTTACTGTACTGTTAACTCCGTCTGTACCTAATTCAAATACAAAGTTCTAGGTAGTTTTGCTTTGAGGTTTGTTGAGCTAGTTATTGTATTTTCGTGTATCCTTCTGATGTGTCTTGTTCATGCTTATGTTTCTAGTTTATGGAAAGGGGACAAAGCGTATTAGAATACTAACCCTCAAGTCTTAGAACTCAATCAGAAACCCGTTGCTCCTCACTTTAATGCAAGCACAATCGCAGCTAAAAACTTTTTTTAAACAATTATCCACAAGCCAACGCGCCCAAATGTCCGCTCCTCTCTATGCACTCCCGCTGTCCCCTTGCATATTTCTTCACGCCGGAAGTTGAAAATTTTTGGTAAACTTTGTGGCCAGCTGGCTATGGCGACCACGTTGCGGCTACTTGATGCCGGAAGCCAGGAAATGAATGTAATTTTCGGTTGTTGTTTTTAAGCAATTGGCTTTTATTTACTTTTGGCGGGGAATTGTTTGTCTGTTTTAGTGGCATGTCACCTGCTGTTTAAAAATTTTGGCGAAACATAAAGTTGATTAGGAAAATTGACTTCAATTGGTTTGTGAAAAATGTAAAGCTTTTGCTGTTTTTTTTGCTTTGATTGATTGGACTGAAGTCCCTCCGTGTGACAAAAGGAACTCGAATTAGAATACTCAGTGTCAGGGTGACAAGGGCAACCACAAAGAGTCAACCTTTGGGCAAAGCTCGGGGGCTGGGAAAGGCGGATTATCCTCACAATTTGTTTGTGCAAGTTTTTTATTTGCCGGGTGTTTTTTGGGTCAGACAACCACAAGGTCAATAAGTATGTTTTGGTACGGAAAGCAAATAAGCTAAAGGGTAGACTAATAAATGACTCTTGTTGGTTGAGTTAAGACACTTGTAAAATATGTACATGTGTTTATACACAACAATCGATTAAAATATGCTAGACTTCAGAGGCATACCTAATTCATGTTCTCGCCTTAAAAAGCACAAATGTTAAGGAGGTATTTCCCCACACCCTGTTGTACTTCCATCTCTGTCTCTTTTTGCCCTTTTGATGTGTCGAATAGCCGCTCCATTTGAAATCATTTGCATAAGCAGCTTTTAGTTCCACTTAAGAAGGTTAACATAATGTTTTTGTATGGGTTTTGGCCTAATCTTTGAATGACACGTGGCAACATGATTTAAATCTAACCTTAAATTAATGGCCACCATCCAAGTTTAAAGTCGACTGACCACATGGGTCATCAATTTATCTCAAATTCCAAACAGGCACTTGATAGAGAGTGAGAGAGTGAGGGATTCACCGTGCCGTGCAACCCAAATCCAATAGAAATTCATCAATATCCACTTCAAATATGTGTTTGCTCAGACAAGGACCAAAATATTGTGCTTATGAAAAATCTAACAAAATATATATATTTGGAGCCTGCCTGCCGGCTGCCGACTTCTTGTGTATCCTTGCCAGTTCAGGAATGTCTAAAATTTCGCAGCTATTGATGTCTTTTTTTTTTAGTCTGTGAGGGGCGTCTAATAACCTTTTCAAGCGTAAAAAGTTAAAGCCTTAAAATTGAATCTGTGGAAGTCGTGAGCGTGTGTGCCGTAAATCAGCTTAACCGTAAGTTGTTACTTTTTTTTCATCTCATTATCAAACCATACAAAAATTGCAAACTTATGACTTGCGCCCCTCTACCAGTCTGCTGATTTTTTGTTACTTTTTTCGACTTGACAAACTTTTTGACAGAAAGCAAGAAAATGTAGGAAAAGCAAAGTTTTGTGCCAACAGTTGGCTGGGGGGGAGAGGGACACAGAAGCTGTGATCTAGTTGATACTAAAAACAAACGGAGTAGCTTAGCTTTTCAGCTGTGAAGCGAGTAACTGATTATGATTCGTGGTATTGTTGAGAAGCAATTCAGGATAAATCTTGTAGCACACTTTGTGTATTGCATATTGCATTTCTTAACTACTTATTGGGAGTTCTTTTTGGGGATTCACTTTAGAGTTCTCTTAATGTTACTCCAAGGGTTCGAGAGAGCAACCACCTTAGACCTATTTAACAATTATTTTGTTATGTATCTAAAAAACGGCTTGCATACATTTTGTAGAATAAGTTTTTGATTCTAAGGTGTCCCATAATAGGCTATGATTCAGATGTGTGAAGAAATAAAAGCTTTTTCTGCTTCATGTCTTCAACCGGAGTCTGTAGTTCCCGTTAAAATTGTTTAATAAATCGTACATTTTCATTAAGTTGTCCTGCCCATCCGTCTGTTTCTCTGCTATCTTCTCCGTCAGTTTGAAAGCTATCTTCACCAAACATTGATCCAAGTCTTTGAGTACAAATACGCTACACATTTGTCGGAACCGGCCGGATCGGATGACATATAGCTGTTAAAGAAACGATCGGTCGAAAAACTAGTTTTAGTGAGAAAAACTTTTTTGTTTTCAATGGAAACGCCTCCAAACTTTGTATTTCTCATTTTGCTATGCTTTCCCATAATTCCATTAAGTTTGGTCGAAATCGGACATCTATCTAGTATAGCTGTCATAGAAAAGTAGAGTCTGAAAAGTAGGCTTAGTGAGAAAAACTTTTTGTTTTTAATGGAAACGCCTCCAAACTTTGTATTTCATAGTTTGCTGTACCTTAAAATGATTTTGGTAAGTTTGGTCAAAATCGGTCATCTATATAGTAAAGCTGTCATAGAAAAGAAGAGTTTGAAAAGTAGGCTTAGTGAGGAAAACTTTTTTGTTATTAATAGAAATGTCCTCAAAGCTTGCATTTATTTATTTAATATGTTTTTACACAACTTTGCAAAGTTTTGTCAAAATCGGATGACTATAGCATATAGCTGCAGTACGAATGATAGGTTGAAAAAGAAGTTCTATTAAGAAAGACTTTTTTGTTTTAAATGGAATTGACTCAAAATTTCTTATATGTTCGTTTGCTAGTCTTTTGCATGATTCCATTAAGTTTGGTCGAAATCGGACATCTATATAGTATAGCACACATAGAAAAGTAAGGTTCGAAAAACATGTTGTAACGGTATACAAACTGTGCTCTATTTTTAGTTCTTTTTCGTTTGACACAAATCTTATAAATAATAAATCTTTCGATCAGCTTTTGGCTTATGTACTGATCAAAATATCCTTTATCGAAGTGAAGTATTAAGCAGCGGTCTAATTTATATGAGTAAACTTTAAAAATCATCATCCATTATTCAAAAACTAGTTAAATTCTGCACCCTTTTACAAAGCAATCTACTCGTTAGTAAACCCCTTCGAGCTTTGCCCAATTTTCCCCCGTTTAAAAACCAATTAAAAATCGAAACTTTTGTCAATTGCAGGGCAGATAACAGTACGTATGAGCGGAATATAATAAATATGACACATTTTTTAGTCCCATGGAAATCACATTGGATTCCTCAAGGCTGGGTTCGCTTCAAACTAAAAACGTATGCCCAAAAACCAACGCGAAACAAAGTGAATAACAAAACCACACTCACTCACTCACTCTCTTCCTTTTGCGCGTTATTTAATAGAAGTGAACACAAAGCCTTTGCCAAACACCAAGCAAAAACTCGTAGCATACTTTGGGGCAAACCATTATGGACAAATCCCTTTAGTTTGCCATTCCCATTTTCTATTTGCACATCGTTTTGTAATGTAATGCGAGTTGTTGCGACAAATTGCTGGGGATTTTCGAGCCACTCGGCTGCCTCAACCCCAGGGATGTATGGGGAAAGCGTGGGGGTGGTCGATTTTTAGCGTCAGTTGGCTGAGTTGTAAACTGTAATGTGGCATCCAGTCAAGCTTTAGAGGTGAATGGCTGGCTGGCACTCGGGTTTGCGTTTGGGCGCTGGGAGAGTTCTTCCACTTGTATTTGCTTTGGGTCCGTCATCGACGTCGCCTGCTCTACTCATTTACGCAAATTTCACACTAAGCACTTAGTAGTGGATGGCCACTATTTGGCCCATGTCTAAGTAAGCCCTCTGTAAGCTGACACTGTTGTGTCATTCAGCATAGTCCAATGGTTCTTGTTGCAGCAGTTGAAATGCATTTCAATTGAGTTTTCAAAGCAAAAACTTTGCTCCTTTGAAGACTGATGTGTTGTGGCTTAAAGTTGTGGGACAGAACTTTGGCTGAGCGAGTATTAAGTAGCTAAGATTGGCAAGTAACATTTTACATGTTTGAGGGAAAATAATGTATGGTTACTGTACAAAAGTCAGAAAATATGTGTATTTTATGTCCCCATCAAAAAGCATAATACCCAAATACACAGTTCTATTCAATTTCGTGTGTGACTTTTATGCCCAACACATGTGACCTGTCGCAACTCAAAACACAACAACCAACCAAAACAACCTTCAAGTCTAATAGAAATTTTCATAAATTCATGAGAATTTCCATCCCTCTGGAAAATATGCGGCATAAATTGATTAGCCTCTTTAAAATGTGGCATAATAAAATGCGGCTAAGCCGGACAAATTAGGCTTGTTACAGGCAATACAACAAATCAACGCCTGTTGGCACTTACGGGACTAGCCAAGTGGCACACAAAAAATCACATTTTTAGTCTAAATACATAAAAAATACATTTGTGTCTACGTTTGCCGCTGCATATTTGTTTTTGGGGGCACGTGCTCTTCTGTGTATGTGTGTTACCCCATTTATACATCCCTGGGGAGCTGTTCTATTTCCACTCGGCAGCTGCATATTTTACTTCTTTAAAGCACAACATCAAATCACTTTCAAAATGTCCTGAAATGATAATTAAAGCTTTTCCTTAGGAAACGGAAGGCATTTCAGACAGCTGGTGCCGCCAATATTCATTTAGAATTCTCACCGGATATGAATCAACTGAAAGAATGTGGGCTAATTAAGCGGGACGCATTGAGCGAAAGAGTGAATAAAACAATTTTTAATTATATTTTCTAAAAAATGGAATTGAAGCTAAGAAGAATTTCCCCCCAGCGCTCTAGCCTGCTCTTGACCTTTCCAAGGCAGGCAACTTTTGTCGTTATGGTCATGCAAATTGTAGGCGACACTTAATTTTGTTGGCAAATACTTGCGCATATTTTTAGGCGTGACTGAATGGAAGAGTTGACAACGACAACAAAAACAGTTTTAAATTGTTGGAAAAGTTTTTAGGCTAAACGACGGAATGGGGATTGTGTAGAGATAGCGAAGGAAAAACAATATGCAGGGATTGTTATGTTGATTTTCATTTTCCTTTGGTTTTTGAAAGTAGGAATTATTAAGTGCAGAGTTACGATGTTACTTAATTCTTTTTCTTTTCGGGTTAGTGCGGAAACTGCGATTAATCGAACATCATCAGTTTCAACATTCAGAAAACTCATTGTCTGTTGAGCAATTTCTAGGGTCCTCTGTTCTATCGTCTAACATTTTTAGAAGTTTTAAACACCTTCTAATAGAATTATACTCTAGAAAGCCTAAAAATATGTGATAGAGGGGTAAACCTTGTGAAACCTTTCAGGTATAGAGAAAAAGAACAGCAAGCTGGACAAAAAATTTCAATGTGGACCTTCTTTTTTACATTTGTGTGCTGTGAGTGAGCGGAGTTTGCTGAACAAACTTAGCACACAAAAATAAAATCGAAGTTCCATATTGCAAAGTTTTAAATTTCCCTGATATTTCCTTGAATAGAAGTTGGGCATCTTGTTGTTCTATGTCTTGGAAAAAGCGCATTGGCTGGTGTTGACCCACGGGGACTGATAGTTGCTTTTAATTCTTTTCTAGAAAACGGCGATTTATCTTAAATTTCATGTTTTTCCACAGCTTATGCTCGAGTTGCACTTGTGTTGTTATAAACACGCATTTATCATGTGGTTATTGTTATTTGACATAGAGAATCCAATCCAAAATAATGTCAAAGCCACCTTACTGACCTGGGATCTCCCCAAAACTGAGTAATTGGGATTAACATAAAGATATGAACCTAATTTATCATACTTTTCATAATATTTCAAGGGTGTCGTGTGTCTATATAAGCATCCGTCTTTGCGACATTCTCATTCAGTAATATATTTAAAAGATCTTAAACAAATGGTGAGAATTCCTCATATAATCCAACATTGGATTGGAAATTTTATCTACAAATAAACGCTGATATGTTGCTCCACTAAAATTCCATCGAACCAGAAGACATCTCAATACAACTTCAACGGACCACTTCGTTTATGTACCCTTTACCCTTAGAGTAAAAAGGGTATACTAAAGTCAAGCAAGTGTATGTAAAAGGCTGAAGGAAAGAAATCCTATATCAACAAGAAAGAAAGTCGGTCAAGCCCGACTATAACATACTCTGTACCAAGAAAATTTGTCTTTTGCTCATAACTCGAAAACCGTTCATCCGATCTTCTTCATTCCTTTGGCGGATAAGTTATCCTAATAACTAAATATGTCCAGAAGGAACAAGCCATCTATCTTCAAAACTGTGGGAGATATGACGTTTTTTCCATATTGCGGGGGCGGGAGGGGGCGTGGCCAAACTTGAAAATAAACTTGATCTGCCTGCAGACATAAGAAGCATATGTCCCATACATGTCAAACCTCTATTTCTTACCATCTCTGAGATCTGTGCGTTCATACGGACAGACAGACGGACGGACAGACGGACGGACAGACGGACATGGCTATATCGACTCGGCTGTTGATGCTGATCAAGAATATATATACTTTATGGGGTCGGAGATGCTTCCTTCTGGATGTTACATACTTTTGCACAAACTTATAATACTCTATGTACCTACGGTACAGAGTATAAAAAGTAATTTTGAGCAGGAGGCCTCTGTTTGTACAGAAAATGCCGTTATAATTTATACAAACAATGGGACAGCCGGACATTCACAAATTGAATGAATGAATGAATTTTTGTACGGAATTGAAATTATATCTCATCTGGAAACCAGCCATAGCAGGGTTATTTTAAAAACTAGATTAATTTCTACGATTTTTCAATGTTTTTTTTGGCCGTAGCAAGCAATCTACAATTAGCTACCTCTGCCACAGTTTAACTTTAAACTCTAACTTTTCTTAAACAGTTTAGAATTAAATACAATTGAATGTTTCAAATTCAAATTGTTATCAATTCGTATCTCCTGTTTAAACTCAAATTTACTTTATATGCATCTATACAAATGTGTCATTGTTATGCCACTTATGTATAGTGTCAGTTTCTGTGGACTGGCCAGCTTTTGCGTTGAAAATAGTTCACCCCAATCCATTTGTGCATATATTGTCTAGACACTTGTCAAAGCTGTCTCCTTTCACTCAGTACCCCAATTATGGACACATGAGTGAAGACTCTGTGGTACGAAAAAGCCACTTGAAAATACTGTGCGCTAAAATAAACAATGAGATAGAAAAACCAAACTGCAGTTTCGACTACAAAGGTTTGTACCACACTTGGCCTGATCGGTGAACCGTATTTGGGATTGAAATAAGGAGGGGGGTTGGATTGAATAAGGTGAGCTAAGTTTAGCCACTATTTTGTCTGTGTCAAGACTTTAGCAACTAAGACTGGTTGAATGGTTGAGTGGCAATTGAAAACATGAGCTGCATTTGATATTTATTTTAACGTGAGCGTGTGTGTGTGTGTGTCTGTGGAGTGGCAAACCTTTTTACATAATTTTCCACCTGTCGTGCACTGGCTGCAAAACGGAATGCTTATACAATTTACGACTTGCTGTGGCAAAGACAATTCAA
Organism: Lordiphosa fenestrarum; assembly: GCA_035044985.1. Lineage (NCBI taxonomy): Eukaryota > Metazoa > Arthropoda > Insecta > Diptera > Drosophilidae > Lordiphosa > Lordiphosa fenestrarum. Next base: position 566,840 of record JAWNNO010004160.1, read on the forward strand.
TAACATTCAATGAACTCGACTTGCAATTTGTTAATGAAATGTCACAGAGAGTCTCGCCTTTGGTCTCTTAGCTTAAAGGTTATTAATTACAAGAAAAGCATCGATCAAAATTACAGAAAATTAATTTTCTGGAGTATCAATAACTTTTACGCTTGAGACCACACGCCAGCAGCTAGAGATATTTGTTTTAAATTTCTGTAATCGAAGAACCACTTTAATTGACTTAAGAACTTTTCTCCTGAAGTACTTTAAGGCTCTAAATGAGTAATTCTTGGATAAACCCTTGAGTTATGGTAAGAGTACTTCACATAAGTGTATCTAGGATATTTTGGCAAAAAGCTAAATTATGAAAACTCAACAGATTTTGAGATATTTTTAAGGTATGCCTCGCAATTAAGGTTTCTAAATGCTCTTCGCTTCAAGCCTGGTTAATTCAATCTTACCCAGCACTGTTAATAGATGAGCACAGAATATCAGTTTATTTCTAAGTGCATAACTCACTTGCTGTGTGTGATATTTTACATAATTGAATTCATTTTTTTCAAAAACGCTATTCCCCCCAACCCTGCCATCCATCATAATCAACTGGAAGTTGCAATTAATCCCTAAGTTTGAGCCTTATCCCCGCCTGCAGTAACACCCACGGCTGTCATAAAGTGCAGCCAATGTGCCAATAATGGCAATGAAATCTACCCGCCCCGCCCCCCTCCCTGACCCCTGCCTTCATCGTTTTCATCTCTCACTCTGTTGCCTTGGTGCTCTGACCACGCTTTTGCCATTGAGCTTCATGGCACGCAAAGGAACATTGGCCACACGGATAATGATGGAGATAATATTAACAGTAATAATAATAATAATAATGACACTGATGGCTTTATTTATAAACAATTGACTATACAGTCTCAGTCTTTGATTCTACTGTCTATATGACTGTGTGACTTTCCTTTGAAATCAAAACAGAAATAGTTCAGGATAAACACGCTTGTGGGAGGAGATAATAAAATATCAGTGTGAAATAGAGGTGACATGAACAGAAATGTTGATAAACGACAGCTCGGAGGTAGTGATTCCAGAAATAATTCGTGGGCTGAACACGATTCTGTTTTTACAAATAGAATTCAAAGTCTATAAAAAATAATCTTTAATTTTAAAGATATTAAATTGAAGTACTAAAGCCTTTATATGAGTATATATGCTTCCAAATATTGGACTTACCATATAAAATCAATTGTGTGGAGTTTTAGCAGTAAATCGATGATGAAAATTGTCTTCTTCATATTATTCCAGTTTTTATACCTCGGAAAGGGTATTATAATTTTGACCAGAAGTTTGCTACGCAAAGAAATATTAATTTCCGACCCCATAAACTATATAGATTCTTGATCAGGGTAATGAGCTTTGTGGATTGAGCTTTGTCCGTCCGTCTGTCCGTCTGTTTCTAGTCTCTCAGTTTTGAAGCTATCAAGCTGAAGTTTTGCACAGAGTCTTCTTTTTGCCGCACGCTACTAACATGTCGGAACCGAACGGATCGGATGCCTATATCTCATAGCACCAATAGGAACAATCGGTAGGAAAACTAGTTTTAGTGAGAAAAACTTTTTTCTTTTCAATGGAAACGTCTGCAAACATTGTATTCATAGGTTTTCTATGCTTTTTTATAATTCTACCAAGTTTTATCAAAATCGGACAACTATATGGTATAGCTGCCATACAAAAGATAGGTCTGAAAAACTGTCTTAGAAAAACTTTTTTGTTTTTAATGGTAGCATCCTGCAATTTTGTATTTGTTTGTTTCTCATGCTTTTACATAATTCTACAAGTTTTTGTCCAAATCGGATGACTATATCATATAGCTCCCATACGAACGATCGGTCGAAAAATGGGATAAAGTAAGCGAGCACTTGCAAGGGTATAAAAACTTCGGCACAGACGAAGTTAGCTTAGCTTTCTCGTTGTTTTTTTAAATATCTAGAAATATTCCCCTAAATTTAAGAACAAATTAAGAAATTATTGACCAAGAAAATCTATTTCGGGTTGTCCTTTCTAACTTTAAGAAAAAATTGTCAAGTCACAAAAAATTTTCTTTAAATAAAAAAATAAAAACAAACATTGTTTTAGGGCGAATATCTAAAAACTGGAAAATAATTTTTTTGAGTGTAGATTTAATACTGCATACATTTTGTTGCAGTATTTGGGATGATCGGGCTTAAAAAATATCAAGTACTTATGCACTACACTGGTAGTTGCACAAGTCACACAAGCCAAGAGATTAAGAGAAACTCGACTTTGGCCCTTTTGGGTGCCACCTGGCAAGTTTTTAACAAATTTAAATCCCAACATTTTTTGTTTAATATTTGAAAATTTATGCCAAGATAAGCAATTTGTACAATTTATAAAATTTGAGACACCTCCACTCTTATCAGCCATCAAGCAGCACATTGTTTGACTTAGTCAGAGCCATAAAATATGGCCATAAATCGAGGAGGACAACTTATTGAAAAGCAAAGATAAGAAAGCCCCCAAAAGAATGCAATGTTTGTACATTTGGAATTAAGACCGGAGCAAGGCGTATGAAACTAAATGTTAAGTGTGGCTTAACGCCCAGCTGAGGGCCTGGAGGGAGGCCAGCTGGGCCAAGGAGATGTCCGTTGTTTTGTTTTGGCAAGCGTGAAATTAAAATTTATGCTCTAATTACAAATGAATGTTAAAATGTAGACTTTCATTATTGTGTAAGCAGCTTTCAAGTCAAGTGTTGTTGTTGCTGTGGCTTAAGCATCAGCTTAGTGGTTGAAATTCTCAAGCTTACTTAATGAGAGTTGAGTTTTCTGGATTATTAAGCAGACAAGAATGATGGGTTGGAGGTTGGGTAGAAAGTAGATAGCTTTAAAATCTTTCATTGACATTTTGGCACATTAACCCGCACCCAAAGTACATTTTTTTTTCTAATTAATTAACACAAATTGTGCCTCAACCAACTGTCGCTCGTTTTACGCTTCAATGTGCAAATGATGTTAATGGGCTTTCAATTATGTAAGGACTTCCCCAAAGTCCAGACTGCCAACATTTTGACGCCCAAGTGCACTGGGGAAATGGACTAAATGTGGCGCCCAAAACAAAAAAAGAGCAGCAGCAGCAACAACAACCTGTTTTTAATTTGACACACAAAATGAAAAGAAAAAAATAAAACTGAGCAAGAAAACAACTTTTCAAAAACTGTCACAGGGACTTTGTCGTTTTGATTGCGTGTGTAATTACGACACAGAACTGGCCAAAACGACCCATCACTCTGGTCAGAGCCAGTTCAATTGCCTGTTTCCGGAAAGAGACATAAATGAAAAGACGAAGGTCAAAGGAAATCGAAGAAAGCGGCCCTAAGCTGTTGTCGAGCTGTGTCAAGGGCTGGCGAAAATTTCACTCATAAGAACCGAACAGCTGGATAAAACACACATTTGACAGCAAAAGAAATATAAATGATGGCAACTGCTATTGCCCATTTATGTGAAGTTGATGGAGAAGCGTGATTTTGGGAATGGCTTGTGATGTTTTCTAAAGGTTATTAAAAATGTTGGATTCATGGCTTGCGAAGATGAATTGGCTTTTGGTGCAAAACTCAATGTTGGTACTTAACAAAAGAAAGCGAAGCTACACAAGGTATTAACTAGGTCAAATGATGACAAAGTATAGGAAATAATAATATTGACTCCCGTTGGGTTAAATTGAGATCCTATAGTTAAGAAATTCGCCTTAAAAAAGGGGTCATTTATA